>CM036246.1:34795320-34925320 GCA_020698575.1 Bostrychus sinensis | reverse complement strand
AAACTAACGTCATTCTGTTTGCGGAAGTAGTTAGCGCATAACCCCTATAGAACTTTGTATTTACCCAAATAAAATGACCAAAAAATGATAAAACTGTAAAAAAAAAAAAAAAAAAAAATCTTAAAATAGTGTAGATAAAGTATCCAGGAACAAGAATATACTGTATATATAAATAAATTTTCACAAGTTTAAAGCACTGATATAAACACTGAGCTACACTGTAAAAAAAAATCTGTAAATTTTACAGTAAAAAATTGGCAGCTGTGGTTGCCAGAATTCTACCGTAAAAACTACAAGAGGCCTGCATTTCATTTTACAGTATAATTTTATCACAAATGTTGTTTTTACAGTTTTTGACTTGAGTTTTTATTATTATTTACTGCAAATTAAAGTTATTATCTTTCAAAAAAATAGATTAATGTATATTTTAGTTTGTGACTTAACTTTTAATCAACATTTACTGTAAAATTTAAAGTTATTATCTTTTCAAAAGGTGTTAAACTGTAATAAACACAGGACTCAATTATTTTAACAGTGCTATACTGTATACATTACAAAAAATAAAACTAAAACATACAATTTTGCCTTATTTTTAATATTACAGTTAATTACCGTAACCAAAACAGTATTTTACCGATATATCAACTACGGTCTTTTACTGTTGAGATTCTACAGATTTTTACCATGAAATCTACAGATATTTTTTACAGTGTAGTATTTGATTATTCATAAAGAGTTTTGGTGACTGGAGCTGTTTGGCCTCAGGTTGGTGGGAGGAGCCAGCCGTTGTCAGGGAGACCTGGAGGTGCGACACCAGGGGCTAAACTGGACCACTGTGTATCCATCTCACTGTAATCTGCAGTTTGCAAACAGAACGTGTGCAGAGCTGGGATCTGCTGTTTCTGTGAGAGGAGAGAGGGGCTCAAGAAGAGAAACACTGATAATTAAAGGCTTAGGGCTTAGGTTTGACTCCTACTGATACAATGTAAACAGCACGGTGCTAAAGATGTTAGCGTAGATGCTGTTAGCGTAGATGCTGTTAGCGTAGATGCTGTTAGCGTAGATGCTGTTAGACATTTACAGAGATGTTTCCGCCAGTATTGGAACACTTCAGTGATGTCCACAGACTGTGCTCAGGATCAGTGGAGCTCCACCAGAACCAGTCCTGGACCTCAGTCTGTGAAGGGGACTTTGACCTGCAGGGAGCTGGGCTGTGGGGCTCCTTCTCTCCTCCAGGGGGCGCTCTATGGAGAGGGACGGGCTTATAATGACAGGAAACTTGTCCAGAGAATCCTGATGCTTTTATTCAGTGATGTGAGAACACAGGTTTCTGTATTTAACAAGTATTTATTATGTAAAAATATCCAAATATCCTTCTCTTCTCTGTCTCCATGTTTTAATGTTGTTCCCTCATTAAAAACAGACCTGGAGTTGTTTTTTGTTTCATTCATTCCTGTTTGAATGATCTTTTATTATATAGAATATTAATCCTATTCCTAATCAAAACCTTAACCAGTTTGACAAATAAAATCATATTTATTGTCAAAAATTGCATAATTGCAGAACATGCAGCAGAACTTGTATGGCAACGTCCTCACTGGATGAAATGCCTGGTAGTGTGCCCTGCTAAGGCGTAGCCGTTCTCAAGATCTGAAAACGCCCACACATCCAGGAAGTGGATCCCATGCACTGTCACTGGACTCGTTCTGATCACTTCAGTGCTTAAACTGCAGCCACTATGAGGCACTCAGTATCCATCTGTTAGGATTATGATGCTAACAGTCGTGCTAATTAGCCATTTTATGCTCTGTGTATCCCCCATTGTTCAGTACAAGCGCTCAGAGATTCTCCTAAAGTCATATTCAGCACTGAAACAGCAAAGTAAAGGTGGCCATTTTTCTGTCCATCTCTTTTTGTTACCTTTGCCATTTGGTTTGTTTTGAGCAGGTCACAGGTTAATGCCCGGCTCACTCAGATCCATCTGTGCACTTATTATTCCTCTGTTTACCTCCCGTCCTGACTTCCTGTTTGTCTGAGTGTTTGTGTCCAGCGCTGCCTCAGTGATAACAGGAGGTGGGCGTGTGACAGATCACCTCCATAAGAAGCATCCGGCACAGAGGAGGCCAAATATTCATAACCTCAGAGCGAATTTAGCAACGACTGCACAGACAACAGCATTAATCAGGAGTTAATGGACAACTGAGGAGGGAGGAGAGGAGGAGAGAGGAGAGGAGAGAGAGGAGAGAGGAGAGAGGAGAGAGGAGAGGAGAGAGAGGAGAGAGGAGAGAGGAGGCAGGAGAGGAGGAGAGGAGAGAGGAGAGGAGAGAGGAGAGAGGAGAGAGGAGGCAGGAGAGGAGGAGAGAGAAGAGAGGGGAGAGGAGAGGAGAGGAGAGAGGAGAGAGGAGAGGAGAGGGGAGAGGAGAGGAGAGAGGAGAGGAGAGAGGAGAGAGGAGAGGAGAGAGGAGAGGAGAGGAGAGAGGAGAGAGGAGAGGAGAGAGGAGAGGAGAGAGAGGAGAGGAGAGAGGAGAGAGGAGAGGAGAGAGGAGAGGAGAGGAGAGGAGAGAGGAGAGAGGAGAGGAGAGAGGAGAGGAGAGAGAGGAGAGGAGAGAGGAGAGGAGAGAGGAGAGAGGAGAGGAGAGAGGAGAGGAGAGAGAGGAGGAGAGAGGAGAGGAGAGAGGAGAGGAGAGAGGAGAGAGGAGAGGAGAGGAGAGGGGAGAGGAGAGAAGAGGAGAGAGGGGAGGAGAGAGGAGAGGGGAGAGGAGAGGAGAGAGGGGAGGAGAGAGGAGAGAGGAGAGGGGAGAGGAGAGGAGAGGAGAGAGGGGAGGAGAGGAGAGGAGAGAGGAGGAGAGGAGAGAGGAGAGGAGAGGAGGAGAGGAGAGAGGAGAGAGGAGAGGAGAGGAGAGGAGAGGAGAGAGGAGAGAGGAGAGGGGAGAGGAGAGAGGAGAGGAGAGAGAAGAGGAGAGAGGGGAGAGAAGAGAGGAGAGAGGGGAGGAGAGAGGAGAGGAGAGGAGAGAGGAGAGGAGAGAGGAGAGAGGAGAGGAGAGGAGGAGAGGAGAAAGGAGAGGAGAGAGGAGAGAGGAGAGGAGAGGAGAGAGAAGAGGAGAGAGGGGAGAGAAGAGAGGAGAGAGGGGAGGAGAGAGGAGAGGAGAGAGGAGAGGAGAGGAGAGAGGAGAGGAGAGAGGAGAGGAGGAGAGGAGAGAGGAGAGGAGAGAGGAGAGGAGAGAGGAGAGAGAGGAGAGGAGAGGAGAGAGGAGAGGAGAGAGGGGAGAGAAGAAAGGAGAGAGGGGAGGAGAGAGGAGAGGAGAGAGGAGAGGAGAGGAGAGGAGAGAGGAGAGAGGAGGAGAGGAGAGAGGAGAGGAGAGGAGAGAGGAGAGAGGAGAGGAGAGGAGAGGAGAGAGGAGAGGAGAGGAGAGAGGAGAGGAGAGAGAAGAGGAGAGGGGAGAGGAGAGGAGAGAGGAGAGGAGAGAAGAGGAGAGAGGAGAGGAGAGGAGAGAGGAGAGAGGAGGAGAGGAGAGAGGAGAGGAGAGGAGAGAGGAGAGAGGAGAGGAGAGGAGAGGAGAGAGGAGAGGAGAGGAGAGAGGAGAGGAGAGAGAAGAGGAGAGGAGAGAGGAGAGGAGAGAGGAGAGGAGAGGGGAGAGGAGAGAGGGGAGGAGAGAGGAGAGGAGAGGGGAGAGGAGAGGAGAGAGGAGAGGGGAGAGGAGAGGAGAGGAGAGGAGAGAGGGGAGGAGAGAGGAGAGGAGAGGGGAGAGGAGAGGAGAGAGGGGAGGAGAGAGGAGAGAGGAGAGGGGAGAGGAGAGGAGAGAGGGGAGGAGAGAGGAGAGGAGAGGGGAGAGGAGAGGAGAGGAGAGAGGGGAGGAGAGAAGAGGAGAGAGGGGAGGAGAGAGGAGAGGAGAGAGGAGAGGAGAGGGGAGAGGAGAAAAGAGGAGAGAGGGGAGGAGAGGGGAGAGGAGAGGAGAGGAGAGAGGAGAAAGGAGAGGGGAGAGAAGAGAGGAGAGAGGGGAGGAGAGAGGAGAGGAGAGAGGAGAGGAGAGAGGAGAGGAGAGGAGAAAGGAGAGGAGAAAGGAGAGAGGAGAGAGGAGAGGAGAGAGGAGAGAGAGGAGAGGAGAGGGGAGAGGAGAGAGGGGAGGAGAGAGGAGAGGAGAGAGGAGAGGAGAGGGGAGAGGAGAGGAGAGGAGAGAGGAGAGGAGAGAGGGGAGGAGAGAAGAGGAGAGAGGGGAGGAGAGAGGAGAGGAGAGAGGAGAGGAGAGAGGAGAGGAGAGGGGAGAGGAGAAAAGAGGAGAGAGGGGAGGAGAGGGGAGAGGAGAGAAGAGAGGAGAGAGGAGGAGAGAGAGGGGAGAGAAGAGAGTTTATAAACAAGAAACTTTCAGAGCTCAGAGAGCGCAGACCTCCTCCAGGCCATATGTTGTTGTTTTGTTTGTTTGTTTGTTTGTTTGTTTGTTTGTTTGTTATTTCCAACGTCAACATGTGGCCCACAACACCGGCGATGATCAGAGGCTGTGATGTCATCAGTGCCGCGAGGCTCAGATCACAGCAGCGGAGCCATGAGCGCTGTCCCAGAGCAGAGAGAAACTGCCACAGCCACAGCCAGGGCTTCTTTAAAACAAACATGAAGCCATTGTCCTCACCGCGTTATAAACAACTAATGACGGCCGATACCACACTGTTTACTCTCGATACCATACTCATTACTTTTGGGGGGAAATGTAATTGATACTTGATACTCGTGATTTCTTATGGATGTTCTTTTTTATTTAAAAAATTGTTACCCTTGAAGACAAATCCCATGACTGCTACTGGTCATTTGACAATTTTAATGAACATAGTATAAAATAAATAACTTACTAATGAAAACTGCTAACTTCTTGGCACTAAACACTGGAGTAAGTTACCTCCAAGTGATTATTTCACATGTATTAATTAGTATCGATACTTATTTAAGTGTGAAGCTTAAAATCAGAGTATTTTTCAAGAGTTCTGGGCTGTTATGTCGTCATTATCGAGCTCCTCTTTCTGCCGCTCTGTGTCACATCATCTGTCATATAAAATGTTAAAAAGACAGCTTTAAAAGGACGACTCTGTGCTGCAGTCGCGTCAGTCTGAGCTGCTCTGTTTATGGATTTTAAAAATAGCACAAACTTCTTTAAGTGATTAAATTTAAATGATCTGCTCTCACGCGGGGCAGACTCCTCACTGAGATGAAGACACCATCAATTATACATTATATTTTTGTGGATGAGAGGAATTTATGAGCTGTTTTATCAGAAAGAGTTTATTTTGTAACATGTTGAAAACAGGAAGTGTGTTTGTTTACATTTAGAGGCTTCGCTCTGACAGATCTGGGTCAGAAACATTTAACCAACTTCAAGTTACTGTACAAACTCTCTACAAACCCAGGCGTTTAAAGACCAAGACTGAGTCGAGAACAAACTCTGAGAACTAACATTAAATAAAGGAGAAAAGTAAAAAAAAGTGGTTCAAATAAATACATGAGTGATTATTTTAATGCAGCAGACTCCACAAACAACAGACCAACGTCATTTTCCTGGTTCTTCTCATGTGAGACTCACTCACTCACTCACTCACTCACTCACGGGATCAGGCATCCACAAAGCCTAGTTCTTCATTAGTCCCACTTTAGTTCTGGTTTAGTTCTGATTTAATCTAGGTTTAGTCCTGATTTAATCTAGGTTTAATTCTGATTTAATCTAGGTTTAGTTCTGATTTAATCTAGATTTAGTCCTGATTTAATCTAGGTTTAGTCCTGATTTAATCTAGGTTTAGTCTTGGTTTAGTTCTGATTTAATCTAGGTTTAATTCTGATTTAATCTAGGTTTAGTTCTGATTTAATCTAGGTTTAGTTCTGATTTAATCTAGGTTTAGTCTTGGTTTAGTTCTGATTTAATCTAGGTTTAGTTCTGATTTAATCTAGGTTTAGTTCTGATTTAATCTAGGTTTAGTCCTGATTTAATCTAGGTTTAATTCTGATTTAATCTAGGTTTAATTCTGATTTAATCTAGGTTTAGTTCTGATTTAATCTAGATTTAGTCCTGATTTAATCTAGGTTTAGTTCTGTTTTAATCTAGGTTTAATTCTGATTTAATCTAGGTTTAGTTCTGTTTTAATCTAGGTTTAGTCCTGATTTAATCTAGGTTTAATTCTGATTTAATCTAGGTTTAGTCCTGATTTAATCTAGGTTTAATTCTGATTTAATCTAGGTTTAGTTCTGATTTAATCTAGGTTTAGCTCTGATTTAATCTAGGTTTAGCTCCGATTTAATCTAGGTTTAGCTCTGATTTAATCTAGGTTTAGTCTTGGTTTAGTTCTGATTTAATCTAGGTTTAGTCCTGGTTTAATCTAGGTTTAGTCTTGGTTTAGTTCTGATTTAATCTAGGTTTAGTCCTGATTTAATCTAGGTTTAGTTCTGATTTAGTTCTGATTTAATCTAGGTTTAGTCCTGATTTAATCTAGGTTTAGTCTTGGTTTAGTTCTGATTTAATCTAGGTTTAGTCCTGATTTAATCTAGGTTTAGTTCTGATTTAGTTCTGATTTAATCTAGGTTTAGTCTTGGTTTAGTTCTGATTTAATCTAGGTTTAGTTCTGATTTAATCTAGGTTTAGTTCTGATTTAATCTAGGTTTAGTCTTGGTTTAGTTCTGATTTAATCTAGGTTTAGTCCTGATTTAATCTAGGTTTAGTCTTGGTTTAGTTCTGATTTAATCTAGGTTTAGTCCTGATTTAATCTAGGTTTAGTTCTGATTTAATCTAGGTTTAGTCTTGGTTTAGTTCTGATTTAATCTAGGTTTAATCCTGATTTAATCTAGGTTTAGTTCTGATTTAATCTAGGTTTAGTTCTGATTTAATCTAGGTTTAGTTCTGATTTAATCTAGATTTAGTCCTGATTTAATCTAGGTTTAGTTCTGTTTTAATCTAGGTTTAGTTCTGATTTAATCTAGGTTTAGTCCTGATTTAATCTAGGTTTAGTCTTGGTTTAGTTCTGATTTAATCTAGGTTTAGTCCTGATTTAATCTAGGTTTAGTTCTGATTTAGTTCTGATTTAATCTAGGTTTAGTCTTGGTTTAGTTCTGATTTAATCTAGGTTTAGTTCTGATTGTAGATGAATGTAGATTTTGCACAGAACTTAGCCCTCCCCAATGTTGCAGCAGCAGCAGCAGCAGCAGCAGCAGCAGTAGTAGTAGTAGTAGTAGTAGTAGTAGTAGTAGTAGTAGCAGTAATAGTAGTAGTAGTAGTAGTAGTAGTAGTAGTTTAACCACAGAACCTTCCCCAGTACAACTCCGTGTATTCGTGGGTTATTTGTCTCACTCCACTTCCATTAAACCTCTTTATTGGCTCAGCAGCAGAGTTCAGGTCAAACATTTAAAACATAAAACATGAACAAACAGATTTACAAGGTCAACACGCTTCACTGTTATTATCCCTGACTCCGCTCGTGCAGAACGCCCTCTCCCCTGAAAACAAACACACCCTGCCTCCAGTCTGTGGTATTTATCATCATTTAAATGCCTCTCATTTGGAGCCAGTGCTTTCATCTCTGTCATTTTTTTCCCCTCAGGTTAATTTTGCTGTGCATTGATTGTCGTGCTGCGGGGCCGTTTGCAGCCGTCGCAGTCTGATTACTGGGGCTCTGATGGATGAGGCGCAGGCCCGGGCGGCGCTAAAGTCCACACAGGTGGCACTGACAGACTTAGGCCTGGTCCATGTGTGCACTGAGCTGGCATAGATTACATCTCCAACTTTGATTTTTGAGCTTTTTTTGGGATGACACAGCCTGGCAAGCAACTTTAAATCATGTTTTTTTTTTTTTTAAATGGCATCTGGACCACCACAATTTAATCAGGAAATTGATAAAATTAAAAACCTATACCTAATTTTGGTCATAGAGGGTTGAATTAGTGGAAATAGGTTTGAATGGGAACAACAAAGAAAATCTTACAAAAATATAACAAAAATGCATTATAACCCTCCTACAGCCCTAACTTTTTAGTCTCACCTTTCGCCCTAAGCACAAAAAATGCACCAATAAAGACTTCAGTCCTCATCATACACAGCAAAAATTAATTCTGTTCTGAAATTTAACCCCTTATTTTCTAGTTTATGTGGTGCAGACACATCCAGCACAAACCTCTGCCTCTGCTCAGTCTGGGACCTTTTTCTACTTTGCCCTGATGTGCACATCTCTGTAAGAACTACATTTTGGATTTGTGCTCACGCAAACACAAACAAACTCATTTCTCAACAAACACTTTCACACCAATTTATGACAAAAACACACCCAAATCATTTTAGTTCAAAAAATGTGTTTTATTTGCCTTGTAGGCTTGATCATTTATACAAACACTAATGTGGCCATCTCCACATTTATACCTCTGTCTACCATATATGGGGGAAATGGCGCCACCTACTGAAAAACAATAAAAACTAAATTCCAATCCCTCACTATCATGAATCCATGAAATACTTGATAAAAATGTGAAATTATATTGCAGTGACAGTGTATAATAAAAATGTTGCTTGAATGGGAGTCAATGGCACAAAAAATGGCTTAGAGGTAAAAGTGTGTCACCTTTTAAAGAGAATTTTTCAGAAAAAAAAATCCTGAAATCTGGAAATTCATCCAAAAATACACACCTGAAGCAAAATCTATGCCATTTGAATCAACACAGCAAACGTTATCCACAAAAAAAACAGGTGCAAAACATCAAAGAGGGTTAAGGAATGTAATAAAAACACCTAAAAGAGATAGGAAGTGATATTTAAAGCGGAACTTTTCTCATTTATTTGCAGTTTTTGACTCATTTTCCTTTATGGAGCGCCCCCTACAGTTTGGAGTAGAGCATTATCGTAAATACTCACAAGTCCAGTTGACTTGTTTTTTTTTTGTTTTTTTTTATCCTCCTTTGGCCCAGAAAAAAATGAGAAATAAAGCCATGGACCAAGAGACAGCAGGGGGCGCTGCAGGACGCTTCACTCAGCCCCAAAACAACTCATTTAACCAACACACAGACTCTAAACTGTTTAAGGTAAAAAAAAAGTTACAGAGTTCTGCGTTAGGATGCAGGAAAGTACTTTTTGTTATCACTTATGTTTGGTGCTTGTTGGTTACAAATACATTTCAGCACCTTGGACAGCGAACGATTAACTCCCATCACAGTGGTTCATTATTTTACTCTCCTCCTCATGGCTCATGGGAAATCTGTGTCACCGAGGCAACAGCGGCTCAGGAGGCACAACAGTCCTCCTTTAACTCAGTGTTTACCAACCTGGGGTACAGGGACCCCTAAGGGTACGCAAGCACATTGCAGGGGGTACAGGAAATGATTTGATACTTTGACAAAGCAAAGGAAAGTTATTCACATGATTTTATTTTTCCTTTTTGTTAACTGAATTATGAGTTTGATAAATACATAAAATAAGGATTATTATATTATGTATTATTTTCAAGTTTATTTGAATGAAAAATACTGTCTATAGTAAAACCAATAAACAACAAAAGAAAAAGTTGTGAAGTTGAGTCATTTCAATAATAAAAACATATTTAGTCATTTTATTTTGTGATTTTTTTTTATTTATTTTTTATTGGTGTTTAAAAGAAGATGCAGGAGGATTATTATTTACAATATATATTATGTGTGGTATGACTAAAAAGCCAAAGGGGTACAGAGCAGCTGTGGCTACAGAAGAATCCAGATCCAAATCCACTTTATTTGTACAAAACTGTTTCCAAAGTGCTGCACAAAGAACAATAAATAACAATAAATTACTTTATTCAGCGCCACCAGTCCCCATTAAATAATAAGAACCAGTAAAACCAAATAAAAGTAATACGATAAAATAACAATAAATAAATAAATACCAATTAAATAATGAAAACAAAACAATAAAAGACAGCAGAGGACCACACAATTCACGCTGAGTTAAAAGCCAGAGAATAAAAATGTGGAGACGTAAAACATTCAACAGTGGGGGCCCCTGTGGTATGTGGTGGTCCATAGTTTGGGGCCAGCCACAGAGAGGGCCCCGGTCCCCCCTGGTTTTAAGTCTCGTCTCAGGGACCACGAGCTGGAGCTGGCTCTCGGACCTCGGAGAACGCTCCGGAGTCTAACTCTGGATGAGGTCAGGGAGGAACTGTGGGGCTTTGAAAAGCAACAACAAAATCTTAAACTCAATTCTAAAATGAACAGAGAGGACGGGAAAAACTGACTCTGTAGTAGTAGTAGTAGTAGTAGTAGTAGTTGTAGTAGTAGTAGTAGTAGGAAGAGTAGTTGTAGTAGGAGTAGTAGTAGTAGTTGTAGTAGTAGTAGTAGGAACAGTAGTTGTAGTAGTAGTAGTAGTAGTAGTTGTAGTAGTAGTAGTAGTAGTTGTAGTAGTAGTAGTAGTAGTAGTTGTAGTAGTAGTAGTAGTTGTAGTAGTAGTAGTAGTAGTAGGAAGAGTAGTTGTAGTAGTAGTAGTAGTAGTAGTAGTAGGAGTAGTAGTAGTAGTAGTAGTAGTAGTAGTAGTAGTATAGTAGTAGTAGTAGTAGCAGTAATAGTAGTAGTATTAGTAGTAGGAAGAGTAGTAGTAGTAGTAGGAACAGTAGTTGTAGTAGTAGTAGTAGGAACAGTAGTTGTAGTAGTAGTAGTAGTAGTAGTTGTAGTAGTAGTAGTAGTAGTTGTAGTAGTAGTAGTAGTAGTAGGAAGAGTAGTAGTATTAGTAGTTGTATAGTAGTAGTAGTAGTAGCAGTAGGAAGAGTAGTAGTAGTATAGTAGTAGTAGCAGTAGTAGTAGTAGTAGTAGTAGTAGTAGTAGTAGTAGCAGTAGGAATAGTAGTAGTAGTGGTGTAGTAGTAGTAGTAGCAGTAGGAAGAGTAGTAGTAGTATAGTAGTAGCAGTAATAGTAGTAGTAGTAGTAGTAGTAGTAGCAGTAATAGTAGTAGTAGTAGTAGTAGTAGTAGCAGTAGGAATAGTAGTAGTAGTGGTGTAGTAGTAGTATAGTAGTAGTAGTAGTAGTAGTAGTACTGCTTTAGCCTCTGTGCTGTTGCTCCTGTCTGCTTCTCCTCCACTGTGAGTTTAATGGAAGACTTTCCTCGCGGTGAATTTGTTTTCCAGCCTCAAACAGTAACGAGTCAGACGAGTTTCAGAAAAGTGTAGGTGTGTTTCTGTTTTATGTGTTTTGGCTGTGATGAATAAGAGTTTGGCTTAACAAGAACCAGGACTAAACAAGGACTAAACAAGGACTAAACAAGGACTAAACAAGGACTAAACCAGGACAAATCCAGGGCTAAACCAGGACTAAAGAAATTATTAACAAGGACTAAACCAGGACAAATCCAGGGATGAACCAGGACTAAACCAAGAAAATAACAAGGACTGAACAAGGACTAAACCACAACAAAACCAGGACTTAACCAGGACAAATTCAGGACTAAACCAGGACTAATCCAGGGCTAAACCAGAAATAAAGCAAAACTTAACCAAGAAAAAAACATGACTAAACAAGGACTAAACAAGGACTAAACAAGGACTAAACAAGGACTAAACAAGGACTAAACCACAACGAAACAAGGAATAAACCAGGACTAAACCAGGACAAATCCAGAATCAACCCAGGACTTGCAGGACTAATCCAGGGCTAAACCAGAACTAATCCAGAACTAACATGACTAAACAAGGACTAAACCACAACTAGACAAGGAATAAACCAGGTCTAAACCAGGACTAAACCAGAATTTAACCAAGAAAATAACATGACTAAACCAGGACTAAACCACAAACAGATCAGGACTAATCCTGGGCTAAACCAGGTCTAGTCCCAACTAAAGCAAGACTAAAATAGGAACAACACTGGCTCTAAACAAAGCCTTGACTAGGACTAATCCAGGGATAAACTTGGACGGGACAAAACTGGCACTAAACCAAGAATAAACTAGGACTAAACCAAGAATAAACTAGGACTAAACCAGGATTAAACCAGGATTAAACTGGGACTAAACCAAGAATAAACCAGAACCTAACTCAGAGTAAAGTTATATGATTTAAAATAGATCTCTTTCTGTTTCTTCAGTCCAATAGTTGCTTTATCAGGTTGGTTATTGTTTTAGCTCAGATAGTTCACAGTTACCACAAAGGCGAGGAAACACTGAGGTAATGAAGAGTTAGTGAGAATTATAAAGGAAACAGACTCAGCTTAGAGCAAAACCTGCTGCTGCCCGAGAGTGTGGAGCATATGGTGAGTCTGGCAACGCTGAAATCATACCAGGACTGTTTGGAGAAGTAATAAAGCTGATAATAAATTGCTGCGGGGGGTAGAGCAATTAGCGCGACACAAGCTAAAGGCTAAATAATTAAAGTTATGTCCACAGTTTGTAGAGAAATGTGTCGGACCATGATCGTTTTGCAGTATTTGCTCAGATTTATTCCATCAGTCACTGCTAATCCTACTTAAATATGCTTTTAGGTGGGTGAAGTGTCTTGCCCAAGGACACAACAGCAGTGTGCAGCAATAGTAGCAAGGGTTTTTACTGCCAACCTTTAATAAGTTAAAGTTTTCTGAGCTTTCTCCCATGTTTTAATGTTCCCTCGTCAAAAAACAGACCTGGAGTTGTGTTTTGTTTCATTCACGTCTGTTTAAATAATCCTGTATTCTCTGGCACTGAGTTTCTGAGGCCTCAGAATGCTTGGTTCTCTTCCACGAAGCCCCACCCACTCCAGGAAGCACTGACCAATCAACAGCAAGCCCTCTACATTCAGTCTGCTCTCATTCATTTATCAAAAAAACAGTGTACAGCTCTGTTTGCACTGATTCCTCTCAGACATTTTTCATTTTGTAGTAAAATGGCGTCATACAAAACGTTTAAGGAAGTAAACAGCTTTTTTTCTTTGATTATGTTCACAAGACTGTAGCACTCTGCTGCCCTCTGCTGGTCTCCTCGCCTGTTTCTTTATGGCACCAGTAGAGTAATTCTTCTCTTTTAGTCACATAATGTTTTTAAAGACTGCTGCTGTTCCAGAGGAGACCAAGACTGCTGTAAAAATAATGAATAAAAGCAGAATAAAGGATCTTTAATTTAGCCGATGGATCTCACTCAGATCAGATATGAATGGTATTTATTTAAGTACCGTATTTTCTGGACTAAAAGTCGCTCCGGAGTATAAGTGGCACTAGCCAAAAAATACATAATGAAGAAGAAAAAAACGTATATAAGTCGCATTTTTGGGGGGGGGGATTTATTTTACAAAATCCGACACCAAGAACAGACATTTCATGTTGAAAGGCAAGTTATAGTAATAATAGAATAGAGAACAACAGCTGAATAGGTGTGCGCTATGCTAACGTAACACATTGATGGTTATTCAGCTTCATGAAGCATAAACAACGAACTGAATAGGTGTCTCGTATGTTAACGTAATATATTAACAGTTATTCACATAACTATAGCATAAAGAACATAATATAACAAGTTCACCAAACTCACCATCTCACTCCTAATCGCTAAATCCTTTAAATTCTTCATCCTCGGTGTCGCTTCTGAACAACTCCGCCAACTCCGGAGGTAGACGAAGCGCCGCTTCCTCCTCTGCGTGGCTGTCGTCAGACTCAGCATCAGTTCCATTTCCAATTATTCCGCTCTTTCTCAGTTGTCTTTATAGCCTAAGTTGTTAGTGGTAATGTTTACATTTTAATACAATACGATGGAACACAATACCTCATGAAATTGTGTCCTCAACAAACTTTTACTCATTTTCAAAGGAATTAAAGACTTGGCTACTACAAAATCAGGTATGTAATCACTAAAAACTAAAAGTCAGCTATCTCTTCCCTGTTGTATGTGAAAGAATGCACTTAAACATTGACATTAACAATGTAATTGTATATTTTAGTATATGTATGTTTTATTTTCTGTGTAACCAAGGACTACAGATGGAATAATCTGATACAAGCATATTTGCCCTGTGCATAATGTAATTTGTATATTGTCCTAATAAATAAATAAATAAATAAATAAATAAATAAATAAATAAATTGTCAGTGGTACAGGTGCAGCAGATGCTGGTACACAAGCCTAGAGCGCCCTCTAACCAACACCTGAAATATTTTAATATATAAGTCACACCTGAGTATACGTCGCACTCCTAGCCAGACGATGGACAAAAGTGCGACTTATAGTCTGGAAAATACGTTACATGTATATCTTAACACAGCATGACTCATTTTTGTTGTCTAAAAACAGCTCTGCAGTATTTGTATTCTGAATGTGTCCAGTCATGTGTCTAGGTTTGGATTTCTGTTAATGTTTCTTTCCCAGAGTCATGTTTATATTTTGTGCATTCAGCCTCTGTGCACACAGCCCTGACCTCAGAGCTGCGTCTGAATAAAACCAACCTTCCTGAAGAAAAAACTTTACTCTGTACCATAATAACTCCTTTGGTTTCTATGACGAGGATTAGGAAGAGGGACAATCATCTCGTTTTCAAGTGAGTCCTCAGTTTTTTTTTCACAAATTTGCATCGGTGAAGACAGTACAGAGACAAAAAAATACAATATACAAGACAAGCATTCACACATACAAAGATCTGGCTACGCACAAAACACAGTTACCAATATAGGAACAGGCAAAAGGTGAAAAAAGGTGCCTACTACTGCAAAAATAAAGTTAAAAAAGATAAATATTTTGTAAAAGGAGTGGATAGAAACAGAGAGATGGTTCTAGTCAGATGGTGCTTTAAAATGAAATGCATAATTTATTTCTTTTATATCTTTCTTAACTCTGGGAGCAGTAAAACTACACTGGATATGATTAGTGTGCTGTAGGTCAGTGGTTCCCAACCTTTTTGGTTTTGTGCACCTCCAGGACCTGATTTAGTCCTGGTTTGGGCTAAGTTTGGTTCTGGTTTAGACCCAGCTTCATTTTAGTTTAGTTCTGGTTTTACTAAAACTGTTTTAGGCATGATTTAGTCCTGGTTTAATCTTAGTTTAGACCTAGTTTAGTTTTGATTAAGACCTGATTTGTTGCCGGTTTAGTCCTGGTTTGGACCTGGCTTAGTCCTGGTTTAGTTCTGATATAGTCTTAATTTTGTTCTGGTTTAGGTGTGGTTTAGTCCTGGTTGAGTTCTGGATTTAGACAATTTATTGACTGATATTATATTTTTAAACAATGGTTAAGTTTATTTATGTTTTTGAATGTACTTGAGTTTTAAAAGAGAGTTTGGAATTAGATATTTATATTTTTCTATAGGTTCAAGTGGTGACTGGGGATGTAACAATGCAGTGAAGTCACGATTTGATTCGATTCATGATTTTATGTTCACTATTACGATTTTTTACGCTTTTTATTTGCAGATTTAGTTGCAGTATAATTATGACCAAAAGGATATTTTTTACAGAGCCTATTTGTGTCTCCTTATCAAACTTTAATTGTTGTACATTTCTTATTAACAGAAATTCAATAAAAAAGTAGATATTAAAACATGTAAAAATAACAAAAACATATAAAATCATTGGTTAGCCACTTTTATTAGCATCTTTCTACTATTCTCCTCAGAGACGCTGCAGTAGCAAGCAATGCACAGAAAAGCAGTTTATCATGAATCCACGCCTCAGTAATTTATAACGGGCCTAATAAAAGTAAAGTTTTATAAAAATATCAGTGAGGAAAGACTCTGATCTCCATGGAAACGCTCCGGGGGAGGGGCCACTGAAACTTCAGATAAACTGTAGCTGTTATTAGCGACTTAGCTTTCCTTTAGCTCGCTGCTAACAACAAGCTACTTTCTGAACAATGGTACACGCAGCAAACAGGTGCTGCCTAAATAAAACCTTCAGATGTGTCTCTTGCCGTTCGTTTGTTGTTGTTTTTCCCTGTGCGCTGTGTGTGTGCTCCTCCGTCTGTGCAAGAGGTGAGGGAGCGCTCTTCTGAACTGCTCCGAGTAATGAAGCTCTTGTGCAGTCTTTTCTTCTAAAACTTTATATAAATTCATGTTTCTCTTCTGTAAAATGGTCAGGTAATGATGTCTAACGCCAAACGTGAGCCAGATTACGCACCGCGATTCATTTTTTTCCACACCGATACAAAATTTCTCTCTTACGAATCGTTACATCCCTAGTGGAGACATATCCATATATCTAAGATTAAGATAATTTATGGATGAAGAGATGGCTTTTTTCTAAAACAACAAAGAGTGCCACCATTGAACTTTGAACAGAATCAAAGTCAGGCTGCAGGAAATAACAAAAGTCTGAGAAAGATAAAGTTAATACGAGTAGATGGTTGGGGATGGTGAATATATGGTAGACCTCTGACCCTCTCCTCCTCTCTCACACCATCAAACTTCATCCTTTTTCACTACATCCATAAATCTCCTCTCTGGTCTTCTTAAATAGACTTTTTTGTTGCATAAGGCATTGGATAAATAAGTCGTAAAGTTTTATATAAGCAACAGAGAATGAGATGAATAAATGAGGAGGTGTTGGATGCAGAGTGTTTTGGTTTAATGGACCCCAGACGCTGCTCCAAACAGGGCCAAAGCTAATTACTATTCACTTTGACTACAACTAAATAATAAATAAGTCTTCTCTTATGTAACCGACTGCTGAGGACGAATAAAAACACACTCCTCCACCGCAGGGTACGGGACAAAATAAAGGGACGTGTGCTGAGAGAGGGAGAACTTTACAACATGACACGATTTGAAAAGTATTACCAGGAGCAGAAAAAAATGGACACAGGTTAAAGTAGCTGTGGATAGAAATATGACCAATCAGAATTCAGAGAATCACATAAAGCTGTGCCCTATTTTAGATAACCCTCTGTGATTGGTTGAAGTTATTTTACTTGTGCCCAACAACATCATAAATCTGCCCCGTGTGAGGATTGAACTCACGACCTTCAGATTATGAGACTGACGCGCTGCCTACTGCGCCAACGAGGCTAGTGCTAAGAAGTGAGGTTGCTAGTTAAATTTCCAAACAGCTTTTGTTCTCCTGTTGTTTCACGGCAAAACGAACCCATTGTGGCTAAATCCTGAATGGACAAAACCCTTTGTACATTGCACAAATCAGAAGTTTTCAGCCTCGTTAGCGCAGTAGGCAGCGCGTCAGTCTCATAATCTGAAGGTCGTGAGTTCAATCCTCACACGGGGCAGAGCAGTTTTGATTTGCATCTGAGCCAATAGCAAAGGTTCTGACTTGACTCTGCCTTCATGTCATGAAAGAGCAACTTAACCCAGAGACTGAAAAGTGGACAGGAACCAGGCCGACACAGAGGAGAACTGAGGGAGGAGCTGGGCCTGTGACTGACAGCTGTCAGAACAACAATAACCTGGGAAAAAATAAAATAAAAAACACTTCCATACCCATCCCACTGGGAAAAATGACCACATACGTTTGTGTTATCCTTGTCTTTGTTTACCAGTAGACTGTGTCTCAGGGTGTGTTGATACTTTCTGATTCGCTTTGGGACAAAAGTCCAGACCTGTGTTGATGATGTCATTGGTCTGGTTCGAGTTCACATTGAGCTCTGTCAAATGAACTGAACTGACTGAGAGAGCAGTAACAAACCTCACCTGCAGAGGGCAGTGCATCAGTATTTACTGAGAGAAACTGTTGAAGAAGAAACTCTGCTCATCTATTGGTCAAAAGTCTGCCTCTTCAGCTGAATATAACCCAATAATATCATACAGTGCACTTTAATTAATATTTAATGAAGTATTAGGTTTAGAGCAGCGATCTCAGCTGTGGATTTTCTCTGTGATTAATATGAAATCTGTGTTGTTTTAGCAGTGTTTTCACATATGTTTGCTAAGCACAACAAAAAGTTAAAAAGCAGTCATCTGGATTGGATTTTTAAGTTGAAGAGGTTTCACCTTTTATCCAAGAAGCTTTCTCAGTTCTGAAGCTGAACTGGTGAGAGCTGGTTTATCTGCTCCTAGGAAGGAGGAGTTAGACCTGAAACTAACTTCTATTGGTTCAGGAGACTATGAAAGAGCCTGAGTGGTTTCGGGTCGTTAGGAGTCCTTTGTCCTCAGCTGGAGTGAGTGGCAGAGTGGTTAACCCTCCCCAGCCTGGGCAGCTCCTTCAGATGTAAATGACCTGAGTGAAACTGGTTTGTTTTGTTTGGGTTTCAGGAGACTGTTGTAGACAGAAGGAAGGTTGTATCTGAGACCACCATTTCTGTTTAAAGAAGGTTTATCTTTTTTGACAAAGATTGCTTCTTTCACTCCTCGCTCAAACCATCCTTTCTCTCTGGCTAAGATTTGGACCTCACTGTCCTCAGAGGAGTGGTTTGTGTCCTTCAGGTGGAGGTGTACTGCAGATTCTGCAACCACATAGTACTTTACCAGCCTCGTTAGCGCAGTAGGCAGCGCGTCAGTCTCATAATCTGAAGGTCGTGAGTTCAATCCTCACACGGGGCAGAGCAGTTTTGAAGCGGAATTGTCCATTTAGCAATGTGTCTTTTTGGTCGCTCATGTTGCTTTAGCTCGTTCACTTGTTGCATTAGGCTCGTTCCAGATGAACTGAGCCTGGATTGTGAGCGAAAGTGCACGGCCGCAATGAGAGGAGGGAAATACTCCTGTACTGAAGTCTGACAGTTTGTGGCTCAGATCACGCACCATCACGCCCCAAATCCACTTCTCGCGTGTGTTGGTTTATCCAGGTCAAAACTGTAACTTTAGTCTTTATTAAAAAAAAAAAAAAAAAGAGGCGGGGAAGAAGGAGAGGAGGGCAGTGAAGTGTCGTGCGTTACGTTTCTGATCAGCACTAAACTCAGATCCAATCACCTGTCCGTTCACCGCTGACAGGTGAGCGTTTTCCCATCATGCACTGAGCCGTGCAGCCTCCGCAGTTGCTCCTGATGCCCTGCAGGGGGCTCAGGCGCTGGTCTCGTTTGAATCTCACGGTGACCGTCGCACTGTGGCATCAGAGCAAGTCGGGAACAAGTCGGACACAAATCTAACCTGAGCACTGCGCACAGACCGACACTGATCCAAACTGCACAGGTCTGGCTCATCTCGAACGCCTGATGGATGGAAACAGAAATGTGTCGTCTTCTACGCTCGCGAAGACCCGTGGTGTGTTGCTGCCTCTGTCAGTGTCGTCGTAATATTTTTGTTGTGATCAAATTAATTGATGCATCAATTGAAATTAACGTGATTAAATCAATAAATTAACGCACTGCGTTAACGCAATAATTTTCCCAGCCCTATAAAAAACACATCCATACCCATCCCACTGGGAAAAATGACCACATAGGTTTGTGTTATCCTTGTGTTTGTTTACCAATAGACTGTGTCTCAGGGTGTGTTGATACTTTCTTTCTTTCTTTTGAGCTCTGTCAAATGAACTGAACTGACTGAGAGAGCAGTAACAAACCTCGCCTGCAGAGGGCAGTGCATCAGTATTTACTGAGAGAAACTGGCGAAGAAGAAACCCTGCTCATCTATTTGTCAAAAGTCTGCCTCTTCAGCTGAATATAACCCAATAATATCATACAGTGCACTTTAATTAATATTTAATGAAGTATTATGTTTAGAGCAGCGATCTCAGCTGTGGACTTTCTCTGTGATTAATATGAAATCTGTGTTGTTTTAGCAGTGTTTTCACATATGTTTGCTAATCGCTACAAAAAGTTAAAAAGCAGTCATCTGGATTTGATTTTTAAGTTGAAGAGGTTTCACCTTTTATCCAAGAAGCTTTCTCAGTTCTGAAGCTGAACTGGTGAGAGCTGGTTTATCTGCTCCTAGGAAGGAGGAGTTAGACCTGAAACTAACTTCTATTGGTTCAGGAGACTATGAAAGAGCCTGAGTGGTTTCGGGTCATTAGGAGTCCTTTGTCCTCAGCTGGAGTGAGTGGCAGAGTGGTTAACCCTCCCCAGCCTGGTCAGCTCCTTCAGATGTTAATGACCTGAGTGAAACTGCTTTGTTTTGTTTGGGTTTCAGGAAACTGTTGTAGACAGAAGGAAGGTTGAAATAAACTGGGATGTTATGTTGGCTAAAAATCCTTTTAAGTTTCTCAGACAGGCCAGAGATGTAAGGAATAACTACCTTGCTCCTTTCTGGCTCTTGTTCTTTCCTGTCCTGTTTTCTTGTCCTTTTGGATTTGGAGAAGGCCCAGTTGGGATATCCACAGGTTCTGAGGGCTTGGTGGACATGTAGCTCTTCTTTCCTCCTTCCCTCTGAGCTTGTGGGAACCTCCTGGGCTCTGTGCTGCAGTGTCCTAATCACACCGAGTTTGTGCTGCGCTAACGAGGCTGAAAACTGTTCATGTGCAATGTACAAAGGGTTTTGTCCATTCAGGATTTAGCCACAATGGGTTAGCTTTGCACTGAAACAACAGGAGAACAAAAGCTGTTTGGAAATTGAACATGCAACCACACAGTCCTTTCCAAGCCTCGTTGGCGCAGTAGGCAGCGCGTCAGTCTCATAATCTGAAGGTCGTGAGTTCAATCCTCACACGGGGCAGAGCAGTTTTGAAGCAGAATTGTCCATTTAGCAATGTGTCTTTTTGGTCGCTCATGTTGCTTTAGCTCGTTCACTTGTTGCATTAGGCTCGTTCCAGATGAACTGAGCCTGGATTGTGAACGAGAGTGCACGGCCGCAATGAGAGGAGGGGAAATACACCTGTACTTAAGTCGGACAGTTTGTGGCTCAGATCACGCACCATCACGCCCCAAATCCACTTCTCGCGTGTGTTGGTTTATCCAGGTCAAAACTGTAACTTTAGTCTTTATTAAAAAAAAAAAAAAAAGAGGCGGGGAAGAAGGAGAGGAGGGCAGTGAAGTGTCGTGCGTTACGTTTCGGATCAGCACTAAACTCAGATCCAATCACCTGTCCGTTCACCGCTGACAGGTGAGCGTTTTCCCATCATGCACTGAGCTGTGCAGCCTCCGCAGTTGCTCCTGATGCCCTGCAGGGGGCTCAGGCGCTGGTCTCGTTTGGATCTCACGGTGACCGTCGCACTGTGGCATCAGAGCAAGTCGGGAACAAGTCGGACACAAATCTAACCTGAGCACTGTGCACAGACCGACACTGATCCAAACTGCGCAGGTCTGGCTCATCTCGAACGCCTGATGGATGGAAACAGAAATGTGTCGTCTTCTACGCTCGCGAAGACCCGTGGCGTGTTGCTGCTTCTGTCAGTGTCGTCGCAATATTTTTGTTGTGATCAAATTAATTGATGCATCAATTGAAATTAACGCAATTAAATCAATAAATTAACGCACTGTGTTAACGCGATAATTTCCCCAGCCCTATAAAAAACACATCCATACCCATCCCACTGGGAAAAATGACCACATACGTTTGTGTTATCCTTGTCTTTGTTTACCAGTAGACTGTGTCTCAGGGTGTGTTGATACTTTCTGATTCACTTTGGGACAAAAGTCCAGACCTGTGTTGATGATGTCATTGGTCTGGTTCGAGTTCACATTGAGCTCTGTCAAATGAACTGAACTGACTGAGAGAGCAGTAACAAACCTCGCCTGCAGAGGGCAGTGCATCAGTATTTACTGAGAGAAACTGGTGAAGAAGAAACTCTGCTCATCTATTGGTCAAAAGTCTGCCTCTTCAGCTGAATATAACCCAATAATATCATACAGTGCACTTTAATTAATATTTAATGAAGTATTACGTTTAGAGCAGCGAGCTCAGCTGTGGACTTTCTCTGTGATTAATATGAAATCTGTGTTGTTTTAGCAGTGTTTTCACATAAACCGGGATGTTATGTTGGCTAAAAATCCTTTTAAGTTTCTCAGACAGGCCAGAGATGTAAGGAATGACTACATTGCTCCTTTCTGGCTCTTGTTCTTTCCTGTCCTGTTTTCTTGTCCTTCTGGATTTGGAGAAGGCCCAGTTGGGATATCCACAGGTTCTGAGGGCTTGGTGGACATGTAGCTCTTCTTTCCTCCTTCCCTCTGAGCTTGTGGGAACCTCCTGGGCTCTGTGCTGCAGTGTCCTCATCACACCGAGTTTGTGCTCATCAACACAGGTCTGGACTTTTGTCCCAAAGCGAATCAGAAAGTATCAACACACCCTGAGACACAGTCTATTGGTAAACAAACAAAAGGATAACACAAACATATGCGGTCATTTTTTCCCAGTGGAATGGGTATGGATGTGTTTTTTATTTTTTCCAGGTTGGTGTTGCTCTGACAGCGGTCAGTCACAGGTCCAGCTCCTCCCTCAGTTCTCCTCTGTGTCGGCCTGGTTCCTGTCCACTTTTCTGTCTCTGGCAGTGGGCGGAGTGAGGCCGGGTGAAGTTGCCCTTTCATGACATGAAGTCAGAGCCTTTGCTCTTGGCTCAGATGCAAATCAAAATTGCTCTGCCCCGTGTGAGGATTGAACTCACGACCTCCAGATTATGAGACTGACGCGCTGCCTACTGCGCTAACGAGGCTGTGCTAGACAACAAAGATTGCAAGTTCAATTTCCAAACAAACTTTTGTTCTCAGTGTGTTTCAGTGTGAAGCTAAATCCTGATTGGACAAAACCACCTACAACCTTACTTGCTATTGTTACTGTTACTACTGCTAAAGCTACAACCGCTAAAATTACTGCTACTACTACTACTGTTACTACTACTGCTTCTCACTTGGAACATGGTCCACTCGGACTCCATGTCTCCAACCTCCCTCGGGATCTGGTCAAAGCTCTCCCGGAGGTGGGAGTTGAAGACCCCCCTGACAGAGGGCTCAGCCAGACGTTCCCAACAGACCCTAACAACACGTTTGGGTCTGCCGAGTCTGTCTGGCCTCCTTCCCTGCCAGCGAATCCAACTCACCACCAGGTGGTGATCGGTTGACAGCTCAGCCCCTCTCTTCACCCGAGTGTCCAAAACACACGGCCGAAGGTCAGATGACACGACTACAAAGTCGATCATCGACCTCCGGCCTAGGGTGTCCTGGTGTCACGTGCACTTATGGACACCCCTGTGCTCGAACATGGTGTTCGTTATGGACAATCTGTGACTAGCACAGAAGTCCAATAACAAAACACCACTCGGGTTCAGATCGGGGAGGCCGTTCTTCCCAATCACACCCCTCCAGGTGTCACTGTCGTCGCCCACATGGGCGTTGAAGTCTCCCAGCAAAACAATGGAGTCCCCAGTCGGTGCACCTTCCAGTACACCTCCCAGGGACTCCAAGAAGGCCGGGTACTCTGTACTGCTATTTGGCCCGTAGGCACAAACAACAGTAAGAGACCTGTCCCCAACCCGAAGGCGTAGGGACGCGACCCTCTCGTTTACTGGGGTAAACTCCAACACATGGCGGCTGAGCTGGGGGGCTATGAGCAAGCCCACACCGGCCCGCCGCCTCTCACCGCGGGCAACGCCAGAGTGGTGGAGAGTCCAACCTGTCTCGAGGAGCTGGGTTTCAGAGCCCAAGCTGTGCGTGGAGGTGAGCCCGACTATATCCAGCCGGTATCTCTCAGCCTCCCGCACAAGCTCAGGCTCCTTCCCCCCCAGTGAGGTGACATTCCATGTCCCTACAGCTAGAAGCTGTGTCCGGGGACCGGGTCGTCGAGGCACCCGCCTTCGACTGCTGCCCGATCCACACAGCACCGGTCCCCTACGATTTCCTCTGCGGGTGGTGAGCCCACAGGAGGTCGGGCCTATGTCGCTCTTTCGGGTTGTACCCGGCCGGGCCCCACGGGCAAAGGCCCGGCCACCAGGCACTCGCATTCGAGCCCCAACCCCAGGCCTGGCTCCAGGGTGGGGCCCCGGCTGCGCCATACCGGGCGACGTCACGGTCCTCGATATAATACTGTTCATAGGGGATTTATGAACTGCTCTTAGTCTGGCCGTCACCTAGGACCTGTTTGCCATGGGAGACCCTACCAGGGGCATAATGCCCCAGGCAACATAGCTCCTAGGATCATTCGGGCTCACACTCCCCCACCACGATAAGGTGGCGGTTCAAGGGGGAGACTCTCGCATCACTAAATCTTTTATGTAGTATTATTTATGTGATATGAGTATTTTGTGTAAAGGTTTCAATAGGAAATGGTGAAAATAACACAGCAGGAGTTTGTTGTTTGTCAGTTTTTATGTTTTATTTGCAGACAGAGATTACAGTGACACTTTCTGAGCCTCAGTAAATCTGAAACAATCCCTTTAAGCCTCTGTGGATCCTTCTGGAACAACACAGAACAGACAATTACCACAGAAGTACAGGAGTCCACATACTACTACACACATGAATATTACTACTGCAGCTGCTAATGCTACAAATACTGCTGCTACTACTACGTCTACTGCTACTATTACTATAAACTGCTGACTGCCTTTATGACTACTATTATTACTCTAATTTACTACTACTACTTCTACGGCTTCTACGACAACTGCGACTGCTACAACTACAAGTACTACTATAAACTACTGCTACTTCTACTACTACTACTGCTACTACTACAACTACTGCTAGCCTACTACTGTGGCTTCTACAGCTCGTGCTTCTGCTACCAGTACCACTACTGCTACTACAGCTACTGCCAATACTACTACTACTACTGCTAGCCTACTACAACTACTACTACTGTGACTGCTACTACTACTATACATTACAACTACTTCTACTGGCACTACTGCTACTAGTACTATAAGCTACTACGACTGCTTCTACTTATAATACTGCTACAATACTATTACTATTACTATTAACTATAACCCCTACTAGTACTACTACTACGACTACTATTACTAGGATTACTACTATAATATAAACTACTGCTACTACTACTACTACTACTTCTACTACTACTATTACTAGTACTGCTATAAACTACTACTACTACTATTACTACTGCTATAAACTACTATTAGTACTGCTGCTACTACTGCTACTATTACTATAAACTACAATGATTGGCTCTACTACTTCTATTACTCTAAATTACTACTACTACTACTACAACATCTACAGCTTCTATTACTACTGCGACTGCTACAACTACAAGTACTACCATAAACTACTTCTAGTACTACTGCTACTACTACAGATGTGTCCAAAGTGCGGCCTGGGGGCCATTTGTGGCACAGGTTGAGGTTCTATGACAAAATACATTACTTTTGGCCCTCCAGCACTTTTGTACAGTGTTTCTGTAGCTCTCATCTAATACTCTCCGCCTTGTATTTTCAGATTAGTGTGTTGCTAAATAATTGCAGTTGCAGTTTTTATGTTCAAAGATGTTATTTTGTTGGGACTTAGATTAGATTAAACTTTATTAATTGCACAGTAGAAAAATTAACTTGTTCAGGCAGATCTTATACAAAATAAAGTGCAGAAAGCAAGAAAACAAAGAGAGCACGCATCACAGACAAAAAGGTGCAAGACAAAAGTGGCTTCTGTTAGATTGTGTTTTCAGAGAAAATAATTTATAATTATTTGGCTTTTGAAAACAAAATACTTATAAAACAGTGAGCATTTTATTTATTCTCTATGTGCATTCAGTTCCTAGAAAACATCAGGAGCGACTGTCGGCCCTTGAATATTTGAACATCTTCAGATCTGGCCCTCATTGGAAAAAGTTTGGACACCTCTGTACTACTACTACAACTACTGCTAGCCTACTACTAGTACTACTACTGTGACTTCTACAGCTAATGCTTCTGCTACTAGTACCACTACTACTACTACTACTACTGCGACTGCTACTACTACTACGGCAACTACAGCTATGACTACTACTACTATTAGTAGGATTATTGCTATAATATAAACGACTGCTACTACTACATTAAATTACTACTGCTGCTGCTGCTACTACTACTACTACTACTACTACTACTACTACTCACCCAGACCAAAATATGTTTCTCATTAAGATCGTTTCCTTCTTTATTGTACATTTTCTGTATTTACTTCACAACTCACACTAAGGAGTCTTTCATGTTCACGTTTGAATAGAAAACCAAATTAATGAAAAGATTTTATGTTTTATTTGCAGACAGAGATTACAAGTTACACTTTCTGAGTCACAGTAAATCTGTAGCAATCCCTTTAAGCCTGTGTGGATCCTTGTGGAACAACACAGCAGAGAAGCTGAGAGCGTGCAGATCTGTAAACACTCGGAGATTATTCCTCCTCATGCTAGTCGCTGCTGTCATTAGCGGCTGACAAACAGGAACTCTCAGTCTGACAAAGAAAAAATACTAACCCTGGACAAGTTTTAATATGTGGGAAGTACTCGGAACTTGTACTAAAGTAAAACTACTGTTACTTCAAGATTATATTGCTCACGTGGAAGTAAAACACTCAACAAATCAAATACTTGAGTTTACTTTAAAGATTGTTTTTTGGTATTTGCCACACAAAAAATATTACTACTACTACTGCTTCCAGTAATTATATTAATACTGCTACTAATCATACTGCTATTGCTATTACTACTGCTACTACTACTACTACTACTAATAATAATAATAATAGTAATAATACTGCTACTAATACCGCTAGCACAGCTGCTACAAATGCTTTACTAGAAATAATAATAATAACTACTGTTACTATTACTGTCATTGCTATTGCTGCTACTACTACTACTTCCACTACTAGTACTACTGCTACTACTAGTACTGCTATTACTACAACTAATACTACTGGTATTACTACTGCAACTACAAATGCTGCTATTGCTACTACTGCACTACAACATGATTACTAGTACTGCCACTACTACTAATACATTTAAATACTGTTACTACTGTAACAGCAACTACAAATACTGCTACTGCCACTACTACTACTGCTAAAACTACTGCAGCTACTCCTTCATCAAGTAATCTTATACTTATATTGTTACTCCTACTACTACTACTACTACTACTTATACTACTGCTATTACAATCAGAATTACTATTGAAACTACAACTACAACTACTACCACTACTCTTATTACTGTAACTACTATTATCAACAACTATTACTACTACTACAGCTATTTAGGTATTTATAATACTGCTAATACTACTACAATTACCATTGATACTACTGCTACTACTCTTGCTACTGTAACTACTGCTAATGCTACAACTACTACTACTGTTATTACTACTGCAACTGCAAAATACTGCTATTGCAAATGCTACCACTAGTACTACCACTTGAACTGCTAAAACTACTACTACTGCAGCTACTCCTCCATAAAGTAATCTTACTTATACTGTTACTCTCCTACTACTACTACTATTACTTATACTACTGCTATTACAACCAGAATTACTACTGAAACAACAACTACTGCCTACTACTCTTATTACTGTAAGGACTGCTATTATCAACAACTATTACTACTACTACTACCGATAGTGTTTATACTACTGCTATTACTGGTAGAATTACCATTGATACTACTGCTACTGCTACTTGGACTACTATTAGTACTACTCCTTCTGCTGCTACTACTCTTGCTACTGTAACTACTGCTAATGCTACAACTACTAATACTGTTATTACTACTGCAACTGCAAACTACAAACACTGCTATTGAAAATATTACCACTAGTACTACCACGTGAACTGCTAAAACTAGTACTACTGCAGCTCCTCCTCCTAATCCTTCTAATACTGTTACTACTACTACTACTGCAGCGTCTCCTCCATCAAGTAATCTTACTTATACTGTTACTCCTACTACTACTACTACTGTTACTTATACTACTGCTATTACAACCAGAATTACTATGACTCTACAACAACTACTACTACTCTTATTACTGTAACTACTGCTATTATCAACAACTATTACTACTGCTACAGATAGTACTTATACTACTGCTAATACCACAAGAATTACCATTGATACTACTGCTACTACTACTTGGACTACTATTAGTACTACTCCTTCTGCTACTGTAGCTACTGCTAATGCTACAACTACTAATACTGTTATTACTACCACTAGTGCTGCTACTACTACTTAAGAACTAATGCTATTAACTAACTATTGCTGTACTCACATTAGTTTTTTTTTTAAACCATTATTTAACCAGGAAAGTCCAGATCCAGGAATCAAACCCGGGACTTTCTTGCTGTGAGGCAGGAGTGCTAACCACTCTGCCACCGTGCCGCCTGTATGTACGTGTGAAAGTATTTTGTCCGCCTCTGGCTGTGGTTTATTTCTTGCACGTTTTGCCTATATTGCTGGAGGTGTTTTGTTTGTCAAAGTTTAATTATTTGCAGTCATTTTTGCACGTGAGGTTCGGGAAGGGGCGAGAGAAACGCGTTCGGCCGTGCAAAATGAAAACACCGCTTCGAGCTATAATTCATATTTATTCAAAATTATTCACCTGTTGAGCCACGGAGATCCTCGAGTGGAAAGACTCACACTATTTCTGCAGTTTAAACGCTCAATTATGAATACAAAATACTGAAATGGTGGCAGTGTTAGCTCATGGGATTCTGCAGAGTCTCTGTCTCTAATGGAGCCAAGCGTTCTCATTAAACCGTATAATGATGTGTAAAATGAGCCAAGTATAAAAGAGATATACAGTATGTGTTAATTTGTTCAGCCTTTAGTAAAATTTGGCCTGATCAGCTCCAATATTGTAAAAAAATGAATGTTTATAATGTGTCCGTTCTGTTTGGCCAGCCTTGAACTGAGATTAATTGGAAAAAAGCCGTTTAGTGCAGTGACTTTCTCAGTATAGGACTTAAATTTGAGGTCCTAAAAGTCTTATCAGTAGTGTTTTGGTGATCTGACTTACAGCTTCAGTTGTGTTTACTCTTTTGTGAAGGTTTTGCAATTTTGTTCTCAATAAAATATGAAGTTTTTCCTATAGAACTGGGGCGATACACTTTTGCTCTGGCGATAAAGAATCCTTCCCAGACTGTACAGGGCAGCCAGACGTGTGACCGAAACTACGATCTCTGTCAGACATGTGACCAAACCTACGATCTCTGTCAGACGTGTGACCAAACCTACGATCTCTGTCAGACGTGTGACCAAACCTACGATCTCTGTCAGACATGTGACCGAAACTACGATCTCTGTCAGACGTGTGACCGAACCTACGATCTCTGTCAGACGTGTGACCAAACCTACGATCTCTGTCAGACGCGTGACCAAACCTACGATCTCTGTCAGACGTGTGACCGAACCTGCGATCTTTGTCAGATGTGTGACCAAACCTACGATCTCTGTCAGACGTGTGACCGAAACTACGATCTCTGTCAAACGTGTGACCAAACCTACGATCTCTGTCAGACGTGTGACCGAACCTACGATCTCTGTCAGACGTGTGACCAAACCTACGATCTCTGTCAGACGTGTGACCAAACCTACGATCTCTGTCAGATGTGTGACCAAACCTACGATCTCTGTCAGACGCGTGACCAAACCTACGATCTCTGTCAGACGTGTGACCGAACCTGCGATCTTTGTCAGATGTGTGACCAAACCTACGATCTCTGTCAGACGTGTGACCGAAACTACGATCTCTGTCAAACGTGTGACCAAACCTACGATCTCTGTCAGGCGTGTGACCAAACCTACGATCTCTGTCAGACGTGTGACCGAACCTACGATCTTTGTCAGACGTGTGACCGAAGCTACGATCTCTGTCAGACGTGTGACCAAACCTACGATCTCTGTCAGATGTGTGACTAAAACTACGATCTGTCAGATGTGTGACCAAACCTACGATCTTTGTCAGATGTGTGACCGAACCTACGATCTCTGTCAGACGTGTGACCGAACCTACGATCTCTGTCAGACGTGTGACCGAAACTATGATCTCTGTCAGACGTGTGACCGAAACTACGATCTCTGTCAGACGTGTGACCGAACCTACGATCTCTGTCAGACGTGTGACCGAAACTATGATCTCTGTCAGACGTGTGACCGAAACTACGATCTCTGTCAGACGTGTGACCGAACCTACGATCTCTGTCAGACGTGTGACCGAAACTATGATCTCTGTCAGACGTGTGACCGAAACTACGATCTCTGTCAGACGTGTGACCGAACCTACGATCTCTGTCAGATGTGTGACTAAAACTACGAATTCTGTCAGACGTGTGACCGAATCTGCGATCTTTGTCAGATGCGCGACCAAACCTATGATCTCTATTATCTTGCCTCATTCACATGACTTGTCACTCCCCCTTTTTGCATTTCATAAACAACACATACAATATAAATCTAACAATCCTACAAAAAATATGACATATTTCTGTAACAATCAGAGCCTGAAGGAAAGTGACACATCTGGTCTTTTATTTTTCTAATTAAAACATATGCTTGTGTTCCTCTAATGCAGAGAAAATAAATTAAACCAAGCAGAAACAGCTCCTCACCGCGCCTCACTGCATCTTTATGTCCTGGTTTTCAAACTAATGAGAAGGAATCAGTGTGAGATCCAGACGCTCCTCCAGGTGTCAAAATCCTGTCTCTAACGGAGATTATAGTGGAGATATACAGCTCCCAGGATGGATCTGAGGAGAGATCTGAAGAACAGTAGACTCTGGACTGTCTGTGAGGATTTAAAGGAGAACAATGCAACTTTTTAATCTTAATTAAACAGATCTGGAGTCAGTGTGATGACTAAATGAGTTGTTGCAGGGTAAATAAAGCACCCTGCACCTCCTCCTGGTGTATCTTGGTATTCTGCCGGTAGCCATACACAACAATTCAGCTATGTCTTTATTTCTAAGATGGTGATCAGGGTGCAAAGGCTGAAAGACAGAAGAAACCTTTTAATGGATATTTTAGCATAGTGCTTTACTCCAAAATGAAGGGGGAGCTACGTAGAGAAAAATGCGATCAAAACCGTAAAGAAAGGAGCAAAGTTACATGGTTCCCCTTTAATGTCTCTATTAAAGCAGTGATTTTCTTTACTTTCGTGTAGCTGCTCCCTGTCTAAGTTCATTTATCCAGACAAAGTGTATTTGTAGTTTTTAGTTTCATGCTGCAGAATCAAAGTCCTGATCCTAAATTGACCTAGCCTTTTGAAAGCAGGAGGGTCTGACTTCTCTGCCATAGGGAGTCAATTCCATCCCCTAATTTGGACCCAGCCTATCACAGCGCATCTTATAAAAAGCGGAAGATAATCTCCTATCAAAATAACCAAGGCGCCGGTTTATACAGAGCAAATTTAATAACTTCTCTGACCTGGTTAACAACGTTTAGGTCTTTCCTTTGTCACATGATGGTTCTGCTGAAGTCCTCGTTGTTGTTCAGGCTTCAGTGGGATTTCTGTCTTCGTCCTGTTTCCTTTTTAACAACAGTAAAGTCCTGTTGATGTCCGACGTAACCTCGCCATTCAAACAAACCACTTTTTCTGCAAATGTTTGAACAGATAATAATTATAATAATAATAACAATGCATTAGTCTTATTTAGCGCTTTTCTAGATGCTCAAAGTCGCTTTTTTGGTGCATTATTCATTCATTCCTGTCACACTCGGTGGAGAGAAGGCTTTTGTTGATGTCCCCATTCAGAAATAGGTACAGAGTTGCTCATAACACGTCATATTCTGGCAAAAATAGCAACAGTCACTCACGCATCTCTAACCGTGCTGCCATGTTTGTTGTCAGCTTACTCATTTCTTACTCTGTCCTTCATTTCTCTGATTGTTTTTTCTGCCTGTGATAATCAAGCCCATAGAGACCTGCTTTACCTCCTGCGCCACTATTTCACACAAACTAAACCTAAATTATAATAAAGGCCCTAACTTGGCAGCCATTACACTGAAAACTGTCTGCAACACCGTCCTTTTTCTATTTGTGCCTGCTGTGGAGATGGTGTGAACTCTGACAGATGGATCAGGGTTAGTCACCAGTGCGACGTCTGTTCAAATCTGTGACTGTAAAAAAAAAACCATTACATAACGCAGGGCTTTTATTTTGGAGGGACCAGGCTCTGAAACAACTGTAGAAACTGAATGCAGAGGCTCTAGAGCAGTCAGCACTCCCAAATTTGACCTAAATATAAAAAAAATAATAATAAATGGTGTCAAAAAATGTATAAAGGTAATTTTATTTTGTTTTTATATCTGTTATAAAGTATGTGGTGTCTAGTTGGCATCCTATACATATACATTTTTTTTGTTTTCTTTGATTTAACTCATCAAAGTCAAAGGCACTATTGTTCTAAGAGCGCCGTCAAATAGAGCTCCATGGACAGACAGAACTTTTGAGAAAATGTCAATTGCTGTCTCTGGCTCGCTTACTTTACCTTAAGCCCATAGGTTTCACCTTCGGTCACAGGAATTTGTGGACCTTCATCCAATTATCAAGCGTGTTATGCTTATTTGAGACGTTGTGACCTATCATCATTCAATCACAACCTGGCGCACACGCTCAACTCAGCAGTATACAGCTAAAAACTGTGTTCAACATGGCAGAGTCAAACTGTGACACATACTTGAAGGGAAACCTCTGTGGCTTCTTTACAACAAAACCTGTTTGCCAAACCTTCACTTGAAAAAAAGAAGAGAGTAAAGGAACTTGGACAAATTTAAGTATTCAGCACCGATCTGAGGGGATTTTCCTGCAGCAGTTATGTGAGGCAAAGTTGGCTAACTGGAGGCAATGCTAAAAATGCTTTTTTCTGTTTTCCTTGCCTGTTGTTTACATTTATTGACTACAACAGGGGTAACAGACTTAAGACATTTGTCCAAAAAGTGCAAACGCCATAAAAATTCCTGTGGCCACCTTGATAATAGCTTAAGGCTACGTTTTTTTGGTCGTAGTAGCATAGCTGCACAGCTGAACAAAGGCTACACAGTTGGTACTAATGTAGTGGTAGCCTCTGCTGATTAGCCAATCAGATTGAGATCACGCTCTATAAAAAGAGGGGTCTCTCACCTGGCCTGACCTCTGACCTCTCCCACCTCTGACGTCAGCCACCGCTGCAGAAGTGGGATCACGGCCGTGCAAGTTGGTCGAGTTGTGTGTTAAAGTTGTCGTTTCTAAAAGGTGTAAAGCCAGCAACTTAATTGCCATATGCAGGCCGGTAAGCGACAGGTTATGTTGTAGTACCGCTCATTTATGCTCATGCTGTTGTTTTTAGCATGCAGGCGCTCTGTCCGAGGGCTACCGCAGAGCTGAACAGAGTAACTGAGGTACACAGCTGCCAGCGCTCCAGGTGAAGCGCCTCCCCTGCTGGATCTGCTGTGTACTGCGGTGTTATTGTGTTCGGGGTTTTTCGGTACGGCTGCTTCGGTGAGTGTCATGCATTGTTCCCCCAGGTCCTGCCTGTGCTCCCTGCCTCCCCTTTTTGTTGGGATGCTGCTTTCTGTTGATGCACTTCTCTGTTCACAAAAAGCGTTAAGGTCTCTTGCAAATACATGAACTCTCAACTAGGAAATCCAGACCGTGGCTCACTAGCCTTCATACTGGCCTCATATTGACTGGAAATAAAAGGTGAGAGCCACAGTGGGTTTCATTGAAGCTGCTGCTGTTACTTTTAAATGTGTACATGGTGTTAATTCTTGCCCTGTGTATTCCTTTTTTGTGTGTATGCTGGTGTGAATGGGTGTGAGTGTGTTTTAGCATACTTTTAAATTGTCGTAATGTAAAATAAAAATACTTTTGCACTTACTGCAATATATACAAATTGCAGTAATAAAATTAGGTATCTTTACTTTTGTCTACTGTCCATTCAGTTCACGCACCTGTGTGACCTCAGGTTCCCTGGGCCTTTACCAGGGTGGCGTTACGATAAATTGGGTGGACATTGTGGGTTAGATAACTCCTGCTGTAGCCCTATGGCTGCCATACTAAAAAACACAACGAGGAAGTGACGAGTAACAGACAAAGGCTGTACTCTCTAGAATAATAGACTTTGAGTTAGCTCTACGTGGGCACGTTGAGAGTGAAGTCTCAGACAATCCCTGTATATTTTGAGGCCTGGTCGATTTTGTTGCCTCTCTTGATGCAGTTTTGAAAGAACACCTCGAAAATGTTCAAGGAAACGTCTAAAACCATTCAAACATATGCTAGACTGCATGCTGTCTGTTGCAAGAGATAAGATTATAAAACAAGTCAAAGACACTGACGCCCAATTCACACTGAATACGATGCAAGTCCGTTACATGTACGACCTCCACAACAAATAGATGCAATACAGATCAATGCATGAGTTCACCTGGCTGTGTTGCAGTACGTCTCCATGTCCGGTGCTCCAACAGAAAAACTTATCGAGTCTATTTTTGTTCGATGTCATGCATAAAGTTGAACAGAGCAGATCGAGCCAGACAGGAAGTCAGACCTGGGACCAGTGAAGAGGAGTCGGTGTATACATGTACAACCTCACTCACATCGACATGTAAACATGTAACTGAGAACAGGGGTCACAAACAAGACAGGACACCATTAAACGTGAGTAAAAATAAAGTATTTATATTCGTAACGTCCTTACCCAGGGTTGAAGTCTGTATTTCTGTGACTTTTGTGCCAGGTTAAATCTTCAAATAATCTCCAAACAAACAAGAAAGGCAAAAGGCAAACGTGGCTTTTTCCCTGCAGCTCTCTGTACATGGTTGTTATCGCGTGAACTCATAACTTCAGCATAAACTCGCTCCTCTGCTGTGAACTCGTGGTCAGTGAAGTGCCTCACACGATGCACTCGGTGTGAATCTGGCGTGACTTTTTATAAACACAGGCAGATGAAACAACAAACATTTCCACTCAGTCTCAACTTGTACTTGTGCTTCGCTACCTTGACTGTGTATGTATAACGTACAGGAGCGGTTTTTTCAGTCGTCCACTGCAGAGTCTATCCCTGCTGCTTGTAGCTTTCCTACTAGTCCAGGATCAGAAAGGTAAAGTCTTCTGCCAGGCAAGTGACAGGGCAAGAGTAAGGAGAGGCGCAACATCAGGAGTACTACTACACTCAAGGAAAAAAGAAGCGCACCACTGCTTTTTTACCACGTTTTTGTTTGGTTACTTATTTTGATGGAAATATTCCATGTGCACATCAACCATATACCCATCCCTGATATTCAGACCCAATTAATCAATGCTTATGACAGTTTCAATAACAATAACATGACCAAACAATAATAATGCAGCAGCTGTGACATGTGGTCGACCAGATCTGGGACGGTCATTGGAGGATCCAGTGGTGTGGAAACGCTCAGCGAGGCTTACAACAGTAGAGTGATGGACTCCAAACTCCTGGCTACAGCCGTGTGCTCCTTCAGCTTGAAGCAGGCCAATGGCTGCCAATCTCTCTCTGGTTGCAGGAGTCGTGGCATTGGGAACAAATGTGCTTTTTTTCCATTTTGGTGTCTTTTTATAGGGAATGGTTGTGCACAATTGAGGACAGGTCCAATTCATCTCTGAGTTTTACTCATGACCCAGACAGAGGTGATTAATACAAAAATACAGTTGTTATTGCTCATCAAAATCAATCAACCAGAACCAGGAAAACAGTCATTTCATTTTGACTCAGAATAGAACTAAACTCATTGTAGTCTGTCATTTTTCACTGGCTGTAATATTTTTTGACAAATTGAGAAAATGAAAGTGGTGCGTTTCTTTTTTCCTTGAGTGTACATCCACCAACTAAACTTGATAATGAGACAGGCTGCTCCACACATATTAAAGGAGAGAATTTACCGTATTTTCTGGACTATAGAGCGCACCTGAATATAAGCCGCTGATATCCAGGTTGAGATTTTGTACAGGAAATGTTTATTTATAAACCTGAACTGATTGTTTCCGAACAGTGCCTGTAACACGGCAGTAAAAGCGCTGATCAAACAAAACAGAAAAGTAATTGATGTCTCACTAAGCTTACGTGCAGCAGCTCTATTTCCTTCCTGGAGCCAGATCGATGGCCTTCAACTTAAAAGCTGCATCGTATGAACTTCTTCGTGTGCTTTCCATGATGTGGGGGTGAAAATAATTTGCTGCCGAGCGTGTTGTGTTGCATGTGCTAGATAAATACATTTGTCCTTCTTTGCACTGACTTCCTGTCTGTCTCGTTTTTGCACTTCCTGCTCGAGCGCCCCCTGGCGGCTGAAGAAAAATCCATAGAAAAACCGCATCTTCGTATAAACCGCATGGTTCAAAGCCTGGGAAAAAAGTAGCAGCTTATAGTCCGGAAAATACGGTATTTTTTTCTGACCTCGGAGGATTTTCTTCTTTTTTTCCCCAAAATCTCCCAAACACACCAATGTTCTATGTTCAGCAGCATCGGATGGAGCTTTGAACACTGTGTTTGAACACAAGGAGGCGCTCATTCAGTGTTTTGAGAGAATTAGAGACTCAGGTGGCTTTGACTCCAATGCTGAACACAGAGCAGGAGCTTTGGATAGCCCTGATTTTTATTTATTTATGGAACTTTTTCATCAAATCTCACCTCGTGGACGTCTTCTGCCCTAAGCTCCAGAAGAAGAAGAAAGAAAGACTCACTCCACTTAAAAGCGAGTATCCAGCAGTGGACGTACAGGAAATGAGGTTAGCTTTTTCTGTCAGTGGTGAATATTTACATTTTCTAATCTGTCATTATAATACATCATTGGTCTTCTCAGAAACTCATTCCATGGATGTGAAGCAAAGCAGGGGATCTCAGCTTCGAGTGTTTACAGAACTCACTTAATTTAATGCATATACTTCAAATAATTGCATAGGATAATATATATATATATATATATATATTTTTTTATGGAATCTAAACATTAGCAGAGTTACCTCAACAGGTTCCAGAAATCTAAAGAGCACCACACTAACAGGTTTTATAGGCTACTTGCAGGAATTACGTGCTTAAAAAAGTCACGTGTGCAGCCTGGTACTGATATTAACGTTCTATCCCATTCATTTCTATGAGGGAGCAAAATAAAAATAATAATTTATATAATTATTAGAAAGTATTACTACTACATATTTTTGACAGCAGGAACGAATGGATGTTGTTTATATATTAAAATATATATATATATATACTTCCAGATCCAGACAGACAAAATGGTAGTGACGAACCAACCGGACATTGTGGTGATGGACAAACAGCAGAGGAAAGCCGTTGTGGTTGACATCGCAATACCAAGCGATTGTAACATCAGGAAAAAGGAGCATGAGAAACTGGAGAAGTACCAAGGCCTCAAAGAAGAACTTGAGAAGGCCTGGAAAGTGAAGGCAACAGTGGTGCCCGTGGTCATCGGAGCACTCGGGGCAGTAACCCCCAAACTGGAAAAGTGGCTACAGCAGATCCCAGGAAAAACATCAGACATCTCAGTCCAGAAGAGTGCAGTCCTAGGAACAGCAAAGATACTGCGCAGAACCCTCAAGCTCCCAGGCCTCTGGTAGAGGACCCGAGCTTGGATGGACCGCCCACGGAGGGCGAGAGGACAATTTATTTTTTTTTTATATATAAAAATCTTATTGGGAAAGATTTTCATATTCAAGAGTCAATAAAAGGCAGATCTTTGTTTACATCTTTTCAAATATAAACTTTACAAACAATTTGTCATAGAAAAAAATGTAGTAAGCAATAATAATAAAAAATGGGAAGCTCTGGAATGGGACTGATGCCATGTTCAAATTATAATTATTTTTAAATGTAATATCTACATAAATTATACAACTACAGTTAATAGACTTAACAGTAATTGTAAGTTTTGTTTTGTTTGTACATAATTTATTTTTCTTCTTCTTCTTCTTATTTTTATTATTATTATTATATTATTTATCTTGGTTGTTTTTTGTTGTGTTCTGTTGTTGTTGTCCTATTTTGTGTTATTTGTAATAAAGAAAAAAAAAACACCTTATACATCAAACAAGCAAATTTAACATTTTTAAAATTCTCAAAGCTCAGTAAGTTGTACTTTTTTAAAATGATAAAAACCTGGAATAACATTGGTTTTCTATTAAAGACCTTTAGTGATTTTTTTAATACAGTGATTCTATGATTTTGCAGTATTTACCTCTGCCAGCAACAAGTAACGTATGTGTGTCCTGAGTCGCTCACCTTTTGCTATTTTTCAGTCTTCTAACAGACGCTCACAAAGACGTTAACTGGCTAACGGTAGATAAACAAAAACTCCACATATTGCTCTACCTCTGTGGTAATTTTTGTGTATTTATGCTAAGTGTTTATAAAATAATCATATATTTTATAATAATCGTATAATCAAATAATTTTGATAGGGAAATGTGCAGGGAACGCTCAGGTCACACTCGGGCGACGTTCTTTCAGTGATCTTAGTGTTTTTGTAGCTAACTTTGTCCGTCTTATTATTTTCTGATTAACGTTAGCTTAGCCCACAATCTTATTTTGAAAGACGGAAACAAGGTGCTGGATGTGAAAATTTGTTAACGTAAATATCCCAGCCTTAAATTAGAGCCGAAAAATCCAACAAATAAGGCTGAAAAAGCCAGAAAGGTGAGAGTGTCCGATATTGGAACTTCCGTGTCCGACTCAGGGCCATAGCACTGCCGAGCTTAAACCTTGGACAAAAGCGCTCTTTCATACAGCCGCAATAAAATATCTGTAAAAGAAACTATCCAACCAATATATCGTTATAAACGTAAGAAAATGTACTTTTATTTTATACAATTTGCATTAATGAAGATAATAAATGAGCGACTTTATGACTTGTTGAAGATAAAAAAGTAATAGAATTTTAGCTGAAAGTGTCCGACTCAGGACAGCACATACGTTAATACAATTATTCAATGTGTGACAGAATCATTGAATGTAAAAACAACAAGTGTTATGAAAGGTCGTATTTGTTTAAAATTATTCAAATTTCACTGTATTAGATATTCTTTTAATAGGGCTCTGTAGAATCAAGTGTCACACCAACGCACTTGAATTCAGAGACAATTTCTAGTTCCTGTCCTCCCAAAAATACGCCTGAATGTTTGATGTCCAGCGGTTGCTTTGTGAACATTGTACAAACTGTTTTAGTATCCCCTGTAAAGCGCTCACGTACCCCTAGGGGTCCCCGTACCCCTGGTTGGGAAACCCTGCTCTACAGCACTTTAAAACCTGCGGTGGATCTATGAACCTGTTCCATCTGTTTGTAGATAGAAAACCTAGAAACTGTTGAAAATAATAATCACAGCATCAGTGCAGAAGTGAGACATGCTTTTCCAGCTTAAAAAGAATAAAAATATTTCTCAGAAACACCATGAGTCAGGAGAGACTGACTGTGCTGGCCATGTGATCCACGGAAAACAAACTGTGACAGGACTTTAATCAAAAGTAATAGAAAAATGTACAAGTAGTTTTAATGATAATTGCGTCTTTTGCATTATATGGTTATCAAAATGAAGAATGAATGATTTTTCATCAGCAGCCGCCACTGCTCCAGAGGTGAGGAAGTGAGAAATCTAACAGCTCCATCTGCGTCATCAGCCACAGCCAGCGCCTCTCTGCTACGGTTCAGGGTTAAAAATAAGAGCTGGGATACAGAGTGCTGTGGATAACAAGACAAACAAGGAAATGGAAAAAGTTGTAGTAGTTTTAATTGCAAGCAGCTGTAACTTTTTTTCCTACGTAACTTTTTTTTACCAGTCGCTCAATGATTTGGTGTTTTGTTTTGTTTTTTAACACCAGATGCTTTTCCTGTCACAGCCACATACTGTGACTGGAGTAGGTAATGTAGGTGAAGCGTCTTGCCCAGGGACACAATGACAGTCGCTACGTTTACATGCAGGTCAAGAAAACTGAATTACTGCCTTACTGCAAATATAGCAGGAGTTTTAAACCTGGGGTGGGACAGTTTGGATTTCTGTTAATTGGAGTGGAGCACCTGGTTTCTGCTGTTCATTGTTGGACTACTGCTGCATGTATAAACTCTGATTCAGGTAGGAGAGGCATTCAACTGCACTTGGTACTAAACAGACAGAACAATATTTGTGTTTAGAGACGTACTCCCGCATTTTCAGACCAGCTTGTGTTAAATTGTGGTGGTCCATCGTGTTTAACCCTAAAAATGTACATACACTTGTTACCTTAGGCACCCGTTTGAGACCTCTCATAAAATAGCCATAAAAATGTCAAATATTAATTTTTTTTTACTTTTTTCACATGAAATCCTTTCTACTACTTCAGCCCTAACCATAGATATGAAGTTTATTTTCATTTATTAATAATTTATATGTTTTTATGGCCTTTTTGTCATAAAAAACCCAACTTTTTTAGATGACGAAAACACAAAATTTGCCATATTATACAAAAATGAGTTGCAGAGTGGATCACTTGGGGAGAAGTTATTAGAGCCTTGACTAAGTCAATAATTAATAACAACATTGGTTTTGATGCATTTTTATTTTTGGAGCAAGGACAGATTATTGAAAAAACTTACACTTGTTACCTTAGGGACCCAAGGTAAGCTAAGGCTGCAAGGTAAAAGAAAAACAGCCTCCATTGAAACTGTCTGTAATAAAGCTCTACTGCCCCTGGTGGTTTAGGGGTCAATCTGACCAAAAACCTAATTTCCCTTTATTTTGAAGGTAAAGGCTTAGATTTATTAGGTTTTCATGAAAAAAGTATTATAATATGTCAGGATTGCAGGATGTCAAAAATCAGTGGTTATAATGGAAGTCAATGGGCCCAAACGCGTACTTAAGGTAACGAGTGAATGTAAAGTGCATATCTCCTGTTCTATACACCTTAGAACTGAGGGGGTCATGGCATTTTAAACACCAACTAAAAAAATTATTCTGGCCAAGTTTCACACCAACAGCTTTTAAACTGACTCATTTATTGAGGATCAAAAAAACAAAAACAGCAAAAAGTACACGTTTAGACCCTAGGATGCCCAGAGGGTTAAAAGTCCTATTTAGTAAAGTAAAAGTGATAAAACTATGATTACTACGTAACCTAGCCGCGTTAATTAGCATTTAGCTTGTTTTAGCGCTGCCGGTAAGTCCCCATAACAGACCACTTGCCTCGACTTAGTACTCTGCTTATAGACGGAGACGAGAGTAGCTCTCTGGAGAAACAGGAGCAAAAATCGAAAAAGAGCATAGTCGAAGTCTGCGCTGCATGTAAACACAGTGAGTATGCGCTGGGTCAGAGCAGGAATCAAACCGCCAACCCTCCAGTTAGTAGGTGACCCACTTATGCAAAAAAGTAAAAATGCTCTGAAAATAAAAGACCACAGTGCTGAATACAGATCAAATAATTATAATTACGTAATGATAAAAAACTATGATAATGTGACCGTATATAACTGTTTTTGTGTACCCCCAGGTCCTGATTTAGTCCTGGTTTGGACCCAGCGTAGTCCCATTTTGTCTTAGTTTAGTACTGGTTTTAGGCATAGTTTATCCCAGTTTAGTCTTAGATTAGTCAAGGTTTGACCTGGTTTAGACTTGGTTTAGACCTAGTTTAGTCCTGGTTTTGTCCTGATTTAGACTTAGTTTTGTTCTGGTTTTAGATATGATTTAGTCTGATTTAGTCTTAGTTTAGTCCTGATTTGACTTTGTTTACTTCTGGTTTGTTTCTGGTTTTGTCCTGGTTTTAGACCCTTTTTTTCAAGTCGAGTTCTGGTTTAGACCTTGTTTAGTCCCTGTTTTGTCCTTCTATAGTGTCCCATCTCTCTCTATAGTCCTGGGTTTTTCCTGATTTAGGTGTATCTTAGTCTTTGAAAGCCAAAAATATAAAGGTACTATAAACGATTATATAACTCCTTGCATTGTGCTCGCGTACCCCTAGGGGTCCCCGTACCCCTGGTTGGGAAACACTGATCTAAGAAGCTGTTTAGACGACAATGCGTTTTGCCAAATCCACAATAACTCAATTGCAGTTTTCCACGAGGTCGTTGTTTCCGGTTCCAGGCTTTTACGTCTCATTCATTCATATTTAATCCAGTAACTGTCAGTAACATCTGCACATCTGCATCTGTAAATATTTACTTTTCTCTTCTTAACTTCCTCACACCTCAGTGTTTCTGTGTAAATGCAAATCAGAGGCGGCGTGACTGATTTGCATGAGCCCAGTGTTGTTGTGTAAACAGGCCCTAATTTATAAAAGCACATTTTTTTAAAAAGGAGTAAAATTTGTAAGAAATCAGAAAAGTGAACAGGGCACATGTGACAAACTTTGACTTATTTGGATCGTTGTCTAATGTGGCGCATGTGCACAGAAATGGACAGGGCTATAAACTGTGGAGCTGTAGTTATTCTTTGCTATTAGCACCCTAATGATCTCTGTCGGTGTGCGCTTGATATTTTCCACAGCACACAAATCTGCGCTGCTTGACAAACCTCACCCCCAACTCACACCAAAGCAGCAGCAGCAGTGTAACAACCGCTTTCTGTTTTAATCAATCTGACAATTCACACTGAGGACGTCTTACGAAAGACTCGCCGCGACGCTACGCTCAAATCAGGTTGGAGTTCGATTTTTTGAGCGTCTACGCAGCGATCTGCAGAGCTACAGCCGGGAAACACAGGAAACAGGCATCAAAATAAACTTCCGCTACACTTTCAAAATAAAGGCTCACTGAAAACTGCGGTAAAGTAAACACTACGCACCGAGAAGTTGGTTGTTGAGGGGGAGAAATGTAACGTAATTTGCAAAGCCAAGCAGCCATTTTACAAGGAACACATGCAGAAGTAGAAGCTACAGTGCTCTGTAAAGACAACTTTCTGTTCAGACGGTGAGTCGTCTGTAAAACTCAGGGGGGAGAGCCGCTTGAGCAGCGCTACAGCAGCAGCTCTGAGGCCCTCGCTGGGAATTGACGATTTTAAACTACGTGCGTAAAACAACCTGCTGCTGCGACGCTCTCGAGATGTTTTCGGTGCTTCAGACAGAAATGAACATCAGGGAGTAAAGCCATAACTTCCCTCAGCAGTACCCAGGAGTGGCCAGCAGGGCGCAGAAAAGTACACGATGACTGCCAGCAGGTAATACTCCGAGTGAACTCTAAAACAAGACTGAGTATTGAGTGATATCGCTTCAGTTTACGTAAATACAGCTCTAACCAGTGCCTGTTCATGTGGTTCTCTGCAGACCCGTCCTTCAGTGCTGCTGGGGTTAAACCTGTCAGGAGCAGTGTGCGACCTCAGTGCAGTGCCTTTCTCCAGATCTTGGGCCAGGATCTTGGTCATAAGCACCAAGCTGGAGGACTGAACATGTTTTAGGTTAATGGGAGAAACATTTGCTTTACATTTTTTGTTCTAATTTATTGTGTACCATATTTTCTGGACTATAAGTGCTCCAGAGTATAAGTGGCACTAGCCAAAAAATGCGTAATGAAGAAGAAAAAAACGTATATAAGTCGCACTGGACTGTAAGTCGCATTTTTTGGGGGAAATTTATTTTACAAAATCCGACACCAAGAACAGACATTTCATGTTGAAAGGCAAGTTATAGTAATAATAGAATAGAGAACAACAGGCAACAGGTGTGTGGTTTGCTAACGTAACACATTGATGGTTATTCAGCTACATGAAGCATAAACAACGAACTGAATAGGTGTCTCGTATGTTAACGTAATATATTAACAGTTATTCACATAACTATAGCATAAAGCAGTGATTCTCAACTGGTGGGTCGGGATCCAAAGGTGGGTCATGGAACCATTTTCAGAGGGTTGCCAAAAAAAAATAATAAAAAGGTTAAGTTACTGTTACACCTAAGGTTGAAGTGAGCACTGCTTAATTCTTCTCAAAGCATAGGGTCTTTTAGTATTTACCACTGAAAAGGTCATCAGAAGAAAAGTACATTTTGTAAACTTGAATCCTTTTGAGTCGCACTTTTTTAAGTTCATGTATTTTGGTTTTAAATTAAACTGCATCGAACAGAAGGGGGTAAGGGAAGGGAGCAGGCAGGAATAATTTCCGCTCTAGCATCGCTGCTTGCTTGTTAAATGTGTTCTTTTTTGTGTTGGCGTACTGTGATATTCCAACGTTATTCTGTCTTGGGTTCAATACATTTGATCAGTTGAAAAATCTCTTTTGTTTGGGTCACGGCTTGTCATTTTAGGTTGATGGTGGGTCCCGAAGCCAGACCATTTGAGAACCACTGGCATAAAGAACATAATATAACAAGTTCACCCTCTCACTCCCCCGTTTGGCTAAACTCACACAGCGCTGACTGTCAGTATCAGATGTGACTCTGCTGCAGTCTGTGTGTATCCTCGTGTTTTAGAGCCTCAGATCTCCTGTACCTCTCTGTGTAAATCCTCTTAAATGAAACAGTTCTTCTCTGTCCTGGGGCCGCTCCAGTGTGGCGTCAGTATCCTCTCTAACACACACACAGACTCCGCAGACTGAGTACTGACTGTGATGAGAAGCTTTCGGTGGAGATGATGCAAACCGCGCTCTGTCTGTTCCGTTCGTCACTCACTGCAGGGGTCTGTGTCAGGCAGAGCTCAGACGCTTCAGGGTCACCGCTGATTCAAACTGATTTTATTGGGTTTTTGAGGTAGGTAGGATGTGGCAGCTGAGGAGTAAGTCACCTCTGGTAGATTATTGAGTCAAATATTCAAATTGTAATGGTTATGGTGATTATTTACATTGTTATTTACATTTTATGAGATACTGAAATTCAATTCGCTTTAACTATAAGCCATAATTATCGCTCCCTTCTTCGTTAAGATGTCCTTCCAGACGCAAACCAGGTCCATTTATCCAAGCGCAAAAGGCACATTACATTTCCATTTCCATTGAGTTGGTTTGGAGATGTTTCCACTTCCAAAGTGTACCAAAACTAGGGCTGCACGATATGGAGAAAACATGCGATATTCGATAACTATATTGAAAATTGCAATAACGATATTATTGCGATATTTGAAAATAGAGCCTACTTTTCAAACATAGTAAGTTAAATTCACTACATTTCACAAAAATGTAAGTTCCTGTATTTACAAGTCAAAACAGCGACAAAATCTAAACTTAACACAGACTAAACCAGGAATAAAACAAGGCTAAGCTGTGACTAAATTAATTAAATTACCACTAAAACTGGACTTTTTAAACATTTTTATTTAGTCACAACACATGTTCTTTTAAGGCTCTGGTGGAAAATGATTCTTGAGTGTAAATCTCTGTCAGATGGAAGACCACAGCGTTATTGCGATATATTTAGATTCTTGCGATACGGATATTGCGATAACGATAATTTTGCGATATATTGTGCAGCGTTAACCAAAATCAAGCTACTTTTGGGACCCCTTGGCATGGGAGTCCAGCTCTTTATTTGCTCTTTGCTGACTGTTTGATAGATAATCCTCATTTTAGGCGAAAGTTGGAGACAGCTATAGAAATATTTGCGTATTTCTGCTGAAGAGCCAGACACGGACATTTACTGCAACACAGCCACACATTGACTTAAATGATGTTTATTTGGTACAAAGCTTGTATGGGACATGCGGAGTATTCAGCGTGAATTGGGCGTTAGGACAAATGCTCTGGGGGGCTACTGTCCACAGGTGAAACAGGCAGCGTGGGCCATAACCATGCTGTTGCTTTAATAATACATCTGTTATGGTCTTTGGGTCTAAAGCTGGGGACACACTACATGATTTTTTTGCCCAATTTTATAACGATTCAGTTGTGCTGAGTCTGTATCAGTCAACAACAGTTGCAGGGAACCGTAATCAGCAGTCGGCTGACTCGAACCCGGCCTGACGTCAGTCGCAAGCAATTAAAGCCGACTCTGGACGCTCTCCTGTAGTGTGGGCTGTTTACATCCAACTGGGAATTCATGGAGTCCAGCGGCCGATGAAAAACAGTTGATGGGACACAGGAAATAACGTCAGAGGACGAAGACGACGCAACAGGAAGCGGCAGGAAAATATAAGCGGAAATTTGAAGAAGAAAACATAAACAACCATGGCAAACACTGAAGAAAGTTGAGCGCTACCCAAGCAAAACTGGAAACAGACGTATTTCCTTTTTTCCAAACAGATAGCTGTGCACACAACGGCAACAGTGACCCAGGTAGCTCCATGTTTGTTTACCATTTAGTTCCCTGTGAGAGTTTGCTGCGTTTGGTTGGCGTCAGGTGCGGCCTCAGCAGATCTTGTAGTGTGTGAGGAGCAGTCTTTCAGTCGTCAGAACTAAATCTGCTGAAACCAGTCGTTAGTGTGTGCTCCTAGTCTTTTCAGAATCTGTAACCACTGAGAAAATCCTGTAGAGTGTCCCCAGCTTTACACATTAATAAGTTCATACGATTAAGAAGTTGCATCAGAACCTCAGTCAGGTTTTGAGTGACTGTGTAGTTCCTCTCAGAGCTGTGGCCTCAGTAACGAGAGGAACGCACAGCGGGAACTGTAAAGTACCGAGGCACAAAACATCTTTCGGACAAACAGCCTTCACCGTACAGGACACCTTCAGAACTGAAAGGAGAAACTGGGTCCTTTTCAAACAAACACTCAAAGACTTTTTATTGAGAGGTCAGAAATGTGAGCAGTACTGACTTCAGTGATTTGTACTGATGTTGTTTTATTGTTTGATTTGTATTGTCTTGTATTGTCAGTGTGTAGTTAGTTTGTCACTGGTCATATTGTGTTTTATGTTTTGTGTAAAAGCCTAACTAGGGACGGGCATTGAGAATTAGCCTCGGTTAAAATGTAGTGTGTGACGTGTTCATGAAACAAACTTGTCCCTATCAAATAAATAAATAAACCTTGCATCAGTTAATGAAGCAGCTCATAGTTAATAATAAATAAGTTAAATTCATTGTAAAAGCTGTTAAAAAGTATTAGTTTTGGAAACTAGTCAGAGTATTATGTCTATACACTGAAGTGAACACTCTGTCAACAGCTGATCTTCACCATCGTTTTCTTTTGTTGCTGCAAACGCTTTGTGCCCTGTGAGTATAACAGGAGTGTAACGATACGTTTTTGCCACGATACGATATGTATCGATTAGAATTGTTTCGATACGAGTCAAGAACGATATTGGCTAATTTGGAACGATACGATTCGATACAATTCAACACCTTCGTATCAATAATCGATCATGGTTGGGGCTAATTATGTCCAGCAGACAGAGAGTGAAGAAAAGTTGAATATAAGATTTTATTTCATTAAAAACACAAAAATTACACTAAAAAAGCCATATCTGATTTTATTTTAACATGCAAATTTCTAATTTCGATATTATCGATTGATATTCCATGTGTATTGATACACACTTCCTAGAAAACGATACGATTCAATACAAGGTCATGTGTATTAATGTAGTTATCATAGGAAAAACAATCGATACATGGATACAGTGACTGTATCGTTACACCCCTACAGTAAAATGTATATAATGTGTTTTAAAGAACTTAAATAGAGGTTGTAATTGTTACAGAGCTTAACACAGAGCATGTAATGTTGACCTGCTTTGGTCAGAGTCAAGCTTTTCATTCTCATGTCGTGTACCACATTTATTTTTCGAGTGCTTCACATACGGTATAGCTGCTCATTTTATTTTATTTTATTTCAGCTACAAATATAAATCACATAAATGAGAACGACCAACACGAGAAAAGCAAGTCTTGCGTGGAGCATTCTTTATTTTGTTTGCTAGCTGTCTACACATAGTTAACATAGTTACACTCATTTGCATGTAAGTGTTACACAGGCCCCTGGTTCCCAAAGTGTTGGGTCTGAAGGCACTGCAGGGGCCCCCAGAGGTTGTCTACATTAAATACATAAAAATAAATTGAGTTTGTAAACTAATTACAATTAAGTACAGTTATGTTGTTGTAAAATGTTACTTTGAAGCTATTTTTGCCAATAGTTTTAACGTTTTTAATGGAAATGTATGAAGAAAAACATGGCATTGTCTTTTAAATAAAGTTTTATTGTTGTTAGACTCTTGACTTTGGGAATGGCTGACACACAGTGAAGCCCGAAATTATTCATACCCCTGTCAAATTCTGACGTAAAGTTACTTTCGTTCAACCAGCAAGTTTTTTTTTGACCGGAAATGACACAGGCTTCTCCCAAAAGATAATAAGACGATGTACAAGAGGTATCACTGTGGAAATTTGAACAAAAAGTGGCATTTTGGTTGAATGAAAGTAACTTCAAGTCAGAAATTGCCAGGAGTATGAATAATTTCGGGCTTCACTGTAGATAGATAGATAGTGTTTATTCAGATGTATTCATTCATATTTAACAGACATAAAACAACATTTGTCATTGTATAAATCAAACCATAAATAAATTATTAAATCTATATATTGTCTTAAAAAGAAATAACTTCTTTGTATTTTACACATCTGAACAGGTCACACCCAGGATTGTTATGGACCTGAGTTGGTGTTTGGTTCGTCTTAATTTGAAATTATGAGACTTCCACAACTAAGTATTTAGTTTTTTTTAGTTTTTTTTTTTCAAATTAACAAGTGCAAACTTAACAGAAAGCAGATAACAGCTCTTAAATAGTTTTGTAATAAGTCCTCATTAGCACTAACTCCCTGCTGTTTGGATGAGACGCATTAAAAATCTAACTGATAATTGTCATCAGTGCTTTACAACGACTCATATCTTTAACATTGTGTTCTTAAAGTAATACAATATTCTTTCTCAGCTTGTTATTTTCCCCATTTCTCAGTAATTAAATATATTTTTTTCTTCTATCAGCGGTGGAAGTGCTCACGGTTTATCTGTCAGCGTAATGAGGAGGAGTTTTTTTTGTTCGACGGCTTCCCTCTGGGTTTGTGAACGAATTTAAATCTTTCAAATTATGCAAAACTAATGACAAAATGTGACTCCAGGAAATTCATTTGGGTTAAAATAAGCCGAGGTGGAGTGGGAATACTGCACGGATACAGAGGATTAGAATTGTTAGTTATAAACTCTAGAGAGGAACGCAGGGGCCCCACAGGCATTACAGGGCCCCCATACTTTAGCATAGTTTTCATATTTGACTGATTCTGCAACTATGTTTGATTATTTTGTTGCCTATGCATGTCATTTTTTAAAAAACTTGCTACTTCCTGTAATTTTTCATAGAGTTAATCTAAAACTGGGGACCAATGCCAAAAAAAAAGTTGTTTTCCTGTTCACGTGGGGCCCCGTTTGTTGAGTTAGTAAAGCTTGCAAGTCAAAAAAGAAAGCATTCATAAATAAAAACAACAGAGTTTTTATTTTATTTTTATGTATATTTTTGTTTGGACAAGTTTATTTTATTTTGTTGACTGAGTTTTTTTTTAAACTTTGGGACATGGCTTTATTTTAATGGAATCTCTTTAATTTTTAGAAGTGGGTTTCTTTTTGAAAATCATCTGTTTTTATTTTTCCAGTGGACAAAAACAACTTTGAGGAAACTCCTTTTTTGATACAGACATGTATTTAATTTTTTGTGTTCTCCTTTTTAAATTTAAAAGATTGGCTTCTTTTTAAGGCTAGATTTAAAAAATCAACCATTGCTTTTATTTTTCTAGTGGACAAAAACTATTTTGATATTGCACCGTGAGGGCCACCGTACTTCAACCATAGGTGTAACAGGTTTTTTTTTCTCTTGTTAGGTTTCTTATACTTATATTCTAATGTCCCATACTGCCACCTACTGTTAAGGAGTGTAAATCGATTATACATTTTTAAAAAATCTATTTTTTCTCTTTTTCCTGACCCACCAGTTGAGAACCACTGCTCTCGATGAACAGAAAACCACTGTAAAGAGAATTTTGAACCACAAAAACAAAAGGGTGTGACAGATTCAGAGCACTGCAGAGTTGTTCATGAAGAAAAACAAACAAAAATAAAAATTAAAGTTATAAAAATGTATTGATCTGTCTAATTTACTATAGATTAACATGTCATATTTTAGCTAAATATACTTTTTTTCAGACTTTATTAACAGTTTACTGAAGTTCTGACAGGAAATGATGGGGGAGAGCGCAGGGAGAGACATTCAGCAAAGAATCGGAGTCCAGACTCAAACCCACAACGCCGAGGCAGGCTGTATTTGCCCTGTGTAAGCACCACGGCTCTACCAATGCTGCGGCGCTTCCGTTGTGTTAGTTACTCCTTTTGTGTTTCTGTTTTCCTGTGTTTGCATTTTCTATGGTTTTCGTTTCTTATTTTATTTGACTTAACTGTACCGCCCCAAAGAGAAAGCAACTTTAGAAAAAAGGGTTACAACCATTTCATTTTTTTCTTTTATTCTATAGGGCCTTTTTTATTTTTTATTTTTAGGAGGAAAAAGGTAAACGGAAAAAAAGCTGCTTCTTCAGTTCAGACTTTTAAATGACTTAAATGAGCTGATCATTAAATTAACATTCAGCTAAGAATAAGTTCAACATTCAACCTGATAATAATCCATCTATTTAAAAACACACTCCTGTCCGTGTTCATTAATATTTCACCCGTTCTTCTCCCTGCGGGGCCGGTCTCCGCTGACTCAGTGTCCCTTCATTAAATAAACTCAATAACAACGGACCAAGGACATCATTTCAAAACGCTCAATACGTCGCATAATATATTTTCACTTTATCTTAATTAAATGCCTAATATTAGCTCCATTGTACAGGTTTAATTACACCAGAGGGTTTCTGTCTGTTTATTTTCTCTTTAATATGACCTTGAATTTCTTTGTGTCCTTCAGTGGTTAATTAACAATGGCTCTTTTTGTGTGTTCAGAACAAATTAAAATGCTGTCTAAAATAAGTTATTAGGACCACAGCAATTCTCAGAATAAAATTGCTGAATTTATTTGCTGAAATTTTGCTGTGAAGCTGGAAATTCTGGACATCCCATTCATAATGAGAGCAACTGGAGAGGCTTCACTCATCTTTGTCTTCTGGGTTCACCATAAATATTCATCATTTTATCACAAGAATCTCCAAAAAGCAGATGGACAGGAGAAAGGTTTAAAGGTCCCTTATTCTGCGAACCTGACGTTTTTATCTCTTTTAACCATGTTATAAGGTTGTTTCTACCTCAAAAACAGACCTATAGTACTTTGTTTCATTCACATGTTTGAGTAATCCTGTATGCTGAGGCGCTGCCCTTCTCCAGAGCTGAAAACGCTCGGTCTCACAGCTCTGCATAGACACACATGAAACCAGGAAGTGTTCCTTTCATTTTCTTCCACTTAGGGACACTTTCTGTTACATTTTACCTACATTTTTGCCTTTTATCCATCCAGCTTCTTCTGCTTTATCCGGGGCTGGGTCGCGGGGGCACCCAGACATCCCTCTCCCCGGACACGTTCCTCCAGCTCACCCAAAGGAACCCCAAGGCGTTCCCAGGCCGAGAAACATAGTCCCTCCAGCGTAGTCCTAGGTCTTCTCCCGGTGCCCGAAACACCTCAGCTGGCTCCTCTCGATGTGGAGGAGCAGCGGCTCTACTCCGAGCCCCTCCCGAGTGACAGAGCTCCTCACTTTATCTCTAAGGGGAGCGTCCAGCCACCCTGCGGAGGAAACTCATTTTGGCCGCTTGTATCCGGGATCTTTTCGGTCATAACAGCCATAAATAGCCTTTTAAAGTTACACTGTGTAACTTTTCTCCTAAATATGTGGGGCATACTGACTTGTTTTTGTGATTTTTTGAGCGATTATAAGGCCTGAGGCCTGTTGCTCCGAGCGGGGCTTCTGTACTGAGAAACCGCCCTCGCAACTTGGCCGGGAGCGCTCCGCTGTTGAGGAAGAGTCACGTGACAGGGAACGACTCACTTTACGGCATTCCCTTCTGCTCTTATACCTGAGGCGCAGTATAACCATGAAGCTACTTTTAGCTTTGTTATTTTCGCCAGTTCATCAGGGCCGAAGGTCACAAAAAGATGAAGACAATGTGGGACGAGGCAAGAAAACGAAAATGTGAAAGGGACCGCACCAGATCACAGACAAGAGTCAACATCGGACAGACTTTTGCTCGCTGGCGTCAGATGAGAGACAGAGAAGGCTGCAAATCAGATCACGTTTTTGCTTCTTTATTGTTGGGCAGGTAAATTAGCCTCTTTATTTTTTCTTTAGAACGTGCTTTTTCATACAGTTATTAGTTGTTTTTACTGCGACCATTGCGCGATATTTGTTGATAAGCTAACGCTAGCGCTAACTCTATAGAAGATCCAGTCCAAACTTCCAAAGGTAGCAGCAGGTCAACTAAAGTTGAAACAATGATGGAAATAGACGCACGCTCGCACAGTTTCAGAAGGAGGAGGGGCCCTAGTGTTTACGTTTTGCGACGGTGCAGTAGCACCTGTGGCCTCTAGAGGCGCAAGACCGGGAATCTTACACAGTGTAACTTTAAATAATTGTCAATTAAAATAAATTAAATAATAAATTAAAATTAAATAAAATAAAATTAAATAAATAAATTGTCAATTTTTTGTTACCATTTAAAATGATTGGTTTTATGTTCCCTTCCTACCTTGCTGAGCTGGTCGTAACCAACCCCACCTGAAAATGCATACTTTTTCTGTCATTATACTGTCTTTTGTGAATATTGACAACAGTTGCTGCCTGTGTTTAGTGCGTACCTCAGATACAGTGCCATTCCTGCTTCTGCCCAGCACTGTAAAAAATAAAAAAATAAATCTAACGGTAAAACGAGTAGGGATCCAGGTGTACCCAGGTGAGGCTTGTAAAGTGTGTGTAGTGAACCGCGGCAGCAGCAGAAGAAGAGGAGGTGTCCCTGAGGTGGGAGCAGGTCCTGGACTGCAGCCCTCTCCATGTCCAGGGTTCAGTGGAGCGTTGTGCCTGTCCATCAGCTTCACACTGCACTCTGCTCACTTTAACGGGAACGCTTACAGTTTTTTTTAGACAGCAGATATACTTTGTGCACATTTGAGCACATCATTTCTCAGTATCAACAGAGACGACATACAATAGCCTTATTTATTAGTATTCAGCAGGTTTTTTTGTTTCCTCATCAAAAACAGAACTGGACTTATGTTTAGCTTCATTCATGCCCTGTTTGAGTAGTCTTGTATTCTCTGGCACGGCCAATCTGAGCCTTCAAAACGCTCTTGTCCACTCCTGGAAACGCTGACCAATCAACAAGTCCTCTACATCCAGTCAGCTCTCATTCATTTTTATAATAATAATTTAAAAAAAGTGTACAGCTCTGTTTTCACTGATTCCTCACAGACATTTTTCACTTTGCTACAGGGTTCCCACAGGACATTAAAAGTCATTAAATTGATTTTGCTAAAATTTAGGCCTTAAATGGCATTGAAAAGCATCAAAGAATTTTTTAGGTTTAGACCTGGTTTAGACCTGGTTTAGTTCTGGTTTAATCCTGGTTTAGACCTGGTTTAGTCCTGGTTTAATCCTGGGTTAATCCTGGTTTAGTCCTGGTTTAGTCCTGGTTTAATCCTGGTTTAGTCCTGCTTTAGTCCTGGTTTAATCCTGGTTTAGTCCTGGTTTAGTCCTGGTTTAATCCTGGTTTAGTCCTGGTTTAGTCCTGGTTTAGTCCTGGTTTAGTCCTGGTTTAGACCTGGTTTAATCCTGGTTTAGTCCTGGTTTAGTCCTGGTTTAGTCCTGGTTTAGTCCTGGTTTAATCCTGGTTTAGTCCTGGTTTAGTCCTGGTTTAATCCTGGTTTAGTCCTGGTTTAGTCCTGGTTTAATCCTGGTTTAGTCCTGGTTTAATCCTGGTTTAGTCCTGGTTTAGTCCTGGTTTAGTCCTGCTTTAGTCCTGGTTTAATCCTGGTTTAGTCCTGGTTTAGTCCTGGTTTAATCCTGGTTTAGTCCTGGTTTAGTCCTGGTTTAGTCCTGGTTTAGTCCTGGTTTAGTCCTGGTTTAGACCTGGTTTAATCCTGGTTTAGTCCTGGTTTAGTCCTGGTTTAGTCCTGGTTTAATCCTGGTTTAGTCCTGGTTTAGTCCTGGTTTAATCCTGGTTTAGTCCTGGTTTAGTCCTGGTTTAATCCTGGTTTAGTCCTGGTTTAATCCTGGTTTAGTCCTGGTTTAGTCCTGGTTTAGTCCTGGTTTAATCCTGGTTTAGTCCTGGTTTAGTCCTGGTTTAGTCCTGGTTTAATCCTGGTTTAGTCCTGGTTTAGTCCTGGTTTAGTCCTGGTTTAATCCTGGTTTAGTCCTGGTTTAATCCTGGTTTAGTCCTGGTTTAGTCCTGGTTTAATCCTGGTTTAGTCCTGGTTTAATCCTGGTTTAGTCCTGGTTTAGTCCTGGTTTAATCCTGGTTTAGTCCTGGTTTAGTCCTGGTTTAATCCTGGTTTAGTCCTGGTTTAGTCCTGGTTTAGTCCTGGTTTAGTCCTGGTTTAATCCTGGTTTAGTCCTGGTTTAGTCCTGGTTTAGTCCTGGTTTAATCCTGGTTTAGTCCTGGTTTAGTCCTGGTTTAATCCTGGTTTAGTCCTGGTTTAGTCCTGGTTTATTCCTGGTTTAGTCCTGGTTTAGTCCTGGTTTAATCCTGGTTTAGTTCTGGTTTAGTCCTGGTTTAATCCTGGTTTAGTCCTGGTTTAGTCCTGGTTTAATCCTGGTTTAGTCCTGGTTTAGTCCTGGTTTAGTCCTGGTTTAATCCTGGTTTAGTCCTGGTTTAGTCCTGGTTTAATCCTGGTTTAGTCCTGGTTTAGTCCTGGTTTAATCCTGGTTTAGTCCTGGTTTAGTCCTGGTTTAATCCTGGTTTAGTCCTGGTTTAGTCCTAGTTTAATCCTGGTTTAGTCCTGGTTTAGTCCTGGTTTAGTCCTGGTTTAATCCTGGTTTAGTCCTGGTTTAGTCCTGGTTTAGTCCTGGTTTAATCCTGGTTTAGTCCTGGTTTAGTCCTGGTTTAGTCCTGGTTTAATCCTGGTTTAGTCCTGGTTTAGTCCTGGTTTAACCCTGGTTTAGTCCTGGTTTAGTCCTGGTTTAGTCCTAGTTTAATCCTGGTTTAGTCCTGGTTTAGTCCTAGTTTAATCCTGGTTTAGTCCTGGTTTAATCCTGGTTTAGTCCTGGTTTAGTCCTGGTTTAATCCTGGTTTAGTCCTGGTTTAGTCCTGGTTTAATCCTGGTTTAGTCCTGGTTTAATCCTGGTTTAGTCCTGGTTTAGTCCTGGTTTAGTCCTGGTTTAATCCTGGTTTAGTCCTGGTTTAGTCCTGGTTTAGACCTGGTTTAGACCTGGTTTAGACCTGGTTTAATCCTGGTTTAGTCCTGGTTTAATCCTGGTTTAGACCTGGTTTAATCCTGGTTTAGTCCTGGTTTAGTCCTGGTTTAATCCTGGTTTAGTCCTGGTTTAGTCCTGGTTTAATCCTGGTTTAGACCTGGTTTAGTCCTGGTTTAGACCTGGTTTAGTCCTGGTTTAGACCTGGTTTAATCCTAGTTTAATCCTGGTTTAGTCCTGGTTTAGACCTGGTTTAGACCTGGTTTAGACCTGGTTTAATCCTGGTTTAGACCTGGTTTAATCCTGGTTTAGTCCTGGTTTAGTCCTGGTTTAATCCTGGTTTAGACCTGGTTTAATCCTGGTTTAGTCCTGGTTTAGACCTGGTTTAGTCCTGGTTTAGTCCTGGTTTAGACCCGGTTTAGTCCTGGTTTAGTCCTGGTTTAGACCTGGTTTAGTCCTGGTTTAGTCCTGGTTTAGACCCTGGTTTAGTCCTGGTTTAGTCCTGGTTTAGACCTGGTTTAGTCCTGGTTTAGACCTGGTTTCTAACATTACATTAAAAAGTAATGGGCGTCACGGTGGCATTCACAGTAAGAAAGTCCCGGGTTCGATTCCCAGACTGTGTGGGGCATGTTCTCCCTGAGTCTGTGTAGGTAAAAACATGTACAGCAGGTCTGAGTCTGAGTGGGACTTTCCTGGTTAAATAAAAAATATTTTGAATGTTTGTTTAAATATTAATTTACATTTCCATAGCGTGGAAGTTTGGTTCCAGTTGGACCAAATTACCCAAACATGGGACGTTCGACTTTTAACACTGGTGCTTTATGAACTGTGTTTTCCATTACTTGCAAATAGATTTTGACAATTTATACTTTGCAATAGTATGTTTGTGGAATTAAAAATGCATTAAATTAGACCTTGCAGTAAAATAGCATCATACAAAAAGTTTAAGGCTGTGACGTTCCTTTTATTTTTTAAATTATGTTCAAAAGACCGGGAAGAGGGATGTCTGGGGAGAGGGATGTCTGGGTGTCCCTGCTTAGACTGCTGCCCTGCGACCCAGCCCTGGATCAAACAGAAGAAGAAGATGGACGGCTGTTCTGCCCTCTGCTGCCCTCTGCTGCCCTCTGCTGGTCTCTTCACCCTGACGTACCCGCGCATGTAAACATTCTGCACTCAGCCCTGTTTAGCAGATTATTTCTACCCTATTATTTCTGACAGTTAAAGTCTGGGCTGAGAATTGAGGAGCCAAAAATAGAAAATAGTGTTGTCCAGATGCAGAGAAACATTCAGACTCTGTGCCTCTGCAGACGCATCAGTAACACCGCTCATGGACTAAGCAGCTGAGTTGTCATTAATTTCGTTGCAGAGATTCGTTCAGCGCTGCGACTTGTGCAGGACATTACCATATTCGCTTAGTGCCGCTTACATACGAGCTAATGTGCCATAAAGTGTGTGAAAGTGCTGAAATACTCCACAGCGGGTTAAATAATGAGAGTAAATGGCTCAGCTCTTTAACGCTGAGCTGTATCTGGAGACGTCTGACCAACTGTAATGCGAGTATTAACGCGGCTAATGGCGCATTAACATCACATTTTATATATTTATGAAGATCATTAAGTGTCTCGCGTACTCACTGTAGTCTGTGTGATCATAATTTGCCCATAAATAAACAGGTTAGTGTGTGTTTTATTAGCGTTCACTAAGCAAAGATAAAGAATAATAACAGCACATCATTTTGTTCGTGTGGATAACGAACAAAAAGCCGGCTCTGAGCTCTACTTGAAGACTTCCAGAGATGATATGAGGATAAAAAATCACTCACAAAGTTTAAAGATGGTGGCAGAGTGGTTAGCAGAGTGGATTCTCTCCTCTTCGTCCCACCATCCAAACAGGTAAGTGCAACTAAACTAAAAACTACCCAAAACTTGACAAAAACTTCACATAAAGTTATAAAATTCAGCAGTCAGGGTTATTTTTTTTATTTTTTTTTTTTGGGACCCCCAGAAACCTCTTCTTGAGTGAGTGTTTTCCACTTTTTTTGGATGTTTTTGTTTTGTGAACTAAATCCACAGTCAGTGAATGTGGAATTTTTTTTTTTTTGAAAGACTTGAGCTAAGCTTAAGGTCAAAGTGTAATTGAATTGGTAATATAATTTTGTCCTAATTTATTCATTGGTCTTAATTTATTTATTGATTTCTATTCTAATTTATTACAGTTTTTTATATCAATAATTTTTTGCATTTAAATCTAATTTAATGTCTCTTGCCTTTCATTCATCACAAGCTCCCATAACGAACCTGGTTTTCTGTCTTCTTCCCATTGCAATAACTAAGTCCTAACGTTAATATATTATGCGAGCGTTAACCATAACAGGAATAATCAGAACAACTATTATATGTTTTCTATTTTTTAATATTATAGCAATTGCTTCAACTGAGCTACTGTTTACTGCATATAGGGCCAGATAAAAAAAAAAAAAAGGTTTGCCGTACACTAAATGAATAAGAAAAAGTGGAGCAAACCCAGGCGCAGCAGAGGTTAGCGTCTCGAGTTTTTGTAGGAACATGCAAAATTCAAGGCGGTGAAAATGTAAATGAAATAGTTTAGTGATCGCTATTTGCGTTATCACGACTACGGGAACTAAAAGTGCGTGTAAATTTAACGTCAGAGGAGCAGGGGCAAAAGTTCTGCAGTGAGAAGTTTTGCAGCTTTCAAGCACAGATCGTGCACTGAAAATAAAGCTTTAAAATGCTAATTTACAAAGAAAAAACATATTTTGTCAATTTGAAGGCATTAGCAACAAAGACACAGACTTTACCAACAACACTTTTTCCTTTAATTTCTCTCGTATTCCACTGAATTGCAGCTGTGTTTAAAGGTGCAGTGAGCATATTTTTATAGTTTATAAAAATGACCCACATGTCTCAAGATATGAAGTAAACGTTTAAATCAAATTAGTTTTACTGATAACAACTGTACAGTCGAGTTATTAACAATGAAAAATATATTTTACATAATGTCCAAGTTGTTTTTGTTTACATATTTTGTTTTGATTCTAAAACTGCATTGCCGATCGTCCAATCAGAAAAGAGACCATTGTTTTGATTTAGACTGCAGTACCTTTTATAACCAGTATAAGTGCATGCTGCTTTAAAACTGGGCTTCCATGAATCTGTTTCCCGTTCTTTTACAGTCCCTACAGTAGGCGTGCAGCGTACGCGGGACGACTGTGTCGCGGAGTTGGTCTCCCGTTGTCTCCCCACTGAGCGTCCTGATGAAAGTCTGACCCGTTTAAAGCAGCACTGTCCAAACTAAAGACCTATCGTTCAACAGAAAACACAACAGATGCTCTCTTTTGCCTGTGTTGTTCTCTGATACGGCTCAGGTCACTGTGAAAACTGTCTCTGCCAAGTCTCTCTTCCGTCTCTTCATTCGCTGCAGTTGATTGACAGGCTGCACTGGGTCGAAATAAGTCACACAAATAGCTGGCACTATTTTTTAATCTAGGAAATAGGGAGATAATGCACACCCAAAAAATGTTTACATAGTTTAGTTTAGTTTAGTTCAGCCATTTCCAAAGTCCTGAGCGTCATGGCCCTCCTTAAATTTACCAAAATCCCACACGGACCCCAACAATACAACTTCCCTCCATCCCAAATTTTATTTTCATGTTTTTCTCCATATATTTCTATAAAAAGATTACAAAAGACACTGACTATTACAACAAACTAACAAATACACTGTAAAAAAAAAAAAAAAAAAATGCTGCAAAAACTCAATAACTCAAAGCAAAGGATCCCTCAAGATTTTTGGGGCCAGCTCAAAATCTCAAGTTTTCCACACTTTCACTTAATTTGATGTACATATGTCTAAAATCTTTTCTAATTTTTAAGTTTTTCTCTCTATCATTATTTTTTTACTCATCTTACAGCCAACTTACAGAGTTCAGAAAAGTTATTCTTTTGTTAAATGTTGTATATTTAGATTTTATTATTATCAATAATACTTTTTGTGAACAGTGGAGTCAGTTGCTGTAAGATGAGTTGGAAAAATTAAAAATAGTGAGTAAAACTTAAAATTTCAAGTTTTTATACATATGCACGTTAAATTTGGTGAGTAAAAAAATATTATGAAAATATGTTTAAAACTTGAGATTTTGAGTTGATCACCAAAACTCAAAATCTTGAGGGATCCTGTTGCCTTGAGTTTTTGCAGCATTGTTTTTTACAGTGCATTTCAAACTCAATTCCTTTTTATGTACTTAATATAGACAGCCTCTGGGGGCCCCCCTGCAGTACCTTCGCGGACCCCACTTTGGGAACCACTGGTTTAGTTTATTCTTGTTTTGTCGGGAACCATGTACAAATGCATTAATTTCACAAGAAAAGAAATGCTTTGTACCAGATTTAGCTACAAACTACTTTCCATCTGCAGTCCCCGGGCACAAGAAATACAACATTACAGAATACAAAGGTTAACATTAATTCATAGTTATGTGGCCAAGTGGGTGCTGTAAGCTAAAAATGTTCAACCTCATAAATTGTAGTTCAACTACACCCTGGACGTTGGGGCTTAAACCCCAATAAAACCACAGATAAAACATGGTCCACAGGGGAGAGCAGTGAATTAAAAAAACACAAGAGTAAAAACAATTAAGTAGCTACTATTTATTACAAAAAGCAAAATACCATAAAACCATATAAATACCTATTAGAAAGCATGGAAGCAGGAACTGGGTCTAAAAGTCTAAAATGTGTGAAATGTAAATCTATGAGGCAATAAAACAGTAATCAAACTAAACATCCATCCATCTTCTTCCGCTTATCCGGGACCGGGTCGCGGAGGCAGCAGTCTAAGCAAAGATGCCCAGACTTCCCTCTCCACAGACACTTCCTCCAGCTCTACCGGGGGCACCCCAAGGCGTTCCCAGGCCGAGAGACATAGCCCCTCCAGCGTGTCCTAGGTCTTCCCCGGGGCCTCCTCCCGGTGGGACATGAACACCTCCCCAGGGAGGCCGACCAGGAGGCATCCGGAACAGATGCCCGAGCCACCTCAGCAGACTCCTCTCAATGTGGAGGAGCAGCGGCTCTACTCCGAGCTCCTCCCGGGTGACAGAGCTCCTCACCTTATCTCTAAGGGTGCGCCCTGCCACCCTGCGGAGGAAACTCATTTCAGCCGCTTGTATCCGGGATCTTGTCCTTTCGGTCATGACCCAAAGCTCATGACCATAGGTGAGAGTAGGAACGTAGATCGACCGATAAATCGAGAGCTTCGCCTTTCGACTCAGCTCCTTCTTTACCACAACAGACCGATACAACGACCGCATTACTGCAGCCGCTGCAAACTAAACATGCAAAATAAACCTATATAAATAACAAAGGCCATATTCCCACAGTTAAAATATGTACTATGTTACCAAGCTTAAATTCATAATTGATAAAAGTACTTAAATATACAAGTTATTAGAAGTGCAGACGCTCTGGAAAAGACTAAAAAAAAAACATTGCACACTCCGCCATTCCACGTCAAAGATGTTTTTATTTGATCTTTGGCATGGAACGGCTGAGTGTGCAATGCTTTTTTTGAGACAATTTTTTAATCTGCAATCGCAATTTAGCACCGTCTTAGTAAACGCGGCCCAAAGCAATGATCTAAAGATGAAGTCTTTTTATTATCGTCTACAAACCTGATGTAAGCAGATGTGGGTAGATTGGCCAAAAATTACACTCAAGTAGGACTATTGTTAATTCAAAATAATATCACTCAAGTTGAAGTAAAATCTATATACTAGAAATACAATTTAGTTAAAAACTTGCTCTTCAAAAGCCGCTCTTATTTGACTGTGGTCTGGTCCCATTAAAAACTCATGTCCCTCACCTTTAATGAAGAAAGCAGAGCCTCGAGGTCTTCTTGTGTTCAGACTGAAGACTTCAAAGCCAACGCTCCCAGTCCCGGTCTCTGGACCAGGTCTGGAATCTTAAACACTTCTATAACGCGAATAAAAAAACAAAAAAACAGCGGGCTGGTTTTAATGAGAGGCACATCTAAATTCAACTCGAGACTTTGTTTGTTCGCTCAGATCCTACGAGACGCAATTAAACTGATATTAAGGACGTTTAAAATGCCAGTGGAGATGATCCGGGACTGAACACACAAAGCTGTGTGAGAAAATTAATAAAAGAGAAGGATTTAACACAGCGGCTTTGGTAATAAATATGCAAACACTAATACTAATGCAACAGTAAGTATCTTTATAACATTATTTAAAGTTTTGCTCCAAACCATGAACTTGAAACCAGATTTAAAGATAGAAAAGACCTGAAGTGATGAGAAGTATATAGGACTTTAAATACTTTGGCGCATATGATATTATTTCATTAGCTTTTCTTCACTGATTTAGAACCAAAGTATGAGTCAGTGTGATGGCTAAATGAGCTGTTTCAAGGTGAATAACCCCCCCTGCAGCGCCCCCTGGTGTATCTTGGTGGAAAAATCAGCCTTGACAAATATATTTCAACATATTGCTGCTTATGTTGCTCCAAAAATAAGACTCCACAGGAAAAGTGAAGTGTGGCATGCAAACAGCGGCCAGAGCGGCATCAAAAAACATGGCTTTCTCTTACAATATCACAAACCAAATGAAAGCAACTCAGCGGTAGTTTTTTTTTTTTTTCCTTTTTGTGTCCTTGGATTATGGACTTTATGTCATGAGTTGGAAGGACATAGGGGAAAAAAAGCACTCAAAATACAGGACTGTTGCCGTGAAGTTTTAATAAAAGGACTGAGAACCGACTGAAAGAAAAACAAACACACTAGTCCAAACTCCAATTGAGAAAAGGCCAAAACAACACAAAACACAAACATAGACTTAGACACCGGACTGGAGACAACACAGGGACCATGCCCTGTTCATGATACATCGGAATCTCGGAAATTCTGACCTCTGACTTGGAAAATTGGCCATGAACACCGTCTCAGGTTCAGGATTTTTGCCCAGAAACACGTGCAGAAGTGTTGGACTCAGTTAGCGTCACAATCCTTGGGACTCCCTGTGACAGGACGACAGTGAGGTTCCTCAGATCTCACACCTCTGCAAATCCCTCAGTTCTCCTCTGTGTCGGCCTGGTTCCTGTCCACTTTTCAGTCTCTGGGTTAAGTTGCTCTTTCATGACATGAAGGCAGAACCTTTGCTATTGGTTCAGATGCAAATCAAAAATGCTCTGCCCCGTGTGAGGATTGAACTCACGACCTTCAGATTATGAGACTGACGCACTGCCTACTGCGCTAACGAGGCTGGTAAAGGACTGTGTGGTTGCAAGTTCAATTTCCAGACAGCTTTTGTTCGCCTGTTGTTTCAGTGCAAAGCTAACCCATTGTGGCTAAATCCTGAATGGACAAAACCCTTTGTACATTGCACACTAACAGTTTTCAGCCTCGTTAGCGCAGCACAAACTCGGTGTGATTAGGACACTGCAGCACAGAGCCCAGGAGGTTCCCACAAGCTCAGAGGGAAGGAGGAAAGAAGAGCTACATGTCCACCAAGCCCTCAGAACCTGTGGATATCCCAACTGGGCCTTCTCCAAATCCAAAAGGACAAGAAAACAGGACAGGAAAGAACAAGAGCCAGAAAGGAGCAATGTAGTCATTCCTTACATCTCTGGCCTCCTTTACCAGCCTCGTTAGCGCAGTAGGCAGCGCGTCAGTCTCATAATCTGAAGGCCGTGAGTTCAATCCTCACACGGGGCAGAGCAGTTTTGATTTGCATCTGAGCCAAGAGCAAAGGTTGTGACTTGATTCTACCTTCATGTCTTGAAAGAGCAACTTAACCCAGAGACTGAAAAGTGGACAGGAACCAGGCCGACACAGAGGAGAACTGAGGGAGGAGCGGGGCCTGGACCTGTGACTGACAGCTGTCAGAACAACACCAACCTGGGAGTAAATAAAAAACAACATCCATACCCATCCCACTGGGAAAAAATGATCACATCCTTGTGTTTGTTTACCAATAGACTGTGTCTCAGGGTGTGTTGATACTATTTTTCTTTACAGTATTTCACAGTCTATTGGTAAACAAACACAAGGATAACACAAACCTATGTGGTCATTTTTCCCAGTGGGATGGGTATGGATGTGTTTTTTATAGGGCTGGGAAAATTATTGCGTTAACGCAGTGCATTCATTTATTGATTTAATCGCGTTAATTTCAACTGACGCATCGTTTAATTTGATCACAACAAAAATATTACGACGACACTGACAGAGGCAGCAACACACCACGGGTACGGGTCTTCGCGAGCGTAGAAGACGACACATTTCTGTTTCCATCCATCAGGCGTTCGAGATGAGCCAGACCTGCGCAGTTTGGATCAGTGTCGGTCTGTGCGCAGTGCTCAGGTTAGATTTGTGTCCGACTTGTTCCCGACTTGCTCTGATGCCACAGTGCGACGGTCACCGTGAGATTCAAACGAGACCAGCGCCTGAGCCCCCTGCAGGGCATCAGGAGCAACTGCGGAGGCTGCACGGCTCAGTGCATGATGGGAAAGCGCTCACCTGTCAGCGGTGAACGGACAGGTGATTGGATCTGAGTTTAGTGCTGATCCGAAACGTACCGCACGACACTTCACTGCCCTCCTCTCCTTCTTCCCCCGCCTCTTTTTAAAAAATTTTTTTTATAAAGACTAAAGTTACAGTTTTGACCTGGATAAACCAACACACGAGAGAAGTGGATTTGGGGCGTGATGGTGCGTGATCTGAGCCACAAACTGTCCCACTTCAGTACAGGCGTATTTCCCCTCCTCTCATTGCGGCCGTGCACTCTCGTTCACAATCCAGGCTCAGTTCATCTGGAACGAGCCTAATGCAACAAGTGAACGAGCTAAAGCAACATGAGCGACCAAAAAGACACATTGCTAAATGGACAATTCTGCTTCAAATCGTCACCAGACAGCAATATAGACAAAACAAAAGTTATGTGCAGTCTCTGCAAGGATGAGTTCAATTACCACTGGAGTAACACAGTTCATAGTATTTACACTGTTGTGAACCACAACAATTGTTATTAATTGAAGAATTAAACTTATTTTTGTTAAAGTTCTAAAAGAGATTACACGCTTTTTTTAGGTAAGTTTTGTGTATTTGTTGGTTGTACCTTATTTAGGCAAACTTTGTCTGAGTTACAGGTCTCAAAGAGACTATTCATTTATTTTCTTTGCAAGTTTTGTTTGCATTGCACAAGTTTACAGTAAAGTATGTGAAGGTTAATTTAAAATAAATGTTCTAAATTTACAATTTTGTGTTTGTACGTGAATTCATAATACATTTTTTTTCAGATTCGCAATTCATTTGTTAGTTTTTTAATTGATTCTGGGCCCTAGTTTTTTTTTATTTTATTTACTCCCAGGTTGGTGTTGCTCTGACAGCTGTCAGTCACAGGTCCAGGCCCCACTCCTCCCTCAGTTCTCCTCTGTGTCAGCCTGGTTCCTGTCCACTTTTCAGTCTCTGGGTTAAGTTGCTCTTTCATGACATGAAGGCAGAACCTTTGCTATTGGCTCAGATGCAAATCAAGACTGCTCTGCCCCGTGTGAGGATTGAACTCACGACCTTCAGATTATGAGACTGACGCTCTGCCTACTGCGCTAACGAGGCTGGTAAAGGACTGTGTGGTTGCAAGTTCAATTTCCAGACAGCTTTTGTTCGCCTGTTGTTTCAGTGCAAAGCTAACCCATTGTGGCTAAATCCTGAATGGACAAAACCCTTTGTACATTGCACACTAACAGTTTTCAGCCTCGTTAGCGCAGCACAAACTCGGTGTGATTAGGACACTGCAGCACAGAGCCCAGGAGGTTCCCACAAGCTCAGAGGGAAGGAGGAAAGAAGAGCTACATGTCCACCAAGCCCTCAGAACCTGTGGATATCCCAACTGGGCCTTCTCCAAATCCAAAAGGACAAGAAAACAGGACAGGAAAGAACAAGAGCCAGAAAGGAGCAATGTAGTCATTCCTTACATCTCTGGCCTCCTTTACCAGCCTCGTTAGCGCAGTAGGCAGCGCGTCAGTCTCATAATCTGAAGGCCGTGAGTTCAATCCTCACACGGGGCAGAGCAGTTTTGATTTGCATCTGAGCCAAGAGCAAAGGTTGTGACTTGATTCTACCTTCATGTCTTGAAAGAGCAACTTAACCCAGAGACTGAGAAGTGGACAGGAACCAGGCCGACACTGAGGGAGGAGCGGGGCCTGGACCTGTGACTGACAGCTGTCAGAGCAACACCAACCTGGGAGTAAATAAAAAACAACATCCATACCCATCCCACTGGGAAAAAATGATCACATCCTTGTGTTTGTTTACCAATAGACTGTGTCTCAGGGTGTGTTGATACTATTTTTCTTTAGAGCTCTGTCAAATGAACTGAACTGACTGAGAGAGCAGTAACAAACCTCGCCTGCAGAGGGCAGTGCATCAGTATTTACTGAGAGAAACTGGCGAAGAAGAAACCCTGCTCATCTATTGGTCAAAAGTCTGCCTCTTCAGCTGAATATAACCCAATAATATCATACAGTGCACTTTAATTAATATTTAATGAAGTATTACGTTTAGAGCAGCGATCTCAGCTGTGGACTTTTTCTGTGATTAATATGAAATCTGTGTTGTTTTAGCAGTGTTTTCACATAAACCGGGATGTTATGTTGGCTAAAAATCCTTTTAAGTTTCTCAGACAGGCCAGAGATGTAAGGAATGACTACATTTATTTCAACCTTCCTTCTGTCTACAACAGTCTCCTGAAACCCAAACAAAACAAAGCAGTTTCACTCAGGTCATTTACATCTGAAGGAGCTGACCAGGCTGGGGAGGGTTAACCACTCTGCCACTCACTCCAGCTGAGGACAAAAGACTCCTAACGACCTGAAACCACTCAGGCTCTTTCATAGTCTCCTGAACCAATAGAAGTTAGTTTCAGGTCTAACTCCTCCTTCCTAGGAGCAGATAAACCAGCTCTCACCAGTTCAGCTTCAGAACTGAGAAAGCCTCTTGGATAAAAGGTGAAACGTCTTCAACTTAAAAATCCAATCCAGCTGACTGCTTTTTAACTTTTTGTTGTGATTAGCAAACATATGTGAAAACACTGCTAAAACAACACAGATTTCATATTAATCACAGAGAAAGTCCACAGCTGAGATCGCTGCTCTAAACGTAATACTTCATTAAATATTAATTAAAGTGCACTGTATGATATTATTGGGTTATATTCAGCTGAAGAGGCAGACTTTTGACCAATAGATGAGCAGGGTTTCTTCTTCAACAGTTTCTCTCAGTAAATACTGATGCACTGCCCTCTGCAGGCGAGGTTTGTTACTGCTCTCTCAGTCAGTTCAGTTCATTTGACAGAGCTCAAAAGAAAGAAAGTATCAACACACCCTGAGCACAGTCTATTGGTAAACAAACACAAGGATAACACAAACGTATGTGGTCATTTTTCCCAGTGGGATGGGTATGGATGTGTTTTTTATAGGGCTGGGAAAATTATTGCGTTAACGCAGTGCATTCATTTATTGATTTAATCGCATTAATTTCAACTGACGCATCGTTTAATTTGATCACAACAAAAATATTACGACGACACTGACAGAGGCAGCAACACACCACGGGTCTTCGCGAGTGTAGAAGACGACACATTTCTGTTTCCATCCATCAGGCGTTCGAGATGAGCCAGACCTGCGCAGTTTGGATCAGTGTCGGTCTGTGCACAGTGCTCAAGTTAGATTTGTGTCCGACTTGTTCCCGACTTGCTCTGATGCCACAGTGCAACGGTCACCGTGAGATTCAAACGAGACCAGCGCCTGAGCCCCCTGCAGGGCATCAGGAGCAACTGCGGAGGCTGCACGGCTCAGTGCATGATGGGAAAGCGCTCACCTGTCAACGGTGAATGAACAGGTGATTGGATCTGAGTTTAGTGCTGATCAGAAACGTAACGCACGACACTTCACTGCCCTCCTCTCCTTCTTCCCCCGCCTCTTTTTTTAAATTTTTTTTTATAAAGACTAAAGTTACAGTTTTGACCTGGATAAACCAACACACGCGAGAAGTGGATTTGGGGCGTGATGGTGCGTGATCTGAGCCACAAACTGTCCGACTTCAGTACAGGAGTATTTCCCTCCTCTCATTGCGGCCGTGCACTCTCGTTCACAATCCAGGCTCAGTTCATCTGGAACGAGCCTAATGCAACAAGTGAACGAGCTAAAGCAACATGAGCGACCAAAAAGACACATTGCTAAATGGACAATTCTACTTCAAATCGTCACCAGACAGCAACATAGACAAAACAAAAGTTATGTGCAGTCTCTGCAAGGATGAGTTCAATTACCACTGGAGTAACACAGTTCATAGTATTTACACTGTTGTGAACCACAACAATTGTTATTAATTGAAGAATTAAACTTATTTTTGTTAAAGTTCTAAAAGAGATTACACGCTTTTTTTAGGTAAGTTTTGTGTATTTGTTGGTTGTACCTTATTTAGGCAAACTTTGTCTGAGTTACAGGTCTCAAAGAGACTATTCATTTATTTTCTTTGCAAGTTTTGTTTGCATTGCACAAGTTTACAGTAAAGTATGTGAAGGTTAATTTAAAATAAATGTTCTAAATTTACAATTTTGTCTTTGTACGTGAATTCATAATACATTTTTTTTCAGATTCGCAATTCATTTGTTCGTTTTTTAATTGATTCTGGGCCCTAGTTTTTTTTTTATTTTATTTACTCCCAGGTTGGTGTTGTTCTGACAGCTGTCAGTCACAGGTCCAGCTCCTCCCTCAGTTCTCCTCTGTGTCGGTCTGGTTCCTGTCCACTTTTCTGTCTCTGGCAGTGGGCGGAGTGAGGCCGGGTTAAGTTGCTCTTTCATGACATGAAGTCAGAACCTTTGCTATTGGCTCAGATGCAAATCAAAACTGCTCTGCCCCGTGTGAGGAATGAACTCACGACCTTCAGATTATGAGACTGACGCGCTGCCTACTGCGCTAACGAGGCTATGTGAGATAGCAACGGTTGCTAGTTCAATTTCCGGACAGCTTTTGTTCTCCTGTTGTTTCAGTGCAAAGCTAACCCATTGTGGCTAAATCCTGAATGGACAAAACCCTTTGTACATTGCACTAAATGAAGTTTTCAGCCTTGTTAGCGCAGTAGGCAGCGCGTCAGTCTCGTAATCTGAAGGTCGTGAGTTCAATCCTCATACGGGGCAGAGCAGTTTTGATTTGCATCTGAACCGATAGCAAAGGCTCTGCCTTCTTGTCATGAAAGAGCAACTTAACCCAGAGACTGAAAAGTGGACAGGAACCAGGCCGACACAGAAGAGAACTGAGAGAGGAGCGGGGCCTGTGACTGACAACTGTCAGAGCAACACCAACCTGGAAAAAATAAAATAAAAAACACATCCATACCCATCCCACTGGGAAAAAATGATCACATATGTTTGTGTTATCCTTGTGTTTGTTTACCAATAGACTGTGTCTCAGGGTGTGTTGATACTTTCTTTCTTTAGAGCTCTGTCAAATGAACTGAACTGACTGAGAGAGCAGTAACAAACCTCGCCTGCAGAGGGCAGTGCATCAGTATTTACTGAGAGAAACTGGCAAAGAAGAAACTCTGCTCATCTATTGGTCAAAGGTCTGCCTCTTCAGCTGAATATAACCCAATAATATCATACAGTGCACTTTAATTAATATTTAATGAAGTATTACGTTTAGAGCAGCGATCTCAGCTGTGGACTTTCTCTGTGATTAATATGAAATCTGTGTTGTTTTAGCAGTGTTTTCACATAAACCGGGATGTTATGTTGGCTAAAAATCCTTTTAAGTTTCTCAGACAGGCCAGAGATGTAAGGAATGACTACATTGCTCCTTTCTGGCTCTTGTTCTTTCCTGTCCTGTTTTCTTGTCCTTCTGGATTTGGAAAAGGCCCAGTTGGGATATCCACAGGTTCTGAGGGCTTGGTGGACATGTAGCTCTTCTTTCCTCCTTCCCTCTGAGCTTGTGGGAACCTCCTGGGCTCTGTGCTGCAGTGTCCTGATCACACCAAGTTTGTGCTCATCAACACAGGTCTGGACTTTTGTCCCAAAGCGAATCAGAAAGTATCAACACACCCTGAGACACAGTCTATTGGTAAACAAACACAAGGATAACACAAACGTATGTGATCATTTTTTCCCAGTGGGATGGGTATGGATGTGTTTTTTATTTTATTTTTTCCAGGTTGGTGTTGCTCTGACAGCGGTCAGTCACAGGTCCAGCTCCTTTCTCAGTTTTCCTCTTTGTCGGCCTGGTTCCTGTCCACTTTTCAGTCTCTGGGTTAAGTTGCTCTTTCATGACATGCAGGCAGAGCCTTTGCTATTGGTTCAGATGCAAATCAAAACTGCTCTGCCCCGTATGAGGATTGAACTCACGACCTTCAGATTATGAGACTGACGCGCTGCCTACTGCGCTAACGAGGCTGGTAAAGGATTTTGTGGTTGCAAGTTCAATTTCCAAACAGCTTTTGTTCTCCTATTTTTTCAGTGCAAAGCAAAACCCATTGTGGCTAAATCCTGAATGGACAAAACCCTTTGTACATTGCACACTAACAGTTATCAGCCTCGTTAGCGCAGCACAAACTCGGTGTGATTAGGACACTGCAGCACAGAGCCCAGGAGGTTCCCACAAGCTCAGAGGGAAGGAGGAAAGAAGAGCTACATGTCCACCAAGCCCTCAGAACCTGTGGATATCCCAACTGGGCCTTCTCCAAATCCAAAAGGACAAGAAAACAGGAGAGGAAAGAACAAGAGCCAGAAAGGAGGAAGGTAGTTATTCCTTACATCTCTGGCCTGTCTGAGAAACTTAAAAGGATTTTTAGCCAACATAACATCCCGGTTTATTTCAACACCGCAGACTCCTCCAGTGGACCAGAATCTGCAGTACACCTCCACCTGAAGGACACAAACCACTCCTCTGAGGACAGTGAGGTCCAAATCTTAGCCAGAGAGAAAGGATGGTTTGAGCGAGGAGTGAAAGAAGCAATCTTTGTCAAAAAAGATAAACCTTCTTTAAACAGAAATGGTGGTCTCAGATACAACCTTCCTTCTGTCTACAACAGTCTCCTGAAACCCAAACAAAACAAAGCAGTTTCACTCAGGTCATTAACATCTGAAGGAGCTGACCAGGCTGGGGAGTGTTAACGACTCTGCCACTCACTCCAGCTGAGGACAAAGGACTCCTAACGACCCAAAACCACTCAGGTTCTTTCATAGTCACACAGATTTCATATTAATCACAGAGAAAGTCCACAGCTGAGATCGCTGCTCTAAACCTAATACTTCATTAAATATTAATTAAAGTGCACTGTATGATATTATTGGGTTATATTCAGCTGAAGAGGCAGACTTTTGACCAATAGATGAGCAGGGTTTCTTCTTCAACAGTTTCTCTCAGTAAATACTGATGCACTGCCCTCTGCAGGCGAGGTTTGTTACTGCTCTCTCAGTCAGTTCAGTTCATTTGACAGAGCTCAAAAGAAAGAAAGTATCAACACACCCTGAGCACAGTCTATTGGTAAACAAACACAAGGATAACACAAACGTATGTGGTCATTTTTCCCAGTGGGATGGGTATGGATGTGTTTTTTATAGGGCTGGGAAAATTATTGCGTTAACGCAGTGCATTCATTTATTGATTTAATCGCATTAATTTCAACTGACGCATCGTTTAATTTGATCACAACAAAAATATTACGACGACACTGACAGAGGCAGCAACACACCACGGGTCTTCGCGAGTGTAGAAGACGACACATTTCTGTTTCCATCCATCAGGCGTTCGAGATGAGCCAGACCTGCGCAGTTTGGATCAGTGTCGGTCTGTGCACAGTGCTCAAGTTAGATTTGTGTCCGACTTGTTCCCGACTTGCTCTGATGCCACAGTGCAACGGTCACCGTGAGATTCAAACGAGACCAGCGCCTGAGCCCCCTGCAGGGCATCAGGAGCAACTGCGGAGGCTGCACGGCTCAGTGCATGATGGGAAAGCGCTCACCTGTCAACGGTGAACGAACAGGTGATTGGATCTGAGTTTAGTGCTGATCAGAAACGTAACGCACGACACTTCACTGCCCTCCTCTCCTTCTTCCCCCGCCTCTTTTTTTAAATTTTTTTTTATAAAGACTAAAGTTACAGTTTTGACCTGGATAAACCAACACACGCGAGAAGTGGATTTGGGGCGTGATGGTGCGTGATCTGAGCCACAAACTGTCCGACTTCAGTACAGGAGTATTTCCCTCCTCTCATTGCGGCCGTGCACTCTCGTTCACAATCCAGGCTCAGTTCATCTGGAACGAGCCTAATGCAACAAGTGAACGAGCTAAAGCAACATGAGCGACCAAAAAGACACATTGCTAAATGGACAATTCTACTTCAAATCGTCACCAGACAGCAACATAGACAAAACAAAAGTTATGTGCAGTCTCTGCAAGGATGAGTTCAATTACCACTGGAGTAACACAGTTCATAGTATTTACACTGTTGTGAACCACAACAATTGTTATTAATTGAAGAATTAAACTTATTTTTGTTAAAGTTCTAAAAGAGATTACACGCTTTTTTTAGGTAAGTTTTGTGTATTTGTTGGTTGTACCTTATTTAGGCAAACTTTGTCTGAGTTACAGGTCTCAAAGAGACTATTCATTTATTTTCTTTGCAAGTTTTGTTTGCATTGCACAAGTTTACAGTAAAGTATGTGAAGGTTAATTTAAAATAAATGTTCTAAATTTACAATTTTGTGTTTGTACGTGAATTCATAATACATTTTTTTTCAGATTCGCAATTCATTTGTTAGTTTTTTAATTGATTCTGGGCCCTAGTTTTTTTTTATTTTATTTACTCCCAGGTTCGCCTGTTGTTTCAGTGCAAAGCTAACCCATTGTGGCTAAATCCTGAATGGACAAAACCCTTTGTACATTGCACACTAACAGTTTTCAGCCTCGTTAGCGCAGCACAAACTCGGTGTGATTAGGACACTGCAGCACAGAGCCCAGGAGGTTCCCACAAGCTCAGAGGGAAGGAGGAAAGAAGAGCTACATGTCCACCAAGCCCTCAGAACCTGTGGATATCCCAACTGGGCCTTCTCCAAATCCAAAAGGACAAGAAAACAGGACAGGAAAGAACAAGAGCCAGAAAGGAGCAATGTAGTCATTCCTTACATCTCTGGCCTCCTTTACCAGCCTCGTTAGCGCAGTAGGCAGCGCGTCAGTCTCATAATCTGAAGGTCGTGAGTTCAATCCTCACACGGGGCAGAGCAGTTTTGATTTGCATCTGAGCCAAGAGCAAAGGTTGTGACTTGATTCTACCTTCATGTCTTGAAAGAGCAACTTAACCCAGAGACTGAGAAGTGGACAGGAACCAGGCCGACACTGAGGGAGGAGCGGGGCCTGGACCTGTGACTGACAGCTGTCAGAGCAACACCAACCTGGGAGTAAATAAAAAACAACATCCATACCCATCCCACTGGGAAAAAATGATCACATCCTTGTGTTTGTTTACCAATAGACTGTGTCTCAGGGTGTGTTGATACTATTTTTCTTTAGAGCTCTGTCAAATGAACTGAACTGACTGAGAGAGCAGTAACAAACCTCGCCTGCAGAGGGCAGTGCATCAGTATTTACTGAGAGAAACTGGCGAAGAAGAAACCCTGCTCATCTATTGGTCAAAAGTCTGCCTCTTCAGCTGAATATAACCCAATAATATCATACAGTGCACTTTAATTAATATTTAATGAAGTATTACGTTTAGAGCAGCGATCTCAGCTGTGGACTTTTTCTGTGATTAATATGAAATCTGTGTTGTTTTAGCAGTGTTTTCACATAAACCGGGATGTTATGTTGGCTAAAAATCCTTTTAAGTTTCTCAGACAGGCCAGAGATGTAAGGAATGACTACATTTATTTCAACCTTCCTTCTGTCTACAACAGTCTCCTGAAACCCAAACAAAACAAAGCAGTTTCACTCAGGTCATTTACATCTGAAGGAGCTGACCAGGCTGGGGAGGGTTAACCACTCTGCCACTCACTCCAGCTGAGGACAAAAGACTCCTAACGACCTGAAACCACTCAGGCTCTTTCATAGTCTCCTGAACCAATAGAAGTTAGTTTCAGGTCTAACTCCTCCTTCCTAGGAGCAGATAAACCAGCTCTCACCAGTTCAGCTTCAGAACTGAGAAAGCCTCTTGGATAAAAGGTGAAACGTCTTCAACTTAAAAATCCAATCCAGATGACTGCTTTTTAACTTTTTGTTGTGATTAGCAAACATATGTGAAAACACTGCTAAAACAACACAGATTTCATATTAATCACAGAGAAAGTCCACAGCTGAGATCGCTGCTCTAAACGTAATACTTCATTAAATATTAATTAAAGTGCACTGTATGATATTATTGGGTTATATTCAGCTGAAGAGGCAGACTTTTGACCAATAGATGAGCAGGGTTTCTTCTTCAACAGTTTCTCTCAGTAAATACTGATGCACTGCCCTCTGCAGGCGAGGTTTGTTACTGCTCTCTCAGTCAGTTCAGTTCATTTGACAGAGCTCAAAAGAAAGAAAGTATCAACACACCCTGAGCACAGTCTATTGGTAAACAAACACAAGGATAACACAAACGTATGTGGTCATTTTTCCCAGTGGGATGGGTATGGATGTGTTTTTTATAGGGCTGGGAAAATTATTGCGTTAACGCAGTGCATTCATTTATTGATTTAATCGCATTAATTTCAACTGACGCATCGTTTAATTTGATCACAACAAAAATATTACGACGACACTGACAGAGGCAGCAACACACCACGGGTCTTCGCGAGTGTAGAAGACGACACATTTCTGTTTCCATCCATCAGGCGTTCGAGATGAGCCAGACCTGCGCAGTTTGGATCAGTGTCGGTCTGTGCGCAGTGCTCAAGTTAGATTTGTGTCCGACTTGTTCCCGACTTGCTCTGATGCCACAGTGCAACGGTCACCGTGAGATTCAAACGAGACCAGCGCCTGAGCCCCCTGCAGGGCATCAGGAGCAACTGCGGAGGCTGCACGGCTCAGTGCATGATGGGAAAGCGCTCACCTGTCAACGGTGAACGAACAGGTGATTGGATCTGAGTTTAGTGCTGATCAGAAACGTAACGCACGACACTTCACTGCCCTCCTCTCCTTCTTCCCCCGCCTCTTTTTTAAATTTTTTTTATAAAGACTAAAGTTACAGTTTTGACCTGGATAAACCAACACACGCGAGAAGTGGATTTGGGGCGTGATGGTGCGTGATCTGAGCCACAAACTGTCCGACTTCAGTACAGGAGTATTTCCCTCCTCTCATTGCGGCCGTGCACTCTCGTTCACAATCCAGGCTCAGTTCATCTGGAACGAGCCTAATGCAACAAGTGAACGAGCTAAAGCAACATGAGCGACCAAAAAGACACATTGCTAAATGGACAATTCTACTTCAAATCGTCACCAGACAGCAACATAGACAAAACAAAAGTTATGTGCAGTCTATGCAAGGATGAGTTCAATTACCACTGGAGTAACACAGTTCATAGTATTTACACTGTTGTGAACCACAACAATTGTTATTAATTGAAGAATTAAACTTATTTTTGTTAAAGTTCTAAAAGAGATTACACGCTTTTTTTAGGTAAGTTTTGTGTATTTGTTGGTTGTACCTTATTTAGGCAAACTTTGTCTGAGTTACAGGTCTCAAAGAGACTATTCATTTATTTTCTTTGCAAGTTTTGTTTGCATTGCACAAGTTTACAGTAAAGTATGTGAAGGTTAATTTAAAATAAATGTTCTAAATTTACAATTTTGTGTTTGTACGTGAATTCATAATACATTTTTTTTCAGATTCGCAATTCATTTGTTAGTTTTTTAATTGATTCTGGGCCCTAGTTTTTTTTTATTTTATTTACTCCCAGGTTCGCCTGTTGTTTCAGTGCAAAGCTAACCCATTGTGGCTAAATCCTGAATGGACAAAACCCTTTGTACATTGCACACTAACAGTTTTCAGCCTCGTTAGCGCAGCACAAACTCGGTGTGATTAGGACACTGCAGCACAGAGCCCAGGAGGTTCCCACAAGCTCAGAGGGAAGGAGGAAAGAAGAGCTACATGTCCACCAAGCCCTCAGAACCTGTGGATATCCCAACTGGGCCTTCTCCAAATCCAAAAGGACAAGAAAACAGGACAGGAAAGAACAAGAGCCAGAAAGGAGCAATGTAGTCATTCCTTACATCTCTGGCCTCCTTTACCAGCCTCGTTAGCGCAGTAGGCAGCGCGTCAGTCTCATAATCTGAAGGTCGTGAGTTCAATCCTCACACGGGGCAGAGCAGTTTTGATTTGCATCTGAGCCAAGAGCAAAGGTTGTGACTTGATTCTACCTTCATGTCTTGAAAGAGCAACTTAACCCAGAGACTGAGAAGTGGACAGGAACCAGGCCGACACTGAGGGAGGAGCGGGGCCTGGACCTGTGACTGACAGCTGTCAGAGCAACACCAACCTGGGAGTAAATAAAAAACAACATCCATACCCATCCCACTGGGAAAAAATGATCACATCCTTGTGTTTGTTTACCAATAGACTGTGTCTCAGGGTGTGTTGATACTATTTTTCTTTAGAGCTCTGTCAAATGAACTGAACTGACTGAGAGAGCAGTAACAAACCTCGCCTGCAGAGGGCAGTGCATCAGTATTTACTGAGAGAAACTGGCGAAGAAGAAACCCTGCTCATCTATTGGTCAAAAGTCTGCCTCTTCAGCTGAATATAACCCAATAATATCATACAGTGCACTTTAATTAATATTTAATGAAGTATTACGTTTAGAGCAGCGATCTCAGCTGTGGACTTTTTCTGTGATTAATATGAAATCTGTGTTGTTTTAGCAGTGTTTTCACATAAACCGGGATGTTATGTTGGCTAAAAATCCTTTTAAGTTTCTCAGACAGGCCAGAGATGTAAGGAATGACTACATTGCTCCTTTCTGGCTCTTGTTCTTTCCTGTCCTGTTTTCTTGTCCTTTGGGATTTGGAGAAGGCCCAGTTGGGATATCCACAGGTTCTGAGGGCTTGGTGGACATGTAGCTCTTCTTTCCTCCTTCCCTCTGAGCTTGTGGGAACCTCCTGGGCTCTGTGCTGCAGTGTCCTGATCACACCGAGTTTGTGCTCATCAACACAGGTCTGGACTTTTGTCCCAAAGCGAATCAGAAAGTATCAACACACCCTGAGACACAGTCTACTGGTAAACAAACACAAGGATAACACAAACGTATGCGGTCATTTTTTCCCAGTGGGATGGGTATGGATGTGTTTTTTATTTTATTTTTTCCAGGTTGGTGTTGCTCTGACAGCGGTCAGTCACAGGTCCAGCTCCTCTCTCAGTTCTCCTCTGTGTCGGCCTGGTTCCTGTCCACTTTTCAGTCTCTGGGTTAAGTTGCTCTTTCATGACATGAAGTCAGAATCTTTGCTATTGGCTCAGATGCAAATCAAAATTGCCCTGCCCCGTGTGAGGATTGAACTCACGACCTTCAGATTATGAGACTGACGCGCTGCCTACTGCGCTAACGAGGCTGGTAAAGGACTGTGTGGTTGCAAGTTCAATTTCCAGACAGCTTTTGTTCGCCTGTTGTTTCAGTGCAAAGCTAACCCATTGTGGCTAAATCCTGAATGGACAAAACCCTTTGTACATTGCACACTAACAGTTTTCAGCCTCGTTAGCGCAGCACAAACTCGGTGTGATTAGGACACTGCAGCACAGAGCCCAGGAGGTTCCCACAAGCTCAGAGGGAAGGAGGAAAGAAGAGCTACATGTCCACCAAGCCCTCAGAACCTGTGGATATCCCAACTGGGCCTTCTCCAAATCCAAAAGGACAAGAAAACAGGACAGGAAAGAACAAGAGCCAGAAAGGAGCAAGGTAGTTATTCCTTACATCTCTGGCCTGTCTGAGAAACTTAAAAGGATTTTTAGCCAACATAACATCCCGGTTTATTTCAACCTTCCTTCTGTCTACAACAGTCTCCTGAAACCCAAACAAAACAAACCAGTTTCACTCAGGTCATTTACATCTGAAGGAGCTGACCAGGCTGGGGAGGGTTAACCACTCTGCCACTCACTCCAGCTGAGGACAAAGGACTCCTAACGACCTGAAACCACTCAGGCTCTTTCATAGTCTCCTGAACCAATAGAAGTTAGTTTCAGGTCTAACTCCTCCTTCCTAGGAGCAGATAAACCAGCTCTCACCAGTTCAGCTTCAGAACTGAGAAAGCTTCTTGGATAAAAGGTGAAACGTCTTCAACTTAAAAATCCAATCCAGATGACTGCTTTTTAACTTTTTGTTGCGATAAGCAAACAGATGTGAAAACACTGCTAAAACAACACAGATTTCATATTAATCACAGAGAAAGTCCACAGCTGAGATCGCTGCTCTAAACCTAATACTTCATTAAATATTAATTAAAGTGCACTGTATGATATTATTGGGTTATATTCAGCTGAAGAGGCAGACTTTTGACCAATAGATGAGCAGGGTTTTTTCTTCAGCCAGTTTCTCTCAGTAAATACTGATGCACTGCCCTCTGCAGGCGAGGTTTGTTACTGCTCTCTCAGTCAGTTCAGTTCATTTGACAGAGCTCAATGTGACGCGATATATTGTTTTAAATATTGTTTTGCTGTTTCGGTGGAGGCCCATGTGTGTGTTCCGAGCTGAACTTGTAAATGGATGTTTTTCGGAAGTTGGCCTTTTTAAGTCAGGACTTTTGAGATTTTGATGGATCATGAACGCAGCATTAATACACCAGGAGCACACAGGAACAGGCAATCAAACAAGTGGGAAACACAAAAGGGCAGGAAGTAAAAGAGAAAAACACAAAGACTATCTTAGACCACAAAATAAAACACAAAGAAAAACAAAGGACACGGTCATGACACCTTTTTTTTTTCCTTAAAACTGAAATGAACATAAAACAGTTACTTAAGTAAACTCTTGTACATATAAAATGAAAATAAAATGTCAGTTTGATGGTTAAATGAATTGTTGTGGGGTGAATAAAGCATCCTGGGCCAAAAACGACACTTGTATGAAGTATGAGCGTCGCTGACCCGGTGTCACAAAAGTCTGGTGCCTCACGAGAAAACACATCGCTGTTCGAGCCAAACAACAAGCTAGCGATGGCTTTATTTTGAGATTTCATCACAGCAGAGCGGCCAAATGCTAAAAGAAAAGAAAAACAACAACAACTTTACACAGCTTTGAGGAGAAAATCAGCTTCACAGCGAAAAACGCAACTAAAACAGTAAAGAAAGATCCACTGTTTCGCTTTAAACTTCCAGAAAATAAAATAAATCCTGCCACACTGTTCCGTTTAAAAAGTGCCCAGTGACAGAGGAGACAGACTCCAGAGGAAGGCCTTCAAATGTTTGACGAATCGGAACAGCCCGTCTCTCTCAGGAGTCAGCTCTGGTTCGATGTCTTCCCGTCGCACGGCTGCTGCTGCTGGAGGTTTCTCTGTGACGTGGAGTGTGACCGACAGACCAGGAGGGACATCTTCACACTTCAAAAATGTCAGGGAAAAAAAAAAAAAAAAACACAGCCTGGCATTAAATGAAAGAAACCTGGGAATATACTGGGTTAAAGGTTTATTAATTTTGAGAGCTTTACAACTAGCCCAACAAAAAACAAACAACTTATTTCAGCTCAAATAAACTCGATCGCCCCATTTAAGTTTGTGTAGCTTTTTTGTGAGACCCAAGACTTCAGGGACTCCGGGTCGGTTCTCCCATTCTTATAATGCTGGTTTTAGATTCACCAAAAGACCAAAAGAAAGTGCAAGGGGTTTTGTTTACTCTGCAGCAACTTCCTTGGTCATAACACTGACTCTGACACGGTTTAATTACAATAAAGATGAAGGTCAACACACATTTACAATAAAGATGTGTTTATGACTTGACATTTTTAGTTTTGAGAAGTTTGAAGATGACCCAATTTTTCCATCAAACAGACAGTAGTATTAGTCTTTTCATCTGAACTAATGTGTGAATATCATTTTCTGTTTGTGTGCAAATGTGCTTAAGTATTTATACATACAAGAAAAAAAGAAAGAATCAATAAATGAATCAAAAAATAAAATAAAGACAAACCTAAGTCTAGTTTCAGGTTTGTTTGGGACGAGGCGGCGCCTTCTTCAGCTCCTGTTTCTGTCTCCTCTACAGAACAACACCTGGCACCTCACTGGCTACGTTCAGATCAGGAACAGTGTGTGTAAAGTCGAAGCGTTCTGAAAAGGTCTATTCTTCTTTTATTCTGCATTCATGTTCTCTTTAAATCATGTCAGTTTTTTAATTTGTTTTCTGACTTGGTTTTGTTCATGCACTTTTCATCTCAGAAAGTTGCAATACGACATCTCTGATCACTAAGTTTCATTTCATTTCATTTCATTTCAAGTAATTTAGCTTAATCCTATGTGAGCTGCATAGATTTATATAATGTAATAATAACACAACTATCTTATGTAGCGCTTTTCTAGACACTCTAACCCCGAATTTACACCGGGGGCATTGCAGAAGCAGACTGTCACGTCAAACAAAGACGCTGCTTCCACATCCAGCATGGAGGCGTGGCTGATTAACAATCGTGGCTGATTAAAACGCAGCTGATTGTTAATCAGCTACGTGTGCCTGGTGTGGCTTTTTAAGCGCGAGCTGGTAAAACTGTGCTTTTTTGGACTCACGGTTTCCACAAAGACGCAGCCGGTAAGGACCTTGGAGCCTCGCTAAAATAACTGTTCCTCTCCCGGTGTTGAAAGTTGGCACAACTGTTTCTTTGCATTGGAACTAGTGGCGTTCAATGGCGCCTTCTTTCTGTATTAAAAAGCTAAGGCTAAAATGTTCTCATGGGGTTAAATTGTTTCTTGTAAAAGCAGATTATTAGTAGCTAAAAGCATGTCATTTAAATGTAACAAATGTCAGTTGGAGAAAAATATTTCAAGACTCTATTTAAAAATATTTGTAAAAATATGTTATATTGAACATGTAATTATTTGCTTATTTAAAGGTTTTTTACCTATGATCTACTACAGCCATTCCCAAAGTCAAGACTGTGGTGGCCCCCTTAAATTTCCGAAAATCCCTCGCGGATCCCCAACAATAAAACTTCCCTTTATTCAAAAGACTCTGCCTTGGTTTTTCTCCATATGTTTTTTTTTTATTTTATCAATGATTATTGACTAAAATTTGTTTTAAAGTAATATTTTAAAAAGTATACTGAAATTAATTTCAAATTACATGTTTTTTATGTACTTAATGTTTTTACGCCCTGCAACAAACTGACCCCTGTCCAGTGTGTACCCCGCCTCAGGCCCAAAGTTACTGGGATAGGCTCCAGTCACCCGCGACCCCTAACGGGAATAAGCGGTAGAAAATGAATGAATGAATGTTTTTCGTACTTAATATTTTCGTTGACTTTTTATATTTTTGTATGTTTTATTTGTTTTATGAACCAAAACCATGTGTCTAAAATAATAATAATAATAAAAATAAATAAATAAATTCAAATTCAAATTGAAATATAGACAGCCTCTGGGGGCCTCCCTGTAGTACCTTCGCGGACCCCCAGGGGGCCACGGACCCCACTTTGGGAACCACTGATCTACTACAACTGCTACTACTATTACCATCTACTACCCACTACCTACCATGGTCCATTGTCAACTGTTGACATGTTGAACACAAAATAAAAAGCAGTCTGAGTAAAATCCTGTTTAGTTCTTCGACCCTGAGACCATTTTCTATCAAGTGCAGGAGCAAGCCCAGTGACTTAAGCAGCACTTGACACAGAGTGATTTGCGCGCGTCGGTTTCAGAAAGGCAATTTACACCGAGAGCGACGGAGCTGCTGCTGCTCCGCTGCTGGAGCTCCCTCTGTTGTTTTACAGACGACTCGCTGTCTAAACACAAAACTGTGGCCAGGCATTCAACTTCTGCAGGTTCTCCTTTTAAAATGACTGCTTCCTGTCACAAACTACGCCACAATTGCGCCGTGTTTCCATCACTGCTGTGTCAGTGAGCCTTTATTTTAAAGCAGAACTCAGTAACTCTGCTCGTTTCTTTGATCTTTTTGCCTTATTTTCCTCTGTAGAGCTCCCCCTACAGTTCGGAGTAAAGCACTATCGTAAACACTCACAAGCCCAGGTGACTCCTGTGTGACCTCTCGCTCGTCTTTACTTTCATGTTCCCCTCTGCGCATCTGTACAAAGTTTTTTCTTCCATTTGGCCGCTCTGGAACGACGAAAATTGAGAAATAAAGCCACCGCTAGCTTGTTGTTTTGCTAACCGGGATGTGCCGCTTTCTCACGAGACCCAAGACTTCATCTACCCCACAACAACAACTAATATAATCATCACACCGACTTTGAAACCGTATATTTTAAGGTAAAAAAATTACTGAGTTCTGCTTTAGAAAGTGCAGAGGTAGTTTATTTTGACACTTGGAGCCTGTTTCCTGTGTTTCCTCAGCTGTAGCTCTCGCTGTGGAGCCGCTCAAAAAATAGAACTCAAACCTATCGTTAGCGAAGCGGAGTCGTTCCTGGGACGTCCATGTGCCGGTGTGAACTGTCACACTGAATAAACAGAAGGCAGATCAGACGCGGCTGCCACAACGATGCCGTTCTGCGCTGCTTCTGCCTTTGGTGTAAATTTTGGGTCAGTCACAGTTAGCTGCATTATTCATTTACTCCTCAGTCCCACGCTGGGGCAGACAGATGGAGATGTGGCAGCTGGTGATGGTGAGATGAAGCCTCATGAAGCATCGAAGCGTTCCATCCAATTGCTCGACTCTGGAGCCTTCAAGGTGCTTCATTTGCTTCACTGCGCCATCAGGTGGACAAAAAACAACACAAGGTAAAGCAGACAGAGTGATGGCAGCACACAAACACGATCACCACGGTTCTGCTGTGACGCTTTGTACTGAAGAATGAAATGAATGAATGTTTGAAAGTTTTCAAAAGCTGGAGACAGAGTCAATTTCAAATCAGGCACTTCCAAGCACTCTAAAAATTTATATTTTTTGGAATAAAACTCAAACTTAACATTATACTGAATTAGCTGTACCCACATGTGCCAGTAGCATCCAAAGCTTAGTACTCAGTGACAGTTTTCTGTGGTAATGTTGTATATCGTGGTATGTTTTGTTTATCAGCCTAATTATTTTTGCACATGGGTCATTCCACGAAATCTGGTGCCTTTTGCGTCCCTGAGAAATAATTAGTCATGAAATTGCTAAAACAGCAACTTAAAATTTTGTTTAAAAACATAACATTATTTTGTACTGTTATATTAATATTACAACAAATGCAATTTAAATATTTAAAATGGCATTTCTGTTGATAAGCATGAGGTTTTTGACCTGTCCCTTGCTGTGATTAACTTTCTTCTGCAGGACTTATCCTGTGTAAAATGAAAACAAAATTATGCAGTTTTAATTTTTTAATATTGGTCTCAGTTTAATTTTATTATATAACATAACTGTCGTCATAAATATACATTATTTTTTATACAATTTAAACCATTTTACCTTTGTCAACTGATTTCCTGTCAGTCCTGTTACCTTTACTAAAACCCCCAATATAATAATGGTTTGTGTATTTTCCTAATTTACAGGAGGTTGCATTGTTTATCTACTCAAGCAAAAAAGTGTATTTTTTCTCTTATATAATATAGATTTTTTGATGTTTTATGAGGTCGGACTGAGGAGGGGTTAGCATACGACGTCCACCCTGTTACCACTTTTACCATTTGAATTTAAAGAATTATGTATTCAACCTAATATGAGCAATATCTACAAGCAATGTACTTTCTAAGTGTGCAACATCTGCTTATGTGCCCTGGAGTATAATCCAGAAATGAGCAAATTATCTTGAAATTGTCAGTCGTGTTACCGTCATTCCTGTTACCATATCAATGTAAAAGGCCTTGATTCACAATTATGTTATGACAATGATGTAATTTGGCGGGAAAAACAATAATCTAAAACATTTCCATTTAAAAGAGGGACAAAAATACTACACATAGATGTAAAAAGTATAGCATATCAAAAATCAGAACACGTGTCAGTAACAGGGTTGACAATAATATCTTATATGTATTTGATAAACATAAAATAAAATAATAAATGACAAACCTGGAGATGTCATTGTAAGATGTATATATGCCAAGGATATTACAAAAAATTAATTTAAAGTCATTTTAATTTTTGATTTTATGGAAATACCCACACGTTAAAGGTTTTCATTTAACTTCAGCTTTAATTCCTTGGTTTAAAAATGTCTTCCAGGCTAGGGTAAAATAAAACATTACCATTTGTTTTTACGTCTCATGATAATTTCGCCTGCAGTGCAACACACTTTCGTCATTTTTTATTAAGAACAGTATTTGACAGCCTGCATGAACTCTCAAACCTCCAACACTAACCACGAATGGTGAAGCGATTGATTATAAACTTAATGTACTGTATTCCACTGCATATCTTTCAACCTAAAACCACTCTTTCTCCTCTGCACTGTGCTCGCGGGGCCTATTATAACCTCTGTGTTATTTAGATTGCATTAATTTCCTCCCGTTTTCCACTCCACACCTGTCTCTGAGCGGCAGCAGTAGCTCCGGTTCGTGAGCTGCGGGCCCTGCGCCTCATTGACTTTATGATGTTTACGCAGATTTCCACAGATGTCCGCAATTTTGGAGTTAGTTCTGGTCCAAAAGAGACGATTTTAAAGCACCTGGTTCAGGAAAGAGGAGAGTTTAGGACAGGATCAAGGCTTCAGACTACATTTTTGGTCTCTTTGTATAATATTTTAATATGCAACTTGAGTGTGTGAGTCATTTTTGCATACAGCCATCCACAGGGGTCTGGTTTAGGAAAGACTGCTACTTGTTTATTTAGTTATGGTTTATTTGATAAGGACAGATTCATTAAACATAGATTTTCTTCTCAAAATAATCCAATATCAGTATCACAGTGCTTATAGCCAAGGCTAATTCACAACTCCTGCACCTGGAAGGGCTTCTGACAGATAATATCACGCTAAATAGATAGTAAAAATAAACAGTGAATGCAATAAAATGTCCAAAAAACAAATAGAACAGAGTCTAGATATACATTTATGCACACACAGACATCTAGACCTTATAATTTATACATAATCACACTGTTGTTGCTGTATGAGCCAGGATTTTGTTATTTAAAGGTGGACATTTTAGTTATAGTCTTTATATCAGCAGGGAGTTCCATCTATTAACTCAATTCACAGAAAAAACGTCTGAGTTTTACAAAATGGCATTTTACCATCTTCACATGTAGCAGCTCTCGTAGCTTCACTTCACTCTGAAAGACATCATCTCTGAAATATGAGCACTGTTTTTCAACAAACATTTGCAATTATATACCATAACAAATAGACACCAGTATTTTCTGGACTATAAGTGGCTCCGGACTATAAGTGGCACTAGCCAAAAAATGCATAATGAAGAAGAAAAAAACGTATATAAGTCGCACTGGACTATAAGTCGCATTTTTGGGGGGACATTTATTTTACAAAATCCAACACCAAGAACAGACATTTCATGTTGAAAGGCAAGTTATAGTAATAATAGAATAGAGAACAACAGCTGAATAGGTGTGTGGTTTGCTAACGTAACACATTGATGGTTATTCAGCTACATGAAGCATAAACAACGAACTGAATAGGTGTCTCGTATGTTAACGTAATATATTAACAGTTATTCACATAACTATAGCATAAAGAACATAATATAACAAGTTCACCAAACTCACCATCTCACTCCTAATCGCTAAATCCTTTAAATTCTTCATCCTCGGTGTCGCTTCTGAACAACTCCGCCAACTCCGGAGGTAGACGAAGCGCCGCTTCCTCCTCTGCGTGGCTGTCGTCAGACTCAGCATCAGTTCCATTTCCAATTATTCCGCTCTTTCTCAGTTGTCTTTATAGCCTAAGTTGTTAGTGGTAATGTTTACATTTTAAATTGTCAGTGGTACAGGTGCAGCAGATGCTGGTACACAAGCCTAGAGCGCCCTCTAACCAACACCTGAAATATTTTAATATATAAGTCACACCTGAGTATACGTCGCACCCCTAGCCAGACGATGGAAAAAGTGCGACCTATAGTCGGGAAAATACGATAAATGTCTATAGGACAAACTAAGCACACTTTGTTTTAAAGCACACATTCTGAATGAATGTAGTCTGAAGTCTTTCACAAAGAAGGGTCAAAAATCTTGCTTAGAACAAGATTAGGACCAAGACCAGTGTAAAAGCTGTTGGAGGAAATCTTAGGAACCAGTTGCAGCGTCCTAACTTCAAGTTCAATGGTTTTTATTAAAGGATCTGTATTCTGCTTGTAGTCATCTTTTTAAACCAACCTTTAAAAACATTATGTGACTAAAAGAAAATGTTTTTAATTAGTATTCTGCTGGTGCCATGAAAAACAGATGAAGAAACCAGCAGAGGGCAGCAGAAACAGTGAAAAAGAAGCTGTTTACTTCCTTCAAACTTTTAGTATGATGCCATTTTATAAGAAAATGAAAAATGTCTGTGAGGAATCTGTGGAAACAAAGCTGTACACTGTTTCTTGGACAAATGAATGACAGCAGACTGGATGTACAGAGCTTGTTGTTGATTATTCAGTGCTTCCTGGAGTGGGCAAGGGTTCAGAAAGGAATCAGAAAGAGAATACAGGATTTCACAAACAGGCGTCATTGAAGCTAAACACAACTCCAGGTCTGTTTTTGATGAGGGAACAACGTTACAACACGGGAGAAAGAGAGGAAAAGTTGATTTTGCTCAGCTCAGAGAATGGAATTTCTATCCCCTGAATCCTTTTCTGGCAAATACAACAAATGAACTCTTTTGTTGCTTGCAATAAGCTCCTGCTCTATGTCTTCGCCTTACCAGCACCTTGTTATCTCCCCAACACCTTATTTGTGCAGAACATCCACCGCCATTACCATAAAAATGTAAATACTTGCCACTTTCCTTTCTAATTAAGTGTGTTCAAAATGAGAGGCTTCAAAGTTTCGGTGACGAGCCGGTGCAGAAGTTCATATAATTAGCAGAGTTACAAAGACGTGGAGGAGATATTGGTATTCTGGTCGATGTGGCTGCGCAGAGGCAGGTGGGCAAAAGATCGCTGAGATTTCCTGCAGAGACAGAGGGACGGCGAACGCCACATGCTCCTGTTTTCAATAGACGGGGAACCGGGGAGCGTTCAAGGTGAAGAGGACGAAACTCAAAACTCGGCGGATTCAAATGAGCCGATAATACGAGACATTAATTAGGCAGATAACATGTATCTAAAGTGGAGAGAAAGGGATTTTTAATAGCATATTGTATTAGGGATCATCTGTGGAAAAACAAGACGATATTTAAGCTTTATTAACAAGACTTTAAATAGATTACATTGTTCTGTAAAATAGCTCAAGTTTGGCCAATCACATGGTTACATAAAAGTGGGTCTGCTCCCATTGGCTGTTGGTTTACAAGGCTTGTCAACGATGAATCACTAAAAATCCTAAAGAGAAAGTGTCTATATTTTAGCTCTGGCTACGATTAGTTCCACTCCACAGAGGGAAAGCCTGGAAAATATAACAGCAACGGAGAAAAAGAAAGCAGTTCTTATCCCTTTTCAGACAGGGATCGACAGATTTTTACACCGGATGCCCGTCCTGACGCAACCAAAGACTTACTGGAGGTTTTGGGAACCTGTGATGGATTGGAACCCTTGACTTTTCTGCATCAAAGGCGGAAACAAACCACTAAATAAGCAGCAGGAGATTGGGCGGGGCCAAACTCTAAACTCAAGAGCTAGAAGTTTAAGTTCAGCTCTTCAGTTTGATGTCTTATATTTGTATTCTGTGGTCTGGGATTGGTTCAGTTCTACTTTATAAATAAAAGAAAGACTGGTTGCTAAGATGATGACTTAAAGCGAACTCAATAACTTTGTTTGTTTCGTCAATCAGTTGTGTTTTTGCCTCATTTTCCTTCTGTGGAGCGCCCCCTACAGTTCAGAGTAAGGCACTGTCATGAACACTCACAAGTTCAACTGACTCCTTTGTGACCCCTTTAGGTCATTTTAGGTTGTTTTTTTTTAGACAGTGCAGCTGACAAGTGACAGGAAACCAGAGAGCAAGAAGAAACATTCAGCAAAGTGTCAGAGTCCGGGACTTGAACCCACGACGCTGCTCCACCAACTGAGCTTTACTTTTTATCCCCTCTTTGTATCTGTACAAAGTCTTTTCTGCCATTTGACCGCTCTGTCATGATGAAAAAATAAATAAACCAAGAAATAAAGCCATTATTAGCATGTTGTTTGGCTCTGATGCTGTGCGGTTGAGATGAGCCTCGAGACTTCCCTGACACCGGGTCGGCAGTGTTCACTGTGGCAAGTTCAGCTCAGAAACACCAAGCAGAGACGCAGGACTCTTCATTCACCCCACAACAACTCATTTAACCATCACACAGACTCAGTTTCAAAGAAAAAAAATTGGTTTGAATTTAAAAGACGGGAAAAAGAAGAGGTCTTTAGCCCTATTTGCACCTCTGTAATTCGTGAATTACCCCCTGACGTCAGTGTTTTTAGTCGGGCATTCACACGGGACAAACGATGTCTGTAATTCACTCGATTTTACGAACTTTCCAGATATGACGTATTGAAAATTACACAGAGTTATAATAAAAATCCCAGATTTTGTTTATGTTTCTAGCTCTACTTAATCCTAAACTATCTTTTGTTGATTTCCTGTCCTGACAAAAAACAAACTTTGCCTCAGGCTACGATGCAGGTCATCCATTATCTGTGGAGATTTCTCTTCTTAAACAGCAGGTGGCGCTCTTTATTAATCCATTCACTGCGATTCGTCTCTGGATCTAACTTTAGCACTGAAAGCGTCCAAACTTTCCTAAACAGCCCCATGTTGCTCCAAAAACTTAGTCTAACGTTGCCATGACAACGGGAGGTGTGCTTCCAGGTCACGTCTTCAGCGTAGTTTGTTTACTCTTTTTTTTTTTTACTTTTTACTCTGAGAAAAAGTAATCGTTTCGGAGTAAGTCCAAAAGAGACATGTTATTATTAAAAGTTTAAATTCAGAGGTAAAATGGAGCGTTAAAGACATTTTGGATCACTGTTAGGAACTTTAGGAAACAATCTGCCGACAAAATCAGCCTGAATCACAGACCTGGGGATTCACACGGGACTGGTTTTATCAGAGGACCTCTGTGTTGGCCGAAAAATAGTTGGTAATTTTCAAAGGAATTTTTACAGACATGGATGATTCGCACAGGATAAAAATCACAAACGACATCGGCGATTATTGCAAATTACTGGAGGTCCCTGGGTAAAACTAATCCTGTGTGAATAGGGCTTTAACCAGGTGGCTCTTAAGTTTGGTAAATTGTATGTCACAAACCACAACAGGAACTGAACTGAAGTATCACTCCGCCTTCCGGGTCTTATTTTTGGAGCAGCAAATCAGGAGAGGACCTAATGTCAGCTGACGTGAGTCTTGTGATATGATAAGTGACCATGCCGGTTCTCCCTTTGTTACAAGGCTGTTTTGTCACCACGATACACCAGGGGGCACACTGACTCTGACTTTGGTTCTTTGTCTTTGTATAAATCAGTGAAGAAAAGCTAATGAAACTATATTCTATGCGCCGAAGTATTTAAAGTCCTATATACTTCTCATCACTTCAGGTCTTTTGTATCTTTAAATCCGGTTTCAAGTTCATGGTTTGGAGCAAAACTTTATACAATGTTATGAAGATACTTACTGTTGCATTAATATTAGTGTTTGCATATTTATTACCAAAGCCGCTGTGTTAAATCCTTCTCTTTTATTAATTCTCTCACACAGCGTTGTGTGTTCAGTCCCGGATCATCTCCACTGGCATTTTAAACGTCCTTAATATCAGTTTAATTGAAGTCTTGAAGGATTTTTATTTAAGGTAGAAAAAATTAGCTGCAGTTTACATTTTTTAATTATATGTCACACACTATCACTATGGTTAAAAGGATTTTCTGTATAACCTTGTGTTTATTTTATTTTAGTCCACTCATATAGGCAGCTCATACAGTGAAGCCCGAAATTATTCATATCCCTGGCAAATTCTGACTTAAAGTTACTTTCATTCAACCAGCAAGTTTTTTTTTTTTTGACCGGAAATGACACAGGCTTCTCCCAAAAGATAATAAGATGATGTACAAGAGGTATCACTGTGGAAATTTGAATAAAAAGTGGCATGTTGGTTGAATGAAAGTAACTTTAAGTCAGAATTTGCCAGGGGTATGAATAATTTTGGGCTTCATTGTATCTAACTGACTACAGCTGAAATTTCGGGTTACTGTGCAAATGTCTCTACCAACTGAGCTACTGCTGCCTCAATGTGATTAAATGCGTTAATGTTTTTAGCGAGTTAATTTCTCTGTAATTAATCGCGATTAACAAATTCCCAGCCCTAACAGTAATATACCATATTTTCCGCACTGTAAGGCGCACCTAAAAGCCTTTATTTTTCTCAAAAACTGACAGTGCGCCTTATAATCCGATGCGCCTTATATATGGATCAGTGTTGGTTAATTATGGCTACCGTATTCAGGGGGCGTCGCCGAAGTGACAGCGGTAAAAACGATAAAGGGGAATTCCAGTCCCAGCTGTTCATGTGTGCCATAGGCGTGTTTATGGATCCTGCCGCAAAAGAACAAGGAGGCGCGGCCTTTGCTCCATCTCAGTAGAAGAGTTGCGACATTGAGGGGACAGAAAACTGAGCGCTCGAACGCTGTTCATGTAGCTTTGAACTGTGACAAATGGAGTTGGAAATACATTGTTTTCAACGAGGGAGTTGTAAGAACGCTGGTTTGTATTCTATTAATAAAGTCTGACTGACTGACTTATCTGACTGTTTTATTGACATTCCCTTTAGCGCAGCGCCATCTAGTGGATGCTCCTTATAATGCGGTGCGCCCTATATATGAAAACAGTTTTAAAATAGGCCATTCATTGAAGGTGAGCCTTATAATCTGATGCGCCTTATAGTGCGGAAAATACGGTAAATGTAACATGACTTCTCAGAGTAGAATCAGTGGGACTCCTGGACTAGTTTCCCTGCAACAAGACTCTTCCCTTGCTTCATTGTCGGGGCTTGATTGTTTTTTACTCAGGTTTGCTGGGTTTAGCTTAATTTAGCGACACATGGCAAGAGGGAGGGAGTCAAGTGCGTGGAAGTAAGACACAGCAGCGGAAGTAGGAGTTTTTCGAAGTAAAACACACGGAAATTGTGGTAAACTAAAAAAATAGCGGGGGGAAATTATATACAGTGAAGCCCGAAATTATTCATACCGCTGGCAAATTCTGACGTAAAGTTACTTTCATCAGCAAGTTTTTTTTGACCGGAAATGACACAGGCTTCTCTCAAATAGATAATAAGACGATGTACAAGAGGTATCACTGTGGAAAAAAATATTTCTCAGCTTTTTTTTTCTTTTTTCCATTTCAACAAAAAGTGGCATATTTGTCCCTGTGGCCCTAACCCTAACCCTAGCCCACGGCCCGCTTCTGGGTCGCGGCCCTAAGGTTGGGGACCTCTGCTTTACAATCTATTTTTTGGATTATTTTACACACACTTTAATCTGTGAATGGGTTGCTGTATACGTGCCGTGTCTGGTGGTGAATGTCCAGATTCTAATTCCCACATCTCACTCCGTTCATTTTTAGATCATGTGAACATCTACGGTAGCCCAGAAGTGACATGCTGTAAAGAAAGGTCATCAATTTGGTTCATAAATGTTCTAAACTGTTAGTAGCAGAGAAACAAAAGTGTGGTTTTCCTGCTGCAGTGCTCAGTGCTCATGTTTTAAATTATCTTACTTTATTGCAATACTTTACACATTCCACTTTTTTTTTATACTTTATTGTGTCACAATCATCCCCCCATACATTACCATACTCACACATAGTTTATGACACCTTTTCTTCCTTTTTCCCTCCTTCCTCTCCTTTTTTTTCTTCACCCACTGTGCATAAAAAGCAATAACAAAAATAAGCAACAAAACAACAACAACAAAAATATATCCATACATATATACACTCAAGGAAAGAAGAAATGAGTTTAGTTCTATTCTGAGTCAAAATGAAATGACTGTTTTCCTGGTTCTGGTTGATTGATTTTGATGAGCAATAACAACTGTATTTTTGTATTAATCACCTTTGTCTGGGTCATGAGTAAAACTCAGAGATGAATTGGACCTGTCCTCAATTGTGCACAACCATTCCCTATAAAAAGACACCAAAATGGAAAAAAAAGCACATTTGTTCGCAATGCCACGACTCCTGCAACCAGAGAGAGATTGGCAGCCATTGGCCTGCTTCAAGCTGAAGGAGCACACGGCTGTAGCCAGGAGTTTGGAGTCCATCACTCTACTGTTGTACGCCTCGCTGAGCGTTTCCACACCACTGGATCCTCCAATGACCGTCCCAGATCTGGTCGACCACATGTCACAACTGCTGCATTATTATTGTTTGGTCATGTTATTGTTATTGAAAGTGTCATAAGCATTGATTAATTGGGTCTGAATATCAGGGACGGGTTTATGGTTGATGTGCACATGGAATATTTCCATCAAAAATAAGTAACCAAACAAAAACGTGGTAAAAAAGCAGTGGTGCGTTTCTTTTTTCCTTGAGTGTACATACACACCCACACACACACACACACATATACACATATATATATATATATATATATATATATATATATATATACCCATATGCATACGTATACAACCACACATACATACATAGACACATACCCATATATACGTACGTGCTACACACAATCACATCATTTTATATATTGTACACAACAGTATATGCACATATGCACAAAAAAAAAATTAGGCTTGACCTAAATTAAATCAATAATATATATAAAAGTAAGACAAAACAAAAACCAAAAAAATACAGATCATTCCCACCAAATAGGCTGACCAGTAACACCAACCATTCTTTCTTTCCCCTTATTCCCTTTTTCAAATAATTTGATCAATAAAGGGGGACCATCTTGTCCTAAATAATTCCATTTCTCTTATATGTTAATTCTTCCATATTATATAAATATTGTACTGAATCAATCCATTTATTTAAAGAGGGGGCTTCTGTTTTTCTCCAATTTTGTGTGATTTGTTTAATTGCGGTGCTTCTTAATACCCAAAATATGTAATAATATTCTTTTTTAAATTATTTGTTTGTATACCAAGCATGAGGTGTCGTTGTTCCAGAACTATACTTTTCCCACAAATTTGCTTTATTAAGTTAACAACCTGACCCCAGAATGATTGGATTACACTGCTCTACAAATGTTTGGACTCGATCTGCTTCTGAGATAAAAGTGGCTAAATCTCATTTATTTTGATAAGATGAACTGAAAATCAATTGATAACTGTGCTGGTTAGCTAATGTATTCAAGATATTTAATGATATTGTTTCACATCAAAATCACATCTGTTTCATTTCATTTCATTTTCTACCGCTTATTCCCGTTAGGGGTCACAGGTTTAGGGGTAGCACATTTGACAAAGAAATGGCTAATATCAAAGCAAGTTTGCACCCATTAGCAGTGAATGTGTGTTAGTGAAAGAGTGTTGGTCTGTCTGAAAATGGATGATTGTGTGTGTGAATGAATCGGTGCAGTTGTGTTTGTATAGGTGTGTGTGATTTAATGAGTGTGGGTTTGTATGTTTAGTGTGAAAGGATGGATATTTTTGCATGTTTTTAGAAATGGCGTATTTGAGGGGTAAGATATGTTGTACTTGATGGCAGGGGTGGCCAAACATTTTTCCTTGGGGGCCACATACTGAAAAATGTATGTGCAGGAGGGCCACTCAGTCGAGGCGCCATATTTTGCATCACCACGAAACAAGATATCGCTTTCCTTCAGGGATCTTCAGTAGTTAATCATTCTTATGGATATTTTTATTGATTTGTTTTACTCTTGACCCCCTTCTACAACCCCACAGTTATCCGAGCTTGGCACCAGCACATAGTATGTTTTCTTTGTTGTTGTTTTTTTTTTGGCGCCACCAACCGCTAATTTCCTTTTTTTCTTTCTTTTTTTTTTCTTAATGCCAGAAACATTTCACACAAATCAAGTTTTTTACCTGCGCTTCAAACCTTGCAGTGAACAGTGCTACCTGTGGCAATTTGGGCCAATTGTGAATGAAGCCCGAGGGCCAATAAAGAATAGTCTGCGGGCCGCATTTGACCCCCGGGCCATAGTTTGGACACCCCTGTATTATGGTCTTATGGTCTTTCATCCACTTGCACCAAATTCTGTTACTCTTGCTTAATATCAACCTGTCCAAGGACTGCAGGTGGAAATTAGTATTTTTGCTATAACCTGGCACCATGCATCTTTCCTGTTTTTGTAGGTCAATGTATTGTTGTGCACTGTCCCTGTGCAAATACAAATCATACCATACCGTACCATACCATTCACTCTCACATTCATTCACTAGGGTCAATTTAGAGTCACCAATTCACCAACACATGCATGTGTTTGGACGGTGGGAGGAAGCCGGAGAGAACCCTGCATCTGTTTATACAATAGATTTAGGCATTTTTGCTTAAAAATAATATTTATATTTTGAAAATATTAATTTTTTCTACATGCATGCATTTTGTCCACTTCCAAGAGAGAGATTTCTGCAAATAAAAACAAAACATTTTATGTCAAAACTCTAGCCATATTAAAATGAATGTATTGAATGTGCAGCTTTCAGATAGAACTGGTTGCTTGTAGACACTGTACCTTCTGATAAACTACCATTTTTGCCTTATTTTGCATAAATTTCCTATTTTGACCCAATACTGTTTCTTGGAAAATATAGACAATCTGCACTTCTCACTTACTTTTTCTTTATTAGTGACCTAATCCAAGAAAAATTTCACTACTTTTGTTCCAGAATCATTTTGCTGTAGACCTGTGTTTTTGGACATGTATGAAAGATATGAACATGATCCACATTGCTTTCTCCGCACTTTCTCCAACAATATTGTATGTCATGGGTGTATTTACTAATGGGCAGTGGTGTTGTAAAGAATCTAACTAGCAACTTCCACCCTATACATTGCACTTTAATCAACTGACTTCTGGGTATGGGCCACACAGCCGCATACATTTTTGAAGAGACTTTTTCCACCTCAGTAAGCAGTTGGTATCTGCTCCGGTGCATTATGAAACAGTGAAAGAAGTGGAGAAAGTGTTTGGAGCTAAAATTCAGAGAAACACAGTTACGGACAGATGGGCAGCAGCGGAGAGAGAGCTGTGGATATTTTATTTAAACTGCATAAGGGCCATGAAATCCTCACACCAGTACTTCTATAACTGCATTACCTCAGACAGTGTACGGGTCTAGATTCGGGTTTTACTGTGTGGAGACTGCAGTATGAGATTATTCACAGCCACACTTCGCTCTGATGCTCGGAAATCAGGAGAAATGTCCCTCGGTGTTACCAACAGTGGTCACATTCGACATGTCCCACTTTCCGTTTTGTACATTTGCAGAAGCAGAGTGCAGCATTCACGACGAGGTTTGCATTCACTGTTTACCGCATCAGTATGCCACACACGCTGCCCGCTCTGCAACTCGCTCAAATACATGTGATACTTGAGTGGCCTGGTATTTGAGTTAGGAAAAACTGCACACAAATATACAAAAATCTTCGTTTTTGTCACTTAATCTGCCTTTCACCTTGTTCTAGAGACTTTCTGTCAGCGGTTTCACAAACGCTGGGTGGATGGTAACGTTTGTACTTTACCTTTCACTCTTTGATTACTTCCATAAATGAAGCTGTAGCGTAAATTCAACCAGAAAGACAGATTCTGTTTCCCCGTCTACACTCTATCACCTGTCACTGTCAGCCAATCACAGCCTGCCACCTGCCTCTCATCCAATCACCTCTTAAGCCATTCACAAACATAAACACTCTCCTCAGTGTTGCCAACTTAGCGACATTGTTGCTTTATTTTCAGACCTCCCTAGCGACTTATTTTCAAAAAAGCGACAAGCGACAAATCTAGCGACTTTTTCTGGTGTTGCTAGCGACTTTGGTGACTCATGAAAAACGTGAAAGCAGTTCTCACTGCTCTACTCTCCTCCGTCTCGTGTTGCCGGCAGCAGCTGCTGCTGTTGTGCTCTTAACTCCGCCTCTTTCCCTCTGCCACAGACCAATCAGCACACAGGCTGCCGTGGGTTTTTTACAGACCTTTTTACAGATTTTTTTTTTTACATTTATTCAACAAATTTGTGCATAATACAAATATTTTACAGACATTACAGCACTGTTCAATAGTACATCAAATATTTATAATGAAAATAATAAAAATACAGAGTATTTTTTGCCAATTATGTCCCTAATTTGCATGTAAATAACATGCAGTCACCTTTTAGAGTGCAAGCCTACAATATATATGCAGATGTGTTGAAATATTTGGAGATATTTGGTGCCAAACAGCAGCCTCACCAGGCAGCCACGAGTCATCAGCCTCACTTTCAATTAGATCCATGTGACCAATTATGCAAATTAGGCGATGACGTCATCTGGCGACTTCTAGCGACTTTTAGGACGGCCAATAGTGACTTTTCTTATTGAGGAGTTGGCAACACTGACTCCCCTCTCAGTCATCCTGCTGTTTCAGCTACGAGCCGTGACTATGGCGACCACTTGTCCCACTTTTGGTTGTACCATTAATGCATCTGTCCCTCTGTCCCACTTATTCAGATAATGTCCCTCATTTTAATTGGGGCTCAGTGGATCTTATTAAAAGAGAGATTCAAGATAAGAACAACAAGGCAAGGTCAGGTAATAAGGTAAATATTTGTAGGCCATCCCATCATGATAGGTTGGATTATATGTTTTTATATAGTTTTGTAAGAAAAACTGCACATCAGATGTTTTACAGGCCCAAAACACTGATGCAGCTTGTATCTCAGTAAGTTAGATTTGTACATCAAACCATTTATTTCTCAAGTTCGTCCCACCAATTTATCAAACTCTCCCTTCATCTCATCGCTGACGTCTCTACTTTCATCTGTTTCTCTTCACTCATCTGTCTGTGTTTGTTTTAAGTCTCTACTGGTTGAAGTGCACATGAGGACATTAACCATTGACAGTGCCTAGGACCTTTACAAACAGCACCTCAGGAACATCTCAGGAGCCCCCATGCCTGCTGATCTTATCCTGACCTGTGCAACCAAGATGAAGTCGGTTGGATGTCAATTGGGCAATGTTGGCGAAGTTTACCATATTTTCCGAACTATAAGTCGCTCCGGACTATAAGTCGCACTAGCCAAAAAATGCATAATTAAGACCAAAAAAAAAAAAAAAAAAACGTATATAAGTCGCACTGGACTATAAGTAGCATTTTTGGGGGAAATTTATTTTACAAAATCCGACACCAAGAACAGACATTTCATGTTGAAAGGCAAGTTATAGTAATAATAGAATAGAGAACAACAGGCTGAATAGGTGTGCGCTATGCTAACGTAACACATTGATGGTTATTCAGCTACATGAAGCATAAACAACGAACTGAATAGGTGTCTCGTATGTTAACGTAATATATTAACAGTTATTCACATAACTATAGCATAAAGAACATAATATAACAAGTTCACCAAACTCACCATCTCACTCCTCATCGCTAAATCCTTTAAATTCTTCATCCTCGGTGTCGCTTCTGAACAACTCCGCCAACTCCGGAGGTAGACGAAGCGCCGCTTCCTCCTCTGCGTGGCTGTCGTCAGACTCAGCATCAGTTCCATTTCCAATTATTCCGCTCTTTCTCAGTTGTCTTTATAGCCTAAGTTGTTAGCGGTAATGTTTACATTTTAAATTGTCAGTGGTACAGGTGCAGCAGATGCTGGTACACAAGCCTAGAGCGCCCTCTAACCAACACCTGAAATATTTTAATATATAAGTCACACCTGAGTATACGTCGCACTCCTAGCCAGACGATGAAAAAAAGTGCAACTTAAAGTCCAGAAAATATGATAAGTGTCTTGCTCAGAATGCACTGGGTCAGAGTGGGAATTGAACCGCCAGCTCTCTGGTTAGCAGCCCACCCACCTTACCTCCTGAGCCGCTGTTGCGACTCTAAAGTGCCCATAAAAATTTACTGTGAGGGCAAATGGTTGTCTGTCTGTGTGTTTCTGCACTGTTCAGGGCCCAGGTTTGCTGGGATAGGCTGCAGTAATGAGAAAAGGCAGAAAATATACAAAAAAAAAGCAGTCGACACAATTTTCCATGATTACTTTGATGCATGTTTCAGATTCTGTGTCCGTGCTTACCTCGCCTTCTCCAATCATTCCTGTTCTCCCTGCAAACTCCTCCGCCTCTAACTTTCCCCGCCAGTATGATACAGTGGCATATTTCTAAGAGCAGACACCGGCATAACGGCTAAGCTCATGTATCCAATCAGAGAGCTCCGGCTCGGGGCGCATCAAAATCAATACGACGGGAAAAATCAATGCAAAAAATCTTCTCTGAATTATCTCTGTGCCGGAGATGGAGATGGAGCAGGACACTACGGGCCTAGATCTCTCGCTCTGTGTGTGAGCAAAGCTTTTTGTGTCCTTTATTTGACGGACAAGCCACTAAAACGTTAACGAAGCGTCCAATTAAAGACGCACGTGATTGGTATTCAAGTCAGAGCTCTGTCGCCTGCAGCTAAAGACAAGCACAAGACAAAATGAGGTTGAGAGAGAAAGAAAAATGAGAGAATTTCCAAATGGCCTGGAGATAAAAAAAAGAGAAAAAAAGCCTTGTTCACATAAAATGACTTGAGCAACAACAGTAACGCCTGAAAAAACAAGAGCACAACTTCTTTAACAACATTGTAGCACGATTTCCAGCACCTTTAGCTGGAAATATGGAGAAGCAGCGGGTTATTATTAACACTGATGAGATGAATATTGCTGCTATTTATTTGCAGCTTAGCCTTCGAAGAAAGAAACAGAGAGAAAGAGAAAAGGCAATGCAACGACAAAATGACAGGACTACCAAGCAGGCCACACACCGTCTGCATACTCAGTGGATTTACTCAAAACGCAAGTGAAATAAGGCTGGAAGAGTGTTGTGAGGGTCTAAAGAGATGCAGAGGGAAAACAGGATTCACAAAGGAGCAGAGGCGCAACAGGAAAACACTGCATTTTATTTATAATTGTGAGAATGGAAAGTGTAAAGGGGGCAGGGTTTTGATGAGGTGAAGTGGAGTCATTGTAACAGATTTTCAAGGAAGGCAGACGCAAAAAACGGAAACGGTCATAATTCAAAGAAAACATATAGAGAATGAAAAGGAGTTGTGATTAAGTCTTGCTTGTTGTAGAGTTGTCCACTCCAACAGTGGTGCAAAAAGGCATTTGAGTTTATTTTAGTTAAATGGAAAAAAGATAATAATTTTTTTTTTTATCTACGCACATAAATGGCCAGGCATCTTGGTCAAACTTAATTAAAATCCAAAACTAATGTTCACGTCTTTGTTTATACTAATCGATCATGTTCACTGATTTAACCATGGGTATGCTAACCTTTCTGGTCAATGTCGGTGGAATCCCCAATCTCCTCAGCCTCTGCAGGTCTCGCTAGTGGAGCTGGAGATAAGCAGCAAGTCTATTTTTTATTTTTATTTTTTTTTATGGCAGACTCCGTTCAGATCAATTTATGCAGCTCAGATCGCACCCAACAGGAAACTGAACGTGCGTTATATCATTCCATACAAACTATATTTTCATTTGAATATTTATTATCATTCTTCATGTTATTCATCTCCTTCCACTAATTCCTGCTTAGGGTGGTGGGCACTGGAGTCTATCCCAGTTACTTTGGGCCATAGGCGGGGTACACCCTGGTCAGGGGCCAATTCATCACAGAGACAGACAGACAACCATTCACTCTCACATTCATCCACTGGGGGGAATTTAGAGTCACCAGTTCACCAACACAAGGTGGTCTTTGCCAGAAAGAACCCACAGTAACACAGACTGTTTACATCACTAGAATACTCGGATCATAATCTGAATATGAACATACTCCAAATAAACACTGTTTTAGAATGACCTTAATCAGATTAAGGTCATGTTCAGAATACGCTTTAATCAGAATAAGACACCTGGAGTATTTCGATCTTATTCTGATTATTGCTGCATGTAAACGCCTTAATCAGATTATGGCTTGTTCTCACCTTTTAGGCCGAAGTTAAGGTGGCTTTGTGACTGATAAAAACTTTCTTAATTCAAGAGAAAACGGTCAAAGCGCCGTTATTCTCAGCAAAACAAGCTAGCGGTTATTAGCAACAGCTGTTTCCGGTTTTAGACGGCATCGTGGGGCTCTTACTTTGTAAAACAAACACTGCGTTTATTTTTAACATTATATTAACATTGCTTCAAACTAGTGATGTTATATAGTGAGTTGTTTAAATGTAGGGTCAGTACAGTTGCACAACACGGAATATATACTGCACAGAAAGCTGGGACTAAACAGGAAACACAAGTTGTAGCGTAGCGTTAGCATTAGCTTTACCTCCAGCCTCTCATCGCTACACTCCAGGATTTACTCTTGTCCTTTTATTAAATACAGACAATGCAGCATGTTTTAAATATCTGCTATAAATGTGTTTTATATCTCATTTATTAACACAACATTTAAACTCTAACTTAAGCTTAATCAGAATATGCTCTTGACATGTAAACAAGAACATGCTAATTCCAGTAGCGCATGTAAACATCTTATTCAGAGTATGAGATTAATCTAAATATGGGCCTTAATCGGAGAATGATGTGCCAGTCACAGTCACAGAGAGGACATTCAGACTCCACCCAGAGAGACTGGAGGTCGGCCATCCTTGCTGGGAGGTGAGAGCACTAACCACTCTGCTGCCATGTCCCCCACGTTATATTTTATTCACATTTAGTAGGCTATTGATTTTAACTTACCTTTTACTCACCCATTTAGTCCTTTTTGTAGAGGAAAAACCCACAAATTCATATCAACAACAGGTTAGTGCTCTCGCCTCGTTCAGTCCTTGAGCCTGCAAACACAAGTCCTCTCTGTGCTACCATGTGTACCCCACCTAAAGCCCAAAGTTACTGCGATAGGCTCCAGTACCCACAACCCCTGCTCGAGGCTCCAGGGTCTGCGACTCTGGTGACACATCACGGGCAGAATTATTCAACCCTTAGCTTCAAGACTTTATGGAGTATCCTTTCACTTCTAACTTCTAATGACTGATAAGGCCACTCCAGGATGTCCCAGGATCTTCTCGTCTTCTTGTCTAGAATTCCTCCTTTATTCAAATATTCCCATTAAAATCAATCACCAATCTTAAAGTTACACTGCGTAAGATTCCCGGTCTTGCACCTCTAGAGGCCACAGGTGCCACTGCACTGTCGCAAAACTTAAACACTAGCTTGGGCCCCTCCTCCTTCTGAAACTGTGCGAGCGTGCGTTACGTCAAACTAACAATGGGACTAGAGAGTGCATTCATATTTACTGTATAAACTTCTGTAACCACTTGTGTGGCCGCATGATTGGATCTTCTATAGAGTTAGCGCTAGCGTTAGCTTATCGCGCAATGGTCGCATTAAAACAACTAATAACTGTATGAAAAAGCACGTTCTAAAGAAAAAATAAAGAGGCTAATTTACCTGCCCAACAGTAAAGAAGCAAAAACGTGATCCTGATTTGCAGCCTTCTCTGTCTCTCATCTGACGCCAGCGAGCAAAAGTCTGTCCGATGTTGACTCTTGTCTGCGATCTGGTGCGGTCCCTTTCACATTTTCTTTTTCTTGCCTCGTCCGACATTGTCTTCATCTTCTTGTGTCCTTTGGCCATGACAAACTGGCGAAAATAACAATGCTAAAAGTAGCTTCATGGTTATACTGCACCTCAGGTATAAGAGCAGAAGGGAATGCCGTAAAGCAAGTCGTTCCCTGTCACGTGACTTTTCCTGAACAGCGGAGCGCTCCCGGCCAAACTACGAGGGCGATTTCTCAGTACAGAAGCCCCGCTCGGAGCAACAGATCGCACCTCAGGCCTTATAATCGCTCAAAAAATCACAAAAACAAGTCAGTATGCCCCACATATTTAGGAGAAAAGTTACACAGTGTAACTTTAAGTATTTAGCTAAATTGAGGCTGGGCTTTAGGCAATGCTCTGTTTCTCCGATTGGTTGTTTATTTTCCATAGTGCGTCCATTCTGAAGTGGTATGTTTGGTACTGCCCTGAATCCTGATTTGTTTTCTGTCTCTCCCTTACATTCAGAGGTAGTTTAGTCTGTGTGCATTTGTTCTTCTCCCGGAAATACATCTCCAGTCCACAGAGAAAGCACTAATTTCTTCAGATACTTTGTAGTAATTAGGATGGCTGGTGGGGTGTGTGGTAATTAAGTAGTATCAGGCATCTCCATTTTTTGTGAACTTACATTGACTAACTAGTGTTTATAGAATTTAATAATGAACCCCAATCCACTTCGCTTCCATGGGCCACACAGAGAGTCGCACAAATACATGAGGAAAAGGCAGTGATTTTTAAACCACTAATGAAGTGTGCGGCGTGTAGTTGGCTGCTCCCTCTTGCACCGGTGACCTTCCCGAGCCCCCGGTCGACAGGACAGCACCAATTTATCGACAGGAACAAGGAACGAGGTCGGGGGGAAAACACAATTAGCCGCCGCCACCGCTATAGCAGACCACCAACCCCCAAAAGACTCGAGTACGCAGCTCCACGGCCACCGCTCAGACCAGAATTACCCGCTCACCTTCACCGCTGATGTACGGCGGCCATGTTGGAACCGTCCATGCATGTCATTACACCACGAGGAGGTTTTATCTCCCTCCCTCCGTCCCAAAGCCCCCTCTCCCAGCGGGGCCCGGGTCTATGAGCAAGAGGAAGAAGTACATGCATTTTTAAAATCCCACAGCTTTCCATTGATTATCCGAGGATGTGTGTGCCCAGTATCACTGTGGAAATAAGTAAAAGGAGGGAAAAGAGGACAGATGCATGAAGGGATTTTGAGTTATTTAGCTAATTTATGGTGATTTTTGGGTAATTCTTGTGGCTCCACTCAAACTTAGAGCTAATGATTCCAGTCTTTGCATCGAGGACGACAGACTTGGACTCGACTTGAGTTCCTTTGGATCTGGACTCAACGTTACCTTATTTTTGGGTCACTCAGACTTGGACTCCCACTCTGTGTCCAAACGGTCCTCCCTAATCCCTCTATAGTGCATTCTGTAGTGGTCATGCCATTCTGTAGTGGTGTCCGAATGTCTAGTGGATAAAAAATAGGGATAGGGACTGCGGCAGGACTTTAAACTGTACACAACACGTCTGAATGAAACCAGTTAGAAACCCTGCTGTTTTTACTTCTGTCAGGTCGTATTTATGAATAAATAGCTCTTAAAATGCTAACGTTAGCTTACCTCAGCCTGTACAGGTGACAGCTTCCCCTCTGAAGGCACAGAGCTGCAATAATCCAGTCCGTTTTTTAAATTAAAGTGATAATTCATGTTAAATATCACACGTACAATTATTATTTATCTATAAATAACTAAAATATTGCTAAAGTCTGGCTGGGCTGTGTCAGAGTAAACCATTATCAGCGGAGCTTGCCAAACTCTTTTTTTACACAGCTCAACAGCGAGTTAAAAATAGTAAATTTTGAATTGTTCACAAAATGAGTGCACTATAGTCCGCTATATAATGCAGGACTAGCTATATAAGGGTGATGTTTGGACACAGCCCAAAGTTTTAATGATTGGACTTTGACTCATCCTGGACTAGACTTTGGTTAGATTTGGACAACAATTCCAACTCTGGTAATAGATATATTTTTTGTTTGTTTCTTGTTTCTTTTTTTATATATATATATATCTGGAACTTGTGACTCTTCTCACGTCTAAAGTGTAACAATAATAACAGTAGACTTTGCTTTTAGGTCTCAGACTCCAGTGGTGGAATGTAACAAAGGAAAAGTACTTTACTGAAGTACACTTTTCATTTATCTTTACTTTGAGTAAATTTTACAAGGGGAACTTTTACTTTTGCTTCACTACATTTTAGAGGAAGTATGTTCTTTTTGGAATTGGTTTGAAATAAAAAATATTAACATCATTAGTTTTTGTCATGTTGTAGAAACAGTACAGAAGTATAAAAGATGCAGTAAAGTAGTACTTCTCAGAAAAACCTCACTACAGATTCAGTCTCTTCTATTGCTCTGATAACCTTTAGTTTTCAGCACAGTTTTTCAGCAAAATCCCTCACATTTACCACATTCATTAGTTCTTCAGTCTGTGCAAAATGCTTTTACTTTTTTACTCACAAGTACACTTGAAAGTAAGCACTTTTATACTTTTACTTAAGTAGAAATTTTCATGTGATACTTTTAGTTGAGTAAATTTTTGCTCCTTTCTCTGTACTTCTGTGCTTAAAGGTGCTGAGCAGTATATATTTATTATATTTCATAAAAATGACCCACGTGTGCAAAGATATGATGTAAATATATTTAAATCAAATATCAGTTTTACTGATAACAATGGTACAGCTGATATTTTAACAACTGAAAATATATTTTACATAATGGCCAAGTTGTTTAATGTTTACATATTTGATTTTGGTTCTAAAACTGCATCGCTGTTCGTCCAATCAGAAAAGAGACCATTGTTTTGATTTAGACTGCAGTACCATTTTAAACCAGTAGGAGGGCATGCTGCTTACAGAACCTTAAGCTGGGGACACACTACACGATTTTTTTGCCCGATTTTATAACGATTCACAGTTGCACTGAGTCTGTACCAGTCAACACTAGTTGCAGGGAATCGTAATCACCAGTCGGCCCTGAAATCCGTTAGTGTGTGATGTTCAAAGACTCGAATTGCCGCAAAAACCCGGCCTGACGTCAGTCGCAAGAAATCAAAGCCGACTCTGGACGCACTCCTGTAGTGTGGGCTGTTTACATCCAACTGGGAATTCATGGAGTCCAGCGGCCAATGACAAACAGTTGACGGGACACAGGAAATAACGTCAGAGAACGAAGACGATGCAACAGGAAGCGGCAGGAAAATATAAGCGGAGATGTAAGAAGAAGAAGCAAACAAACAACCATGGCAAACACCAAAGAAAGTGAGCGCTACCCAAGTAAAATTGGATACATAGACGTTTTTTCCTTTTCCTTTTTTCCAAACAGATAGCTGCGCACACAACGGCAACAGCGACCCAGGTAGCGTCCATGTTTGTTTACCATTTAGTTCTCGCGAGTTCCCTGCCAGAGTTTGCTGCGTTTGGTTGGCGTCAGTCAGCAGATCTTGTAGTGTGTGAGGCGCAGTCTTTCAGTCGTCAGAACTAAATCTGCTGAAACCAGTCGTTAGTGTGCTCCTAGTCTTTTCAGAATCTGTAACAACTGAGAAAATCATGCAGTGTGTCCCCAGCTTTAGAGTAAAGAAACGAGTACTTCTTCCACCACTGTCAGACTCGGACTTGAACTCGACTTTAGTTCATTTGGACTTGTCATGGACCAGACTTTAACTGATTTGGGCTGGACTTGATGCTCATGGAATTATTGTGGTCACACCGACTTGGGCTCCCTCTTCGAATACCGACAACTGGACTCGGACTTGACATTGCTGATGCGCGGCGGCCATGTTGGAACCCTCCATGCATGTCAATATCCCGTGAGTCAGTTTCATCTTCCCCCTCTCCGCCCCAAAGCCCCCTCCTCCCAGCGGGGCTCAGATCTGTGCACGAGAGGAAGAACTACATGCATTTTTAAAATCTCAGCGCTTTTCCACTGATTATCCCAGGACGTGTGTGTGCCCAGTATCACAAATGAGAGGACACCAGTGTGGAAAAATAATTTAAAAATAAAAATGAGAGGAAAAAAAGACTGACAGATGCATGGTGGGATTTTGAAGTTGTGTTTTTTGTTTTGTTTTGAAGAGCGTGGAGCTGGGGGATGTGAGCTAGCAGGGGCCTGAGGCTAGACCTTTGGCCACAGACGAAGACGGCATGAAATTCACCGCTGCAAAAGTAAAAAACGAGAGGCACAGTGGGTAGAAGAGTGTGATTTTAAATAATAAAACACACGCAGCTGCTGTCATGTGCTTTGATAAATAACAACCAACCTTTTCAGATGATCCTCACTGTTATTTTAATGTTGAATTAATTGGATTTAGGACAAAGAAAGCTCCTCAGCTGTGGGTACACCAACATCCTCTGGTCTGTTCCCTTCAGACGGATCCACAGTGAATCCTCTGCATCCTCCTCTCTCACACCAGCTTACTTCATAGATCAGTGGTTCTCAAACTGTGGTAAGAGTACTAGTGGTAAGATGAAAACCACTGAATAGATTTGAATTGATTTGATTTTAATCTTGAGGTTTGGTTCTGATTTAGGCCCATTTTAGACAGGGTAGCTCCAGGGTTTATCTTGTGAACTTTAAGACTTTTAAAAACTTTTTAATGCCACTTTAATGCGAGCATCATCAACAACAGAATAATAATCTGCATGAATTTTACACTAAGGAATTATCTGTTCTACTCTCTGAAACTCAAGGGTTTCATTTTAAAAGTCTAACACAGATAAAAGAACTCCAGTGCTGGGTAAAAAAAAAAAAAAAAGTGCCGAAGTGAGGACTGGTCCAGGCCAATGTTCAGTGAGTTGCAGTCGATTGTAGCAGTTATAGAGGCATGTATTGCTTTCTCAAAGTCATTTGTGGGAATGTATTTTTTGACCCTACTGATGAATAAATGAATCAATTACAGTGAAGCCCGAAATTATTCATATCCCTGGCAAATTCTGACTTAAAGTTACTTTCATTCAACCAACATGACACTTTTTGTTCAAATGTTAAAAAAAAACTGAGATAATTTTCTTTCCACATTGATAAGCTCTTGTACATCGTCCTATTATCTTTTGGGAGAAGCCTGTGTTATTTCCGGTCAAAAAAAAAACTTGCTGGTTGAACGAAAGTAACTTTAAGTCAGAATTTGCCAGGGGTATGAATAATTTCGGGCTTCACTGTACATTTCTTCAATAAATATATTTTGTTACTGACTTCTACTTTTTAACATAATGTTTTGACAAACTTGAAGACCTAGATTTTAATACCTACTCATAATATTTAATACTTTTAAGGTTTGATTTTTGCACAATCAAATTTAGTACCTTTTTAATGTTTTTAAGACCTTGGGGATAACCTGTTAATAATAATTTGTAAGATTTAGGATTAGGGTATAGGGTTAGAGTTAAACATCCAACATTTATTGGAAAATAATCTTAAAAATGAGGGAACATATGGATTTGAGAACATAATGCTGTGGGAACATAGACTGTTTCTTCTATTATCTTTGCAAAACCAAACATTTTCCTCTACATCTCCTCGTATATAAATCCCTCTGCAGTATGTTGTACAGTGGGACGTGGCTGGCTCACGCTCGTCTCTCGGGACACTTCTGAGGGCAGAGCGGTGCATAAATTCCCAGTAGTTTTAAATCTGGCCCTGCCCTGATCACGTTATGACTGCTGCCTCCTGATGTATGGCTGTGTGCTGATGCTATAGTCGTGTCTGAAACTGAAACACCATTAATAACTCCTGCTGCTGCTGCTGCACAGAGAAATATACTCCCGTTTCTGAGGTCAATGTATGTTATTTAATCAGTGTGAAAATGCTAAGATTATTAATGGTTGTGGTTGAGACAAATGTAGAAGAGGCCCTCTGCTAAATCAGTTATAGCATTATAAGTTATTGTGCTTTTGTTTTAGCATGACAAACATACAAACTATTACTTAGCACTTATTATTACCATTTTACTTCTTGTTATTTATGGTCCCCTAATCTGCTAAAGCGACTTTTCCTCTCTTTTAACCATGTTATAATGTGGTCTCCTCCTCAAAAACAGACCTGGAGTAGTATTCTTTTTGAGTAATCCTGTATGCTGAGGTGTTGCCCTTCTCTAGAGGCTGAAAACAGCTCGGTCTCTACGGCTCTACGTGAAACCAGGAAGGGCTCCTGCGCGTTTCTAAACCCCATACACCGTCACTGGACTGATCATTTCAGCCTTGAACCTCTGTCACTACGAAGCAATCAGCTCAGAAATTATCTGTTAGCATCATGTTGCTAACAGCCGTGCTAACTGGCCATTATATCATGCTCTATCTGTCCCCTAGCATTCAGGATAAGCACTTAGAGATTCTCCTCTCAGGTCTGAACTCAAATCCTCTCAACTTTATTCACGTGAGAACTCAAAGGAGAAGATCAATCAATGGGAAGCCATTTTTGTGAAAATGGAAAAACCCTAAGATTTAATCTTTCTCCAGTCTACAACTCAGTACTTAAGCAAAAACAACAACATAAGCAGTTTCAGTCCAAGTTTCACTCCATCAACTTCAGAGGCAGCTTATGCTAAAGGCTCACAGGTAACGACCCTGCCGACTCCAGTCCAGGACGTTTGGAACCCTGCCTCAGACTCCAGTCCAGGACGTTCGGGACCCTGCCTCAGACTCCAGTCCAGGACGTTCGGGACCCTGCCCCAGACTCCATTCCTGGACATTCAGGACCCTGCCTCAAACTCCAGTCCAGGACGTTCAGGACCCTGCCTCAGACTCCAGTCCAGGACGTTCAGGACCCTGCCTCAGACTTCAGTCCAGGACGTTCAGGACTCTGCCTCAGACTTCAGTCCAGGACGTTCAGGACTCTGCCTCAGACTCCAGTCCAGGACATTCAGGACTCTGCCCCAGGATGGTCAGGACCCTGCCTCAGACTCCAGTCCAGGACGTTCAGGACCCTGCCTCAGACTTCAGTCCAGGACGTTCAGGACCCTGCCTCAGACTCCAGTCCAGGACGTTCAGGACCCTGCCTCAGACTCCAGTCCAGGACGTTCAGGACCCTGCCTCAGACTTCAGTCCAGGACGTTCAGGACTCTGCCTCAGACTTCAGTCCAGGACGTTCAGGACTCTGCCTCAGACTCCAGTCCAGGACATTCAGGACTCTGCCCCAGGATGGTCAGGACTCTGCCTCAGACTTCAGTCCAGGACGTTCAGCCGCTGATTGTTGTTTACTGCCCTGAGTCTCATCAGGTTTAACCTCTCCCTACTAGAACTACTGTATATAAATCTCCACTCTAACAGTAGTTTTCTTTGGAAATAACTAAACCCTTCGGAAAAAGGGTGAAACATCTTCTAAAAACAAACCTTGTCCAATTGACTTCTTGTTTAACCTTTTTTCCTGATTTCTCCAGGATTCAGAGAACCTACACAGGTGGTCATCATGTTTCTTCTCGCTCCCATTAAAATCTCCAGTACCAGTTGTGTCTTTTAACCCCATTAGCGTAGCTGTAGCCTCTGTTCCTCCGGGTCAATACTTTTTTTTTTTTTTTTTATCAAAAGCTCTGTTTATTCGATCCATCTCTCTGCCAGTCGGTGATGTCCCTCTAAGGCGTACAATCTTGACAGCAACATAAGTCACAGAGGTGCATTAAAAACACATTAGGGGGCGGCGGAAGAATTAAGGGCGGTCTCGTATCTGACGCGGGGACCTGAACTCGAATGCATCACCATCGCCGCTGACAGCGCGGTGACTTATGGACTCGTCGAATGCACTCCCAAGCACTTTTAGGAAGAAGCAGCAGCAGAGGCAGTATGAATACAGTGGATTTATGATATCTGTGAGCACTGCAGACGCTCTCGCACTCAATGGTTTTTGCATTTAGATGTGCTTTGGTCCAGATAAAAAGAAGTGCACAGCAAAAGGAGACGGGATTTTAAAGTACGAAGAGGACAAAAAAACACAAAAGTAATAAGAGGGCCTTTTAGAAGTAGGTTTACTGGAGAGACGGAGGTTGGTTGCCATCTGGGACTTTAAATGAAATGAATAAAAGTGGACTAATACCACATTTTGTGCACTTGGGAGTTTGTAATGCTATGAGAAAAACAAAATGGAGACACCCCGCTGTTTTCATGAGGACAGAAAAGCATCAGAGAAAGCTCTTTTATATATATGAGAAACCAAAAGTCTCATTTAAAACACATTTTTGATATTTTAATATAATGTATTCACAACAGAGTGTGCTTTTTAAAAAATATATACTTCATTGTGTCACAACAGAGCATGCTTATTCATTTTCACATTGGGGCCTTTCACACCTGTGCTGTTTGGTCTGGACTTTTCTCTTTGGTTTGGACCAAACTGTCATCAGTGAAAGCTCCTGAAGACTGTGGTTTAGACCAGGAGTGTCCCGGGCCAAATGTGGCCCATAGACCATTTTTTATTGTCCCTCTGGCTTCCTTCTGTTTTCCCAAATGAGTTATTTCTAGGCACCAATAGCTCCATAACAAAAATGTTTTTGAGTGAGATGGAGCAGGCATTAAGAATAAAAATGAAAAAAAATTGTGGTTGGTGATTAAACTGATGATAACTTAAACAGTTCATTAGATGTTTTTAATTGGGATGTCCCGATCAATATTTTTTGGCTCCCAACCTGACACCGATCATTTAATATTTAGTTTTGGCCAGTACGAGTCTTGATAATAATCTTTTTCATTATTATTTTTTTAACACCTAACATATTGCATTGCTATGTTTTTACACTAAATGCCACATCAGATTAATTTGTTTTTTGGCTTAGCCCTACTGCAGAGTCCTGATCGCGTGACTTAATCTAATCATTTTTAAATTTCTTGATCCTTGACCTGCCTCTGGATTTGTTTTAATGTTATATTAACACTAGCTTGTCTCTGTAGTGTCGTCTGATTGTTTATATTCGTTCTTTTAAACAGTAAATAAAGAGACGCTTCACCACTAAACTGTGTCCATGAGGCACGCTTCCATACTCATGACGACAGAAATGACAACTTCAGGGAAAGTCCAATAGTCTGGATTTTTATATTATGATGTGAAATCAAAAAATGCGGTGCTGCCATTATTTTTCATGAAATGGTCAAATATCTCAGTTTCAACATCATTCTTTTGGGAATAAAATACGTTTTCAGCATGTTCTCATATTTCTAAAACTTGAGGGTTTTGGTAAGAAATGGTTAGAGTTAAACAATAACTATTTATTTGCTGGTTTAGCCGCCTCACACTCAAAGACAGGAACAGTTTAAATTGTGTTGTTAAAATCTGTTCTAAAATCACAGGAGTGCAGCAAAGCGACTTCTTTCTGATCATCCAGAAAGTGCAGTACAATTCTGGCTTCATCAGTGCAGGTTCTGAAATGTGAATTGTGTTTGTTGCCTTCTTTTGTCGCTATGTTTTACCTGACTGTAAAACAAACTGATACTCTAAATCCTTTATCCCAACAGCTATTCATCTTTACAACTCCTAGTAATCTACTAATGATTTTTTTTGTTTGTTTTTTTGAATACTATTTCTATTTACCTGAATTATTTTAGAGCTTATCATTACCGTATTTTCCGCACTATAAGGCGCATCGGATTATAAGGCGCACCTTCAATTAATGGCCTATTTTAAAACTGTTTTCATATATAGGGCGCACCACATTATAAGGCGCATCCACTAGATGGAGCTGCGCTAAAGGGAATGTCAATAAAACAGTCAGATAAGTCAGTCAGTCAAACTTTATTAATAGAACTACAAACCAGCGTTCTTACAACTCCCTCATTGAAAACAATGTATTTCCAACTCCATTTGTCACAGTTCAAAGCTACATGAACAGCGTTCGAGCGCTCAGTTTTCTGTCCCCTCAATGTCGCAACTCTTCTACTGAGATGGAGCAAAGGCCACGCCTCCTTGTTCTTTTGCGGCAGGATGCATAAACACGCCTATGGCACACATGAACAGCTGGGACTGGAATTCCCCTTTACCGTTTTTACCACTGTCACTTCGGCGACGCCCCCTGAATACGGTAGCCATAATTAACCAACATTGATCCATATATAAGGCGCATCGGATTATTATAATTATTATAATTATTATAATAATTATAAGGCACACTGTCGGTTTTTGAGAAAATTAAAGGCTTTTAGGTGCACCTTATAGTGCGGAAAATACGGTATTATAATTAGTATTTATTAATTGAGTTCCACTGTATTTGTTGTGTGTTTAATGTGGGATAAATAAAGTCATTTGAATCTGAATCTGAATATGAATATTTACCAGAAAATAGTCTCAGAAATATGGGAACATAGCCTCGCTCCTGATATTTGCAACTCATTGCCTTCCACGGTGCCAAAGCTTTCTAGGAATAAGGCCTTCTCGTTGGTTCTGGTCTGGACTGCGGCTCTAAAGACAGCACTAAAAGGTTATGATAGCAGAGCGGCAGTGCGGAGGTCGGTGAACACACCGAACGTTTTCTCCTGCCATAATTTGATTTCTCTGCCTCTCGGTGCTCGGGCCGCTCTCCGGGAAGGTCGTAATGGCAACCGCGCAGCCTCCATTATCACACGAGCGGGAAGAAGCGCTTCACATCCACACACACACACACACACACACACACACACACACACACACATACACACAGTAACTCTCCTCTGTGTTACTCGTTAAGAGCCAGAACATGATGAATGGTCAGATTTAGTTGGGGCCCAGCCGCACTTAGCCCTGAGGTTGTTTACACGTCACGGGAACACGGAAAAGCTCACGCAGAGGTTAAAATGACAGCAGTGAACTTTGACCCCGCTAGACTCAGGTTATTAATCACATTCTCCAATATTTGTGAGCACAGTAATAACATTCAGGTCTTCTCTGGAATAATACAGAAGTAGTAATACAAGGATTTCTTATGGACAGCCCAATATTCTGGTATTTTTGTACCTTGGCATGTTTCGGCCGCTAAATGCTTGTAGCGATGTCTGAGTCGTGTTTTAGTTTTGATGTAATCAGACAAAACAGAAAATTATGAGACAGTTATGCTGTTTACAAACAATAAACATGATTCAAAATAAAGTTCATCAAAGTGAGGCAGAAGAAACACACATTTCCAAATCTTCTCACTTTTTCACAACGTTTTTGAAACCAACACTTATAGACCAGGGGTTCCCAAAATGGGGGTCGGGACCATGGATGTATAATAGGCCCTTTTCACGATGACGTCAGACAACTTCCGTTTTGAGATGATGGGATGTATCTTCATTTCCGGTGCTGCTGCTCGCCAGTAAGGAATTTACTCGGAGTCTTAAAAACTGGCCAAATATAAGGCTACATGATGTACAGAAACTCAAAAAGGGATATACATTTTTCATTGAGGGTTACTTATTTGATTATGAAGGTAAGTGTTTTGTCTTGTAGCTAAAGCTAGTAGTTGTTAATGCTGTAGCGTTAGCAATAGGTCTAACGGGGTGTGCGATAAAACAATATTAGATTATGTTATGATCAGTCTGCTTGTCTGAAAGGCTCACTGCATAGTACTGCAATGAACTTCTAATTAGACCTGAAAAGTCTATTATTTTGTCCCAGACTGATCACTACAGCAGAGTCAGTGTTCGAGCACAGAGCTTTACTAAATGAAAATATACTGTAGTACTATCCAGTGGTATTTCCTGATAAGCAGATTGTCAAATATTCAGATAAACTCAGATCATGACATGATCTAACACTGTTTTATAGCGCAGCTCTATCACTTAGCCATGTTGCTAACACTATCTAGCTACATAACAAAGCACTCACTTCATAATCCAAGTATCCTTCGTTGAAGAATTAATATCCTTTCGCAAGTTTTGAACGTTTTGTGGGTAAATATTCATTTGAAAATTGCTGTATATTGTGTAAACTTGTAAACAGCAATTTAAAAAAAAGTCTGGGTGAATTTCTTATGGGAGAAGCGCGGCACCAGAACTGAAGATAAATCCCATCGTCTCAAAACGGAAGTTGTCTGACGTCACGTGAAAAGGGTCTATAAGACCTGGATAGGGCACCACCCCCTCTCCCCTAGTGGCTGTTCCATGGAACTGCAGCGAAAAATCCAATGCGGCCCAGAAAGGATTTTTCCCATGGAGCGCAATGTAAAAATAAACTCCTGGTGTTGGGCTGACGGGGCACCTACAGCTGAGAAAATGGTTGGATTTTGTAGTCTTTATCTATTTACGCACCATGGACTTTTTCAGTTCAAGACTCTTTGAAATCTTTAATTTGCCATTAGAGACCTGCAGTGGGCGGAAAAACCCGCAGGACCTGACCCAAATCCTTCGGGACTGGGCGGTCAAGCAAAAACATGCCGGGTCCCGAGTGTCCTGAGAATTTTGAGGGCACGCTTATACTAGTCTTTTCGGTAGCAGTCAAATTGGTAACATGCTGCTGTGTAGAGCAGTGGAGAAAGTAAAAAGACAACCGAGCACGGAGAGTGACACTGGGCTTATAAACTGGTGTATTAGAAAATATAATAATAATAATATTAATAAACTGTGGACTCTGTGGGACTTAAAAAACCTCAACCAATCGTTTTCGTCATGAGTACGTTAACCATTGTTCCACGGACTCGCCATTCATTCGTTCATCTTCCTGGTTTCGGCGATACGTGCACGTTCTTGTACCTGCGCATGCGTACACAGTTTGTTTATATAACACGGCGTTAGCCGAGCCTCATCGTACGCGGACAGCCTGACTTCGAAGAGCACAGTGGCTGAGGAAAACTGTGGAGGTCGCAAAAGGAAAACTGTTTTTGAAGTGAACCAGAGGAGGAGGAGAAAAACTGTAGAAGAGCAGAATAAAACCTGTGTAGGTTATTGGTGATTCTTTCACACGATGGCGTGCGCTGTAGGAACAGAAAGGGCTTCAGACGATGCATTGGTCGCCAACTTTCTGCTGGACAGGTAACGTTTATCTTATCGTTTGAAAAAAATGCCTTTTTTCTTTATCTGTTGAACCATTTCAACTGTACAGCAACGTCAGTTTGCTAATGCTACCAATAGCAGGAGGATATATTTTTGCTTACATTTAGAGACTGTGCATGTGACTGGGTCTGTGTGGGGAACTAGGTCAAAGGTCGCGCAGACAAACAATGCAGGTCTAGGTTTAGGCGACTCTCCGCTGATGCCGGCTGTAAACAAACACTCGTGTTCCAACGCTCGTGCACGTCGCTGTGGAGGAGTTCCTTGGAAAGGAACAGTGAAGGGCGGGGCCTGACGCATGCGCAGTTATTCAAAAAAGGACAAACAGTCGCTGGTTTGTCAGCAGTCGAAAAAAATCCTCCCTAATATCTTTAAGATAATTGGATTAAGTTGATTTAATTTGGTGTAAAATTATTAATTTGTTAAATTATTTGGGTAAAACCTTATTTCATTATGTAGACCATTGATTAAAAATTAATTTTGTAAGATAAGTTAAAAGTGCAGTTTAATTCGTTGGTTTTATAATTAGAATTAAAATGCTACTTAAATAATTGAAAGTTTAAAATTGTTTTATAAAATGTGATTTTAAATTGTAAGAGTTAAAATGTGTTAATGAGTTCACTGTGGTGGTTTTTCATGCATATTTTGTGTCTTTGTAGATTATCAACCTACTCCATTAAATTAATCTACAATGTTTCTGTCTACTCAAGTTCACCTGTGAAACAATGAACTGAAACATTCAACAATTAAAGAAAATAATTAATAAAACAAATTAAAGGAGTGAGTTGTTCCAGCGTCCTTTCGTGTGAAGACAGCCTTTTTCAAGTTTCTCAAATATACCCACTGTCTTTATTACAATTATATTTAGTGGGTTTAGATTTCATTTACTTACATTTACTTTTATTATACAATTTCTTTATGCATGTTTATTATTACAACGATCAGTCACATTCTAACATTTGAGTCACAGAGGGAAAAAAAAGAAAAGGTGCAGAGCGAGTAGCAGCTACGGAGCAGAGAAAGGAGGGAGAGAAATTACCACTGGGGGATTTAAACTATAAAAAGAAGGAGTGGCACATCAAAAATGGGCAGGTTAAGTTGATAACACGTGATGGGTGGTAAATCTCCACTACTTAATGATTTTTTATAACTCCATAATGTTGACCTCAACAACAGGTGCAGCTCCAGTCCAGTGGGATGAACCAAAATTAAGGTTTATGAGTAAAATTTGAGTAGCAACTTTCTCAGCGAATGTCATTTTCAAGGACATATGTAAATCAGTGTTATCAAAAAGTATCAATGTTAGGATGAGTTCGGGGGATTCCTGTGTTGATTGGTCCTGGACCCCGTTTGTTGTGAGTTTTCGCAATAAACCATCTTTTCTGCACCAAACTTGGCTACTTTTGTCTCCGCCAGGAAGAATTTGTATCATCACAGAGAAAGGAGATAATTTCCAAGGCTAACGGGAACCTGAGGCTGCTGTTGAAGAAGTGTTTGGGCCTCAAAAAGGAGACCGCTCTGACCTTTATACGGGGATACATTTGGTCAGCTAGAGCTAAAGTGAAATCTGCTCTATAACCTAGGACATTTTAATTTTTAACACAACATGACACATAAATGAGAAGTTTAAAAATAAACTATGAAAATAAATTGTATTAACACAGAATTTAAATGTTTTGTCAGAGATTATTAAAAGTCACATTTTTCAGCGGGAGTCGTGGGTCGTCTGTAAAGTTTGGGAACCCCTGGTACAGACGTGGACAGAGCCGCTAACAACTGAACTCAAGAGGATCGTTACTGCAAAATAATATTACTCAAGTAGAAGTAGCAGTATTCAAAAGGTTACTTGAGTAAATGGAACTCATTACTGCTCACCTCTGCACATTATTATTATGTTTGTGAAAGAAGGTGGTAAATCTTGTGAAGAAAAAGCCTGAATGTGGCTCCATGAAAACAAACCTTCCTCCTGTTGTTGCCTCCTCCTCCTCCTCTCTCTGCGCTGTTGTTTCCATAAAGAACATAAATAATAATTCAAAGAGTCTCGTATAGCGCCTCGTGTTTTTGCTGACTTCAAACGCACCTTTAATCCAGCGTGGGCGGGACACAAAATATAGAAACAGAAAAATAAAATGGATTTGTTGTCTGTGTGTATAAAACATGCTTATGTTACACTTTCCTCTGTGCTGTCACCTGCAGAGGCTGCGAGAGCCAGGAAAATGAGCAGAGGTGCAGTTTTCTATCAACAAACATCAGAACAGGGAGATGTAGAGGGAAGGATGTTTTCTAAATGGAAATGTGAACCTTTTTAGACGGTTTTCTTCTAAAATGTATGAGAAGAACCAGTGTTGTCACCAGATTATTTGTAAAATCCTGCGTTTTGCCTAAGAGACCATAAAATAACCAAGAATCAATTAGTTTTAGTCCCAAAAAAGGCTGTGGATGATTCAGAACTGTAATACCCAGCGGTGGAAGAAGTACTTCATTTCTGTACTTAAGTAAAAGTACAGATAAAGGAGCAAGGATAAAGTATCACCTTAATACGGAAGCGTAATGCGTTCAACTGGGAAAAAAAGTTTCTGTTTTAATGAGCTGTTAGTTCTGTTTTTATGAGTAAAATTTGTTGTTTTTTATGAGAAAAGTTCTGTTTTTATGAGTAAAATTTGTTCTGTTTTTTATGAGAAAAGTTCTGTTTTTATGAGTAAAATTTGTTCTGTTTTTTATGAGAAAAGCTCTGTTTTTATGAGTAAAATTTGTTCTGTTTTTTATGAGAAAAGTTCTGTTTTTATGAGAAAAGTTCTATTTATGAGTAAAATTTGTTCTGTTTTTACGAGAAAAGCTCTGTTTTTATGAGTAAAATTTGTTCTGTTTTTTATGAGAAGTTCTGTTTTTATGAGAAAAGTTCTATTTATGAGTAAAATTTGTTCTGTTTTTACGAGAAAAGTTCTGTTTTTATGAGAAAAGTTCTATTTATGAGTAAAATTTGTTCTGTTTTTACGAGAAAAGTTCTGTTTTTACGAGAAAAGTTCTGTTTTTATGAGAAAGGTTCTGTTTTTATGAGAAAAGTTCTGTTTTTATGAGAAAAGTTCTGTTTTTATGAGAAAGGTTCTGTTTTTATGAGAAAAGTTCTGTTTTTATGAGTATAAATAACTTGGGTTTTTATGACAAAAGTAAATTCATGTCTATCACAACCAGTAAACGTTTAGCTCGTATTGAAGAGTTGCTAAAGAAAGGGCGTAAATGTCCCAACTTCTTTGTTTAATACGGTTTTATTTTACTCTAGGCTTGAGACACTGGAGATTCTGCTTTCGTTAAGTAATATTGACGTATAATCATTAGTTTGTCGACTCTGCGCAGACATCTCAGGTCTTTGCGATTGACTTTGAATTCCTCTCCCCCCAAAAGTGGAACAAGATAATAAGGACCATTATCCACATAAAAACATACAATTATTTTACTCGTAAAAACAGGATTTTTTCTCTCATAAAAACAGAATTAACTTTGCTCATTAAAACAGAATTTTTTTTTTTCCAGGTGAACGCAATACGCTTCCATACCTTAACATGTCTCCTTAAGTAAAAATATAAAAGTACTTACAGTGAAGCCCGAAATTATTCATACCCCTGGCAAATTCTGACTTAAAGTTACTTTCATTCAACCAACATGCCACTTTTTATTCAAATATATATATAAAAAAAGCTGAGAAATATTTTTTTCCACAGTGATACCTCTTGTACATCGTCTTATTATCTTTTGGGAGGGATTTTGCTGATTCCAGATGAAATGAACAAACTGCTGCAGTAGAAGAGACTGAGCTCTTCTGTCTTTATTATCCTGATGTTTCTAAAGGGGTACGACATTACTGCATCTGTTATATAGCAGCATGCACTCTACTGGTTTAAAAAGGTACTGCAGTCAAAATCAAAACAATCGTCTTTTTCTGATTGGACAATTGGGCGATGACGTTTTAGAACCAAAACAAAAAATGTAAACAAAAATGACACATTATGACTAAATCTGGGGAGGCTTCATTTAGTGTCTATGCTTCCCAAACTGTGGAACTCCTTACCCAACACTGATTAACACTTTTAAGTCTAAATTAAAGACCTACCTTTTTAGCATAACCTACGATTATTTATTAATTTTTTTTTACAGTATGTACAGTATTTTAATTTATATTTTATATATTTTTTATTTATATAATATTTTAATTTAATTTAATTTTAATGGACATTTTTATCCTCATTTTGTGCTTATTTTTATTGTATATGTTGCTTAAACTCTTGTTATTATTTTTTTTATTGTTGAATTCCATGTAAAGCACTTTGGGTTGTATTTCACATGAAAGGTGCTATACAAATAAACTTGACTTGATTATTATACATTATATACAGTATTTTTAATTGTTAATAAATCAGCTGTACCACTGTTATCAGTAAAACTAAACATGTTTACCTCATAGCTTGGGTAATTTTTATGAAATATAAAAAAATATACAGCTCATGGCACCTTCAAGTACTGTGTGTTTACAATAAGTGCACGACAAAAACACATGATTTTAAACCAAAATACTCTAAAATAAATCAAAATACTTGGAAATGTAGTGTAAAAGTTAAAGTACATCTTGTAAAATTGACTTAAGTAAAGGACAGATGCATGAAAATTGTACTGAAGTAAAATAACTCAGTACTTTTATTTACCTGTGTTAATGATGTTGTCTGTGTCTGAATCCTGACTCCGGCTGAGGCCTGTTTGCTCTGATCACACGCGACATCTCCACACACGCGCGGTTCTACCACGCCAAGCTCGATTCTTCCGCCAGCTACTTACCCTGCGCCACAACAAAAGGCTAATGAGGAGATGAAAAACAGGCGCGACAAACCGAGCGTGTAATTAAGAGACCACTTAATCCCGCCAAAACCACCTTCTCGCTCCAGGTCTCCTCTGTCTGCTGCGTGGTTATCTCCAACACGCACCTGTCCCACCTGGAGACCGATACATGCCGCGGTCATGTCTGTCATCTTCATGCGCCGCCAAAAAAATACAGGATTAAAAATAAAAACAATGCGGTTTGGATAAATAGCAATTCAATAAGATCGAGCCTACTAATAATAATAAATACTAATAACTAATAATGTGATACTGTGGAGTCATGGCTGGGTCATTAACGATGTGGACTGGGCTTTGTAGCAGTAATTCTCAACTGGTGGGTCAGGACCCAAAGATGGGCCGTTTGCAGAGCGTTGTGAGCCTAAAAAAAATGAATAAAAAAGTGATGTTACTGTTAAAGTTGAAGCAAGCGCTGCTTAAGTCTCAAAGCATCAAGTCTTTACCTCAGTAGCGTCAGTATTTACCTCTGAAAAGGTCGTCAGAAGAAAAGTACATTTTGTACTTTGTTGTTGAATCTTTTTGAATTGCACTTTTTTATTTCATGTGTTTGTGTTTTAAATTAAACTGCATCTAACAGAATGTAGAAGGGAACAGTTCCCCCTCTGGCGTCTTGTTAAATGTGTTCTTTTTGTGTTGCTGTACTGTGATATTCTGACATTATTCTGTCTCAAGTTCAGTACATTTGAACAGTTGAAATATCTTTTATTTGGATCGTGGCTTGTCATTTTAGGGCAGGGGGCCAAACTTGATATCCACTTTTATTAACGTCTATTATTTGATAGCATTTAACTCCATGGAGCTGTCGGTGAATGAGTCGCTGTAAGACTCTGTTTGTAAGCATACAGCTCTCTGTCATGGTTTCATGGTTTTAGTTGCCTCCAACCAATAAACAGCAAGCATTCTGTCATGTGACCTCCTTCTGTCATGGTTACCTTTGCCTCTATCCAATAAGTATCCAATGTTTATCTAATTTGCTGCGTAAAAATTAAGCAAAATAGGATAGGATTTTAATTTATTAATTAATTGATTTTAAGGTATTTATTTATTGATCTATATATTTTGTATACGTAATTGAACATGTTCATTTAAAGCTGCCAAGAAACCATGACAGAGAACTGTATGTCTATTCTTGTGGCCTGCCCCCTGGTGGTTCAAAATTTATTTGGCCTGACTGTAATCAAACCCTGCCTACGCCTGTTTTAGGGTGCGTCCTGAAGCCAGACCAGCTGAGAACCACTGGTATATAGAACTAAATCTAAGTGAATGTTCGTCAACTCAAAGTTTACTTTCAAGAACTCTGTCAGGAATTTTGCATGTTTAATTTGACTTAATAATCTGTTTTTGTGTAAGACAGATTCACTGCAATGTTCACTAAAGTAACATGTAATAATCTGATTATTTTGCAATCAGGATAGTTTGTGTTTTCTTTTATTAATAAAAATGTATTTGATCTCATTACAGTAATGCATTGAGGTGTTCAAATTATTTCATGTTGCGATAAATAATTAGTAATTTCATGGTTCTATTGCAAAGTTAAAATATGCATTTTGCACAGTGTTAAAAACTGTTTATTAGACAAATTCATAGTTCATTTCTAAGCTAAAAAACCCAGGTATATTTTATTTTATGGCTTTCTCATAAAGTTTAAGTGCACTACGGAAGACCGGAAGCGTAGAAGAAGACAGGAGAGAGAAATAAAGAAAACTGAGACGCGTGAAGGACGGAGCTGTAATGGTACGTTCACACCGGACACGAATCAGGCGTCAGGCGCGAGTGATTACCAGGTTAAGTCTATGGAAAGCCACGTTCAGGCGCGAACGACGCAAATGGCGCGACGCAAATCAAGCGAATCGCGAGAATAGCGTGGCGCAAATGGCGTGAATGACGCGAATTGAGCATTTGACGCGCGAGTCCTGCGAAGATGCGAATCGGCGGATGAAGGGAACAACGCAGATTCGCGTCCAACAGGAGGAGATCCCTGCCTCGGAGATCCAGCAAAACAATCATCGAGGCTTCAGAGTGAACCCGGAGATAAAAGCTACAGCCTACAGCAGCTCTTCTACTTTTATGAAGACAGGAAACAAAAACGGCCCTGATAGAAAACACTATAAAAATAAAATAAATATGGCTGTTTAGCTCTGTGTGACTGTGGTTATAGCTGTTATCTGTGATACAAGCCTGTGACAGAGGCTCACTCTGATCATCGTGACATCAAGAACACACAATAAACACAATTAAATATAAAGGGGGGTTAACTTTACCAAAACAGCCTATTGAGATGTGCTCGTTATATTAGCAGTTATTGCACTTAGCTCCAGAACAACAGAAAATACAGAGCCTGGGACTAGACCAGACCCCAAAACCACAGAGAGAGCTAATGTACAAGAAATAACCCCAGGCTCTCAGCTCTGTCTCTGGGGTTAATGCTGCTGTACAGCAGCAGTGTCCTGGGGAGAGGTCCTGCAGCCACACGGGACACAGGTGACCAAACCCAGACAGGCTCAGTTGGGAGTAACCCTAGTGGCCATGCCCCTCATTTGACGCGAATGAAGCGAACAAGTCGCGTCATTCGCGCGTGAAATTCGCGCATATTCGCCTGCGCAAATGACGCGAGTGAATTCAAAATGGTCACGCGTCCAACTAGACGCGAATGACGCGAATTTGACGCCAGATTCGCGTCCGGTGTGAACGCACCATAATGGCCGAGCGCAGAGATGACATGTGCCTGAGTGGAGACTTTGTGGAAGAGTTTAGTGCCAACTTTCAGCCGCCTGGACTACTGTTCCTTGTTTCAGGAGAACCGCGGAGGACTTCGTGGCCGACTGGCATGGCGAGGGAGTGAGTCTGAACTGTTTTCCACGGACCGAGCTGAGATAGCTAAGCTAAGTTAAGCTAAGCTAGGCACCGCCGCTGTCTGTGGATTAGCTCGTTAAGAACCGAGAGGGAGGAGAGACAGCGTGGCCGGAGATCCAGCAACTCACCTGTGCCATAGGACGACAGCCAGGGAGGTGGGATTCTGTGTGCACATCTTCATTGCTCCTCGGACCACGAGGACGCGCACCATCAAACTTAATTTAAAACACTGAGAGTGCACTCTGAAACAAAAACTCTGATATTATAACACTGGGTTGTTCTGTGTTACATGTTTTTGCATTCAGCTAATACAAAAATGTTTATCATTTCTACACTCTAAAACTGTACACTGTAAAATATAGGCACAAGAGGTGGTGAAAGGGTTACAAACAATCAAGAGAAACTTAAACTAAATTTTGATACAGTGCTCACTCAACAATGGGTGTGAGTGCATTAAGCCATAGTTCAGAGCAGAGTGTATTACTGCTGCTATTACTGCTGTTACTACTTCTTCCACTGCTACAACTACTCCAACAATTTCTACTTACACAACTACTGGGCCTACTAGTACTACCACTATGTTACTGTTACTACTGCTAAAACTACTACTTCCAGTACTAGATCAATGTTTTTCTTTGCAGGAAGTTTTTCAACTAAGACATTATTTCTGCCTGACTTCAGGGACAGCGTGGTTCCACAGGGAGGCAGTGGCACGATATGACCTCAATATGACCAGAAAAACTCCTTTATTTTGCGCATATGCCATTCTATTTCAAATAAAAGCACTGAAAGACAGACCTGTTTTGTTTGTTTATCCCACTATAAGAATGAGTACGCCTTGTGTGGATTTCTCTTTTTGTAAAAACCCCACTCTGGTCGTTCTTGTTGTGTGGTTGGGGTGAGTGTATGAGCTGCAGTATTGTATGCAAATCATAAACCAAACAAACAAAAGCCTTGATAAAAGCCGCTCTGTGGTTTGTGTTCGGCTGTTCCCTCGAGTTTTTGGACAAACTCAGCACACATAATTCAGATTTGGTGGTGTTTTTGTTTTCAGACGGAGGAGGGCGGCGGGGCAGGTCCACGGGGAGACGGGAGGTTTTACATGCACCACGTTCATTCAGCAGTGTTTTCAATGTCAGCTAAGTCTGTGAATGATGCAATGAACGCACCAAGAGAAAGAACTGAAAATTTGTCTGTAGCCGCCATATTGGGAAGGTCAAGAAAGAAGATGAAAAGATGCAGTTAGATGAATAAATATTTCGCTTTCCTTAGACCAGTTGTTCTCACACTGTGGTAGGGGATTGGGCTTTAGTTTAGACCTGGCTTAGTCCAAGCTTGGCCCTGGTTTAGACCTGGTTTGACCTTGGTTTAGTCCTGGTTTAGTCCTGGTTTAGTCCTGGTTTAGACCTGGTTTGATCTTGGTTTAGTCCTGGTTTAGACCGGATTCATTGCATCATCCTTTTGTCATTCTCCAACTTAGCAAACGCTGAAAACACATGCTGGTTTCGTCCGATTTTGTGTTGATTCAGTTCTGGTTTAGTCCACTTCCAGAACCTGTTTGGTCTGTATTTAATAATGCTCACTTATTCCTTGGTTTAAACCTTGTTTTAGCCCATTAAAGATGGTACTTCGAAAGCCAAATGTTTTGGTTTAAAATGTCCTTGAATCAAAGTAATCTAATTACTGTTTATCCTGTTTCTGCCCAGAGAATGTTTACTTTTTTATTGGAATAAAATAATGATGAAAAAAATGTGCATACGGAGGAAGATGTGTATTAATCATGACATAATTGGAAAAGGCTACATGAACGTATGAAATTAAAATGCTGTATATTTTCCACAAATTGAATCGACCATGGCGGCCCAACACTTCTTCCTTTTTTGTTATTTTATTTAAACATTATTGCATTGTTTAATTTTAAAGGGATAAAAGTCACAACCCAGTGTACTCGCCAGTCCCAAGCCTGGATAAAAGGAGAGGGTTGTGACAGGAAGTAGCCTGCCCTGTCAGACAAACTCTTTTCCTATTCTTGCTGACCCAAACAAACATGGATTCCTGCAGCTCTGTACTTATTTCTGGACAGGGACAGCGGCAGAAGCTGTCAAATATTTATGGAAAAACTCTTTTCCAACTAGACAAAGAAACATAATCCCACAGAGGACAGGATAATACCTCAGACTTCAGCATAACCAACAGGTGACGAATAAAACACTTAACACTTTCATAAGACGCAGCTGCAAATAAATGACTGTGACTGGCCATTTCCAAATTGAACCGGAGAAATAATCCTGTCCTGAGAGGGGAACCAGACTGTCCTGCTTGTGAAAAACTAGCAATATAGGAGAGTCTGGCTCGCCATGCTAGCCAGGAAGGGCATCCGGTGTAATATCTAAGCCATAATATGCAAAAGCGTAAGGAAAGAAGATCATCTCCAGTCTCAAGCCTTCCTTTTACAGCTTGTTGTGTTTTAATCCATGTGTCATTGCTCCTGTCTGCTCCTCCAAACTATTCTAATTTGAACTCTTCTCTCATTTTTCCCTTCACATTTCTCTGTGGTTTTAATTCGGCTCGTCCCATACCGGGCGACAGATTCCACTCTTCGCCCGCCGCTGTATTAAGTGATCGGTCCAGATTGATTTTGTGGCAGTAAATGTAGCCGAGGCCCATGATAAATGTGTTTGGGAGTTATTGGAGTGGATGAGTCGATGTTCGGATCAATGGCCAAACTCAACAAGGTCATGGCAGCGGCAGATAAGACACTTGTTATGTAGATTTAGTCAGATCCGACCACCAGGGGGGGCTGCATCTGGGGACGAGCTGTGACATAGACGGCCTTTAAAATTATACTCTGATGGCCAAGAGAGTATTTTACCAAGAGGTGGAAAGTAATTGGATAGTAATGAAGTGATTAAATACTATTTTTATGAGCCTTCTTTCTGAGTAACATTTCTGGAACAGTGGTTGTCAAACTGTGGTGCAGGTACCACTTGGCGCGCAGGCCTCTTCTAGTGGTACTCAGTCTTTTGATCCTGTTTTGTCCTTGTTTAGAGCTAGCATAGTCCTGGTTTAGACCTGGTTTATTCCTAGTTTAGACCTGGTTAAGTCCTGATTTAGGCTGATGTTAATTTAATACTGTATTTTCCGGACTATAAGTCACACTTTTTTTCATCGTCTGGCTAGGGGTGCGACGTATACTCAGGTGTGACTTATATATTAAAATATTTCAGGTGTTGGTTAGAGGGCGCTCTAGGCTTGTGTACCAGCATCTGCTGCACCTGTACCACTGACAATTTAAAATGTAAACATTACCACTAACAACTTAGGCTATAAAGACAACTGAGAAAGAGCGGAATAATTGGAAATGGAACTGATGCTGAGTCTGACGACAGCCACGCAGAGGAGGAAGCGGCGCTTCGTCTACCTCCGGAGTTGGCGGAGTTGTTCAGAAGCGACACCGAGGATGAAGAATTTAAAGGATTTAGCGATAAGGAGTGAGATGGTGAGTTTGGTGAACTTGTTATATTATGTTCTTTATGCTATAGTTATGTGAATAACTGTTAATATATTACATTAACATACGAGACACCTATTCAGTTCGTTGTTTATGCTTCATGTAGCTGAATAACCATCAGTGTGTTACATTAGCAAACCACACACCTATTCAGCTGTTGTTCTCTATTCTATTATTACTATAACTTGCCTTTCAACATGAAATGTCTGTTCTTAGTGTCGGATTTTGTAAAATAAATATCCCCCAAAAAATGCGACTTATAGTCCAGTGCGACTTGTATACGTTACTTTCTTCTTCATTATGCATTTTTTGGTTAGTGCCACTTACTCCAGAGCGACTACCGGAAAATATGGCACATCTTGTTGAAAAAAGTTTGAGAATCAATGCACTGGAAGATTAGATAGATGGCTGTGTTCTAGGTCTTCCCCAGAACAGATGCGCGAGCCACCTCAGCTGCTCGGCTCGATGTGGAGGAGTAGCAGCTCTACTCTGAGCTCCTCACCCTCTCTGAGGGAGCGCCCAGCCACCCTGTGGAGGAAACTCATTTCGGCCGCTTGTATCCCAGTGTTTGTCCTTTCAGTCAAATCTCCTGACCATAGGTGAGAGTAGGAACATAGATCGAGAGGTAAATCGAGCTTCTTCACCACAACAGACCGATAAATCGACCGCATTCATGCAGCTCTTGCTCCATTCTTCCCTCACTCGTCAACAAGACCCCAAGAAACTTTTCCACTTGAGGCAGGAGTTCTCCACCAATAACTGTATAATGTAGAGAAAAAGGTCACGATTCTTCACTTTACTTCAGCAATTTTTGTGTGGCATCACAGCAAAGGTTGCTTTTTGCTTGCTAGTGACATTCATTTGCTAACCCTCAGAACTGTAATGATGTAAATACTGTAGATGCCATGAATGAGTTCTTTTTATGATCTGAGCAGATTTCACGTTTTTTCAACTCAGAAAAACATTTCTGACATTTTATGAGTTTCTGAGGACCAAATGAATGCATTTGCCCTTTCTTCCAATAGTGATGCATATTGTTTTAGTCTATACAGTTTGACCAATCAATGTCACATGACCTTTTGCAGCCTCCCATATCGGCTTTTATAATTTAACTTCGACACCAGCAGCAGGTTATAAGGGCCAGTTAAACTTGCTTCTTGTTGATTTATTTTTACTTTAACTCATTCATTTCATTTTGCAAGATTTCATACCTGCTTTGGAGACAGTGTTTATTATTTAGGGCATACATAACTGGTGTGTTTAGATCCCTGCTGCTGGAGAAATGCATAATGTTCGAGAATCAGGATAATCCCGAGCCAGGATTAGCCCACTTCATCTGAATATTATCAGAGTATTAATCTGTAATGGGAATTATCTCATCTCCCCTGGCCGAAAAGTGGGATTAGCTCAGACTGATACAGGCTGCGTCTGAAAAGGTCACAGAAGGATTTGTGATGTTCAAAAGGACGGGAGCATGTTTTACAAGAGGAACATTTGGACTTTAAGATAGAGCACCTGCCTGTAGGAGCGATGGAAATGTGGGAAATTACAACCTGATATTCAGCAGTCGTAGTGACAGCAGAAGTGGGTAGGAAGCAGTTTATTGTACTTCGTAAGGAAATTGGTTTGCAGTGAACATATAAGACAAAACATTCCACATTACAAGGTATTCAACATCCAACAAAAAATACAGTAGAAAATTAGGTCAGGTACAGTAGAAAAACACCCTTACAAATAGGTAATTTTACTGTAAAAAAAACTTTAGCTTGATAGGAAATGCATTTTTAATTATCAAAATTGTGAATGTAAAATAGATTTTGTCCTGGACAGACCAGCCGAACACAGGGATAAATAGTTTATTAATTAAGAATCTAGACTTTATTATTAGAATTTATTCAGTGAACCAATTTCCTGTGGGACAAACGATTGTCTGGTTCTGTTTTTGCTGATGGCTGGATATCCATACAGATGCCCTGACGGGAGCAGCTCAAATGCATTAAAAAGTGAGTGTTTTGGATCTGATAAAATTAGTAGTACTGGTAGCATAGAGGTAGTACTGCAACTACTGTACCACTTTTATTAGCAACTGTTGCCGTAGCAGTAGCAACAGTAGTATTATTAGTAGTAATGAAGTGGAAGTGTTAATTCAGCCTGAAAGACTCTCCACTGCTGCTTCACCTGCCCTCCCACCTGGAACAGTCCTCCCCTGTCATCGCCTGCTGCTGCACTGTCAAACCCTGGCCCCAGCCACTCAGCTTTTAGCCGGCTACATCTAACCGGGCCTCTACTCTTCATCACCCAGCTGTTCGATTTGGACCCAGCCTATCCCAGTCCAAAATAACCGAAATGGCGCTGGCTTATACAGAGTGAACTTCTCTGAGCTGATTAACAGCGTTTAGTGCTTCCCTTCGTCACCTGTTGGTTCTGCTGAAGTCCTCGTTGTTATTCAGGATTTTTGTCTTCGTCCTGTTTCCATTTTAACAACAGTAAAGTCCCTCTGACGTCCCACGTAACCACCACATAAAAAAAAAAAAAACAACCTTTTCCACAAGTCTTCATACAACTGGCTTCTGCTGCTGTCCTTGTTAAGAAAAAAGTGCTCAGAATACGGCATATTTTGGTGTTTTATAGAAAAACCAGCAACAATTCTTCATAAGTGCTGTGTTTGTTTGGATCAGTTGTTCGTTTCTCAGATTGGTTACTCCGCCTGTGATTGTTCCTCCTGTAGAAATGAAAATCAAGCGAAGGGACCGTACTAACTTCTTTGTGTAGAATAGAAAAAGAGACAGTCTGGCAGGGCAGGCTAATTTAGGTCATACTCCAACCCTCCTCCCTCCCATTGCCACCCCAGCAGTGGACTACCTTTCTTCTCCAGCATCAGCAGCATCATCTTCCACTCTACTTCCCTCCCACAATGCATTGCACATCATCCTTCCTTCTAAGTGCTAGAGTTTACTTTTAAAAATTATATTTCAACACATTTGCTTTGTCTCCTGAGTCTCTCCAGGTTGCAGTAGCCGTCGTAGTAGTAGTAAAGTTGCTTCTGCACAGTCCAAATTAAAACCTAACACTGGAGCAGTAGCAGTAGTGCTTTTACTGCAGTACAGTTTGAGTACTTTACTTCTCAGAGAGTCTACCTCATGCCAGCATCTGAGCCACAACACTCAGGTCAATTAAAAGTTCTACCCCAGCCCCCGCTATGTCGAGAGTCTGTCAGATCAAAATTAATTTAGGAGCTCAAACCTGGCTCATTCCTCTCCTTCACCTCGAGGGGACGCCGCGGGGGCCGTGTTAGCATGTGGCTAATGCGGAGCGATAAAAGGGAAAAGAAATTAGATACAAGAGATCAATCAGGAGAAAGTACTCAAGGGAATTTATACAGCGTCCCATCAACTGCCTGTAGATTATGACCATAGAAGGAAATCCAGTGATAGTTCAGTATTTAGTTAAAGTGGTTATTTTTTGACCTCACAAGTCAGGTTTGTAGTACTAATAGCAGCAGTATTAGAAGTAGCCGTTTTGGCAGTAGTATTTGAAGTAGCAGGAGTAGATTTTACCATGCAATTGAAGATTAACCTGTTTAGGCTCTGAGGCCTTTTTGCCTGAAAATTCTATATCTACATTTATTAAGGTTTTACTTAGCATTTACTAGGTGTACATAGCTAACCTTGGTAGCAAATTAATTGGTGGACTTTGGGGATTACTGTGGAAGAGAAATAATATTAATAAATTATATTAGTTGACCATAAATTGAGGTTGAAATGGATTATTCTAATTCGCGCCTGAAAAAAAAACCCACATATTCGCCTCCAAAAAAGCCGTTTTCCTTCCTGTAGTGAAGCAAATAACAACATAAATTGAAAATTTCACATATCTTGGTCTACTGCAGCAAAATTTGTAGCCAAATAAACAAAGTAATGGAAAGATATACATGTTTTATTTTTAATAAATCCAGGCGGAATCCAACTGTTGAATAGAAATTGAAGTAGATAGTTTTGTTGCCATGAATTGTCCGAACACGAAGGATGTCAAACATGTGTGTGTCAGCCGTTGTATCTCCCCGCTATGGTCCCAACAAGCGGACGCAAGGGGGACGGAGCCCCGTCGGGCCTCTGTTTGGGTTAATGATTTTAAATGTAAACTTTTAAACTCAATAGATTTTTACTTTATACTTTCAGTATTTTGTAGTACGTTCAGGGTTTTGTTTGAATGTGGTCGATGCGTTGGACGTCAGAGGGACTTTACTGTTAAAATGAAAACAGGACGAAGAAAAAAAAAATCCCACAGAGGACTGAACAACAACGAGGACTTCAGCAGAACCAACAGGTGATGAAGGAAAACACTAAACACTGTTACTCAGCTCAGAGAAGTTATTAAATTCACTCTGTATAAGCTTTGACAAATTGTGAACGGGACACAGCCAATCAGAGCTCGTGGAGCACGACGGCCTGACAGCTGATTGGACGATGTTCAATCATCAGAACTATGTCCAACTGTGTCCCACTACGTCCGAATGGTGCAGAACTCAAACAGACTCACGTCACCGACCGCGTCAAACGGCCAATGATCGCCCCGGTGTGTCCCGGCTTTTAGGTGTCTGTCGCTCCCTGCTGGCAATGCTGGGGAATAGACAGAGCATAAAATGGCTAATTAGCACAGCTATTAGCAACATGATGCTAACAGATAGATAAATGAGTTTAAGGCTGAAATGATCAGAATGAGTCCGGTGACGGTGTCTGAGCTTTAGAAACGCGCAGGAACACTTCCTGGTTTCACGAGTCTACGTAGAGCCACAAGATGCTTTATTTAGGAGACTTATTTGTCAGAACGGCAGCTCTTGTGCGGTGTTCCCGGTCTGCAGGGGTCAGGATCTATAAAAAGTGGTTCTAAAGAAGGAACAGTGGTGAACCGGCGACAGGTGATGCAGGTGAGCTACTGGAGCTCAAACTGCTCAAGAAATTA
>CM036246.1:34475320-34790320 GCA_020698575.1 Bostrychus sinensis | reverse complement strand
TATAAATACATGGATTTTAATGAAGAATTCAAGATTTCCGATGTTTTGAAATAACCCAAAGAACTACACACAGCAGATAAACACAACTATATTGGTCTACAAATGTTTGGACTCGATCTGCTTCTGATAAAAGTGGCTAAATCTCATTTATTTTGATAAGATGAACTGAAAATCAATTGATAACTGTGCTGGTTAGCTAATGTATTCAAGATATTTAATGATATCGTTTCACATCAAAATCACATCTGGTATAATAAACTATGTAGTTATCATGTGATGACGTCTGAGCTCATGTTGCTGCATTGTTGTATTATTTCTAATGAGCTTTGCAAATATGAAGCCAGTCGTCATCACACAGATGATGATTTGAAGCTGGAGATCTGTAGTTCGCCTTTGTGGACTTAAACTGTTCCTAAAGTCGTGCGTCGTGGGTTTGAGTCTGGACTCTGACTCTGTGCTGAATGTTTCCTGTCACTTCTCAAACTACCTTCAATGAAGCCAAAAAATATCTAAAAAAAGAAGTTCCTAAAGTCTGATTTCAAATGACTAACTGCGAATACAGGACACTTCTGTTTGAGGTGGTGATTGGAAATGTTGTGCATTTCACAGAGAAATGATTATACAACAAAACATTAAAACCTTGCAGGACATTTGACTTTTTTTTTTCTATTTTCCATATGTGTCCCATTTTCCAGGTTTTCCAGGACGCTTGTGTAACCCTGACTGAAAGGTGAAGTGAATAAACAGATCAACTCTCCATCATGGCTCCTGTTAACCCTCTTCCTTCCTCTTTTCCTTTTGGCTGTTCCCTTTCAGGAGCCACCACAGTAACTCCTCTGCCTCCATCTAACTTTACCAAACAGCTTAAAATTCTCTTTCACCACAGCCATAAACCTCCTCTGGTTTTCCTCGAGGCCAGGGGGAGTCAATAGGCGGCCCGCGGGCCACATCCGGCCCCCAGAACATCCCCATGAACTCAGAGTCCAAATAAGAGTTTCCAAGTAGTTCAGGCTCTTACTCTGCAGTTCATAGAAAACGTCCAAAAACGCTTTAACTCAGCCTGAAAAGCTCAAAACAGCAATAAAAATGTTTTGCTAATTTCTCTGGCGTAGAACCTCGTAGAACAAAAACATTTTGTAGCTCTCCACAACCGCTCCACCTTCACAGCAAGTTTGAATGAGACTCTTATTTATTTTCTCAAAAAAACAAACAAAAAAACAACAAATCTTTAACTGTTCTCACTGTCAATTTATTAAAGGCCATTTTAGCCGCCCTGCTACAGATCTGAGCTTTAACCTTAAGATACTTTTGGAAGTCCTGAGAGGAGAGCTCAGTATTTCCCCAACCGTCTTTCATCAGTCCGGGCTCTTACTCTGCAGTTCATAGGAAACTGTCCATAAACGCTTTATCATGGCCTGAAAAGCTCAAAACTGCAATAAAAAGATGTTGCTCATTTCTCTGGCACTAGAACCTTGTAGAACTAAAAATTCAAATGCATTGTGTTGCTCTTCTCAAGCTCTACCTTCCCAGCAAGTTTGGTTGAGGCTGCCGTGATGCCTCGTCTTTATGAGAGCGTCTGGCCCTCAGTGTCTGCAGAGAAAAAATCTGGTTCTCGGACAAATGTAGTTGAAGACACAGATGTTGCTGTAACTTCAATGCTTTTTCAAGGCAACGTATCTTGTGATGTTCCGGACCTTCGCTTGAGAAAATTTTCACAAACTGGAGCTCATTGAATTTTAATTGATGACCCCCTGCTCTAGGGCTCTCAGTACGGAAGAGGATTAGGGCCATTGTAAAAAAAAAAATATTTTTGAGGGTTAAGTTCTGAGATTAAAGTCAGAATTCTGAGAAAAAAGTCAGAATTCGGAGATTAAAGTCAGAATTCTTACACAATAGCTGTGTCCCAATTCAACGGCTGCAGCCTTCGTCGGCTACATTTGAAGGCTGATTACGTCACAGTCGGCGCGACAGGGCTGTCCCAATTCGAAGGCGACTTCAAATGCAGCCCACGAATGCGGCCTTCCTTTCCCGCTGAACAAAGGCTGCATCGGGTGCATCCTTCGCGGCCCAACATATCCCATGATTCACTGCGCGCTGCTTGTCTGACGTTCGAAGGTGGCAGAGGCGGAGAGAGCTGCTCAAACTCCTCCAGGAGTAAATTAAACAAAATAAAAAATTAAATAAGTGTAATTTCTGGCTCCATTTCTGCTCATGTGACCAATGAATAAAGTGAATTAGCGAGCAGCTGCGGTCCTGGTTGCTAGGCGACAGTGGTGCAAACGTGAGAGGAGGAGCAGCGGTTGACGTACGCTCCGTGGACCGGACCGTCCCATTTCGGCTCGGCCTTTGCGGTCCACGAAGGCCACAAGAAGGAGTAGCCTCCGTGGACCGCGACCTTCAAGGCTGCAGCCGTTGAATTGGGACACAGCTTATGTCTGCAGATGTGGTTCCCGCCTGCGCTGCACAAATGAACATGACTCAGGTTTGATCCTTCCAGGCACTTGTAGTGAAACTACGGTAGCCTGTAAGGAAGGCTTCTGCTATGAAATATTACGTATTGTATGTAAAAATTAAACATGTTTACCCACAGAAACATACAAGAATGCACTTAAACACTTATTGGGGAAGTAGTCACCTTTTAGTCATTTAATTCACTGCTTAAGAATTTGTGCTCTGTTTATTGTTGCCACAGCGACGGCCCGTCCATTACTGTCGCTGAGGCAACAGCGCAAGTGCTCTAGAACGTATAAAAAATGTATTTTCTGAAAACAAAAACATCGCAACCTCATCAATAATAATGCATTTATATAGTTTATTGTAAGGATTTTGTACTCTTTTTCTTGCACAACATTAGTCCTTACAGGTACCCATACTTCTGACTTTAATCTCAGAATTCTGACTTTAATCTCAGAACTTAACCCTCAAAATTTTTTTTTACAATGGCCCTAATCCTCTTCTGTATCTCAGCTTCATCCTTCAACCCACAGATTCACCATCCCTCCTCTGTGCATGCCCAAACCATCTCAATCAATTTCATTTTCGCTAAAACTCTTTACCCGTTAGTGGGTGGGACGTATCAGGCAGCAAGTGAACGTTTTGTCCTCAAAGTTGATGTGTTAGAAGCAGGAAAAATGGGTAAGGATTTGAGGCAGTTTGAGACGAGAGCATCTCCAGATCTGCAGCTGTTGTGTGGTGCAATCATCCAACAATCAGGCTCTTAGTTTGAAGTGATGTAACAGTATTTCTTCAGGCTCTTACTCTGAAGTGGGCGAGTGTCAGTAGTACTCACCTCAGATGCATAGAACCAGCAGAGCCGCAGTGTTTTTTTTGGTTTTTTTTTTACAGTTGCAGTTCAAAGGTAGTGTGAGCGGCTGGAGCTGTGATTTCAGAGTTCGAACGATCATCACATGAAAGAACGAGGCATCAGTATTCACAAAACGCAACACTCGGGGGTTCAGACCGGCTTTAATTCAGCTCAACTTTTAACAGAATCGTCAACGCGGTACAAAAGTTTACTGTACACTGCCTCATGAAGGAAAAGAACGTGATAAATCCATTCAGTCGCCCATTTACTGCTCACCTCCAGCTCACACAGAAAAAGAATAAACCTGCTCCTGAGGCCTCTTCTCTTTTATCTACATTCTCGTTATCCTTTTTTTGTTTTTCACTGCAAATTTACAGAGCAGCCGTCTGACGCGATGGCAGTCCTACTTTGTGTTTGAGGCTCACTTTTTAAACATAAAAGTCTCAGTTACAAGTATGCCAGCCTGGGATAAGGAACAATAAATGGTTGACAGGAAACAAAAATGATTAATAACACTTCCATTTAAACTTATAAAAAATGGGAAGACCTCTTTGATCAACCTATACCATGGGAAAAGGTATTTAAGCTGATTTATCAAACTGTAATGGACTCACAGAATAGGAATTTTCAAATTAAAATCATCTATAATTTACCTATAAATAAAATGCTTTAAATCTGGGGTCTTGTAGATTCAGAAAAATGCCAGTTTTGTTTTACAGAATCAGAATCTACAGATCATCTATGTTTGGTTTTGTCATGTGGTTGCTGCTTTTTGGGGGAAAGTACAACAAATGATTTGTGATATGAATTTGAATTATAAGCCGTTTCCTGTCGGTGGTCCTAGGTTTCGTTGGGACTGAATGTAATATGTTAATTAATCAGATTATTCTTTTAGGTAAAAGATTTATTTTTAATGCCAGAAATGCAGAGTTGTTGAATATGTCTCTTTTCATAGTTTTTTTTGGAACAATATCATAAAATAGGAGGAGATATGATGGATACAGAAAAAGAAAAAAGTATTTACCAAAAGCAGTGGGCCAGGTTCACTTTTTAAAAATGATTGGGTAGGAAATTTTATTTATTTTTTAATTTTTTATTTTTATTTTTTAATGCAAAATGGAGTAGTGCCAAAATGATTTGGTTTGTTTGAATGTGTGACTGTTTTTTTTTTTTGTATCATATAATTGTCTAAATGTCTTTATTGTTGTCTGGTTGTTGTGATTGTTATCATTGTAATTGTCATTTGTATGATTAAAAAAAACAAAAAAACAAACAAAAGAACATAAAAGTCTTGCTGCCAGTGCTTAATAAAATGAGGAGAGTAAATCCTGGAAGTATAGTTTCAGTGAACAGGAGACTACTTCCAGTGCCGTCAGCTTTCTGTGCATTATTCTCACTTCTCTCGAGTCTTTGCACCCTATTATCACATTTTAACAACTTGTCATATAACAACATAATTCTTACCTGTGTTTAATCCACCCTAAACTGCAAATGCAATTTTTTATTTCATGAAGCAAGAGCCTAGACCGGAAACAGCTGTTGCGTATAAACTCAGCTTTGTTTTTGGAAAAAGTTGGTACAAACTTCCTCTCTGAATAAGGCGGTTTACAAATCTGTTCCCCTTCCTTTTAATTTCTGCTTTTTATCTCCACTTTTTTGACACAATATAACCGCTCCTACAAACTGCGAGTGTGTGGTCTGTCGTCTGCAGAATCCTGTGGTCTGTGCGCTCAGAGGATTATAAGATTAAAAACCATTTGAAATTCTTGTTATGTCTGTGGTCTATGCTCTGTGTTCCACAGTTTTAAATCCTCCAGTGTGTCCCCAGCTTTAGTCTCAGTCCTGTGACACTTTCCAGGGGCGGGAAGAGTCGCCAAAAATCTACTCATGAGCATTGTTTCTTCAAAATAACATTATTCAAGTAGAAGTGAAAAGTATGTTGCGATAATACTCATCTTTAAAAATACAATTTATTCAAAACAATGTAACTCACAGCTCTGGTAACTATTAGGATTTGTTCATTTTGGGTGTAAGCATCAAAGAGGACGATGATTCAGAAGTAGGTTTATTTTAGTATCACACAGGTAAGGGAGAGGGTGAGCAAGCCGTCCAAAAAGGAGTGATCACAGTTTTTATATTATGTATGACAATGTATGACGATTTCTGCATATCATTAAAATGTATTCTTCAAGAAACTCCTGTGCCTCAACCAGGCCAGAGTTCTCATTACTGCGGTGCGTAATCTTCGTTATCTTCAGGAGCGTCCCACGCAACGGCAGGGAGCCCCCACCTGTAACCTGGAGTTTCCTAACTTTGTAACCAGCTCATTATTGTGCACTTTTGCAATGCACAATGTACCTAATCACAGAGTGTAACCTTTTGAGTGAAAGGAGAAAAACATCCGTTAGAATCAAAGCATTCTTAGTGCTATTGAAGCGTTTATTAACCTTAGTAGTAGTACATCAAAATATAGTTTAGTGGTAATACGCAAAGCCATCTGTAGAAATATTCAACATAACTAACACCTCATCATCCTCCATAAACCATACCGGACTCCTCTCCACTCCATTCCTCTCAAGTTTCCATCTCGCCCTCTCAAACTCCCGACACGCCAAAAACCCGGAAACAGGCACGTCGCATCACAGTGACCTATTCTTCAAAACCGACTTTTTCTTTTGTGCGTTTTGTTTTTTGGTACATTTACATTTTATTTATTAAGAACTGAAAGACAGAACTGAACTGAAAATATATATTTTTTGTTTGAACCCGGAAATACCGGAAGCCTGAGGATTGTGGGATTTTGAGTTTTGTTTTGAAAAAATGTTTTTTTAAATTTTGAATTGCGGATAATTTTGTTTGAATACCTTAATATAATTTGGTTAAAAAGTATCTTTGTGTTTGCCTTGTTTCTTGTTGTTGGTCGTTTAAGTTTTGTGTTAATTTCAGGGTATATATCGTGTAATATATGTCCTTGTGTGACCAGGGGGACTTCAGCAAACATACTGACCAAAATTATCCTTCTCAAATCATACCACACGCTAAAAAAATACAAAATAAGAAAAAGTCAAACTGTCACAAGCTGCTGGGATAGGCTCCTGCCCCATTACATCTCTATTGTAAAATGTGGAAGAAAATGTATGAATAACTTAAATTAAAACTGCAGAATTGACTTTTCCTCTCTTTCGCACAAACCAATGTTGTTCCCTGTGTTTTGTTTTGTTTAAGTAATCCTTTATTCTCTGGCGCTGAGTTTCTGAGGCCTCAGAACCCTCGGTTCCACCACAAATCAACAAAAAGCTCTCTACATTCAGTCTGCTCTCATTCATTTATCCAGAAAACAAAAGTGTAAGCTCTATTTCCACTGATTCCTCACAGACCTTGTGGAGTAAAACTGCATCATACAAAAAGTTTAAGGCAATAAAAAGCTCTTTTTCTTTGATTATGTTCAAAAGAGTGTAACAGAGCTGCCCTCCACTGGTCTCGCTACCTGTTTCTTTATGGCAAAAATGTTCTCTTTCACATAATGTTTTTAAAGTTTACAAAATGTTCTGCTATTCTAGAGGAGACCAAGATTGATTAAAAAAAGTTTTGATACTGCACAGTTTGAAGTATTTTGGCCACAAAGTTGAGAATGTTTCAGTGCTGTGCTTTGACCTTGAGGGCCACCGTACTACAACTCCAAACAAGCCTGAGACTAATGGCGCTTTGAGAGCCCCCGACGGCCCGCCCAATAATCAGGAGCATTATGGAGCCGGCGAAAGAACGACAATCGCTTTGTGGTGCGTTCAGGTGACAGCCGTAAATTAGTCACGTCGAGAACAGATGACAGGATGAGAGACGGGCGCGGCATTGATTAGCCTCACACTGTTTATCACCTCATTAGCACGCCGCGCTAACGCCATCAGTCAGGACTAAGAGCAGGCTCCAGAATACAGAAGCAGTCATATCTGTCACAAACTCAACGACCGGCTAAAGACGGCCATACATCAGAGAGGGGCAGGGACGTTTCACCAAACAAGGATTTATTTTGTGTTTACTGCGGTGATGCTTCCCTTCAGAGGTCTCCACAGTGAACCCTCTTCTCTCACACAGACTTCATCTCCTCTTTGGTCTTCCTCTACACCAGTGTTGTAGCGCCCGAGACTGGGCTTTTTTTAGATTTTATTTAGCAAACATTATAAGAAAAGTACGGAAGCGTATTGCGTTCACCTGAAAAAAAAAAGTTTGTTTTAATGAGCTAAGTTAGTTCTGTTTTTATGAGTAAAATTTGTTCTCTTTTTAAGAGAAAAGTTCTGTTTTTATGCGTAAAATTTGTTCTGTTTTTACAAGAAAAGTTCTGTTTTTATGAGTAAAATTTGTTCTGTTTTTATGAGAAAAGTTCTGTTTTTATGAGAAAAGTTCTGTTTTTATGAAAAAAGTTCTGTTTTTATGAGTAAAATTTGTTCTGTTTTTATGAGAAAAGTTCTGTTTTTATGAGAAAAGTTCTGTTTTTATGAGTAAAATTTGTTCTGTTTTTATGAGAAAAGTTCTGTTTTTATGAGTAAAATTTGTTCTGTTTTTATGAGAAAAGTTCTGTTTTTATGAGAAAAGTTCTGTTTTTATGAAAAAAGTTCTGTTTTTATGAGTAAAATTTGTTCTGTTTTTATGAAAAAAGTTCTGTTTTTATGAGTAAAATTTGTTCTGTTTTTATGAGAAAAGTTCTGTTTTTACAAGAAAAGTTCTGTTTTTATGAGTAAAATTTGTTCTGTTTTTATGAGAAAAGTTCTGTTTTTATGAGTAAAATTTGTTCTGTTTTTATGAGAAAAGTTCTGTTTTTATGAGTAAAATTTGTTCTGTTTTTATGAGAAAAGTTCTGTTTTTATGAGAAAAGTTCTGTTTTTATGAAAAAAGTTCTGTTTTTATGAGTAAAATTTGTTCTGTTTTTATGAAAAAAGTTCTGTTTTTATGAGTAAAATTTGTTCTGTTTTTATGAGAAAAGTTCTGTTTTTATGAGTAAAATTTGTTGTTTTTACAAGAAAAGTTCTGTTTTTATGAGAAAAGTTCTGTTTTTATGAGTAAAATTTGTTCTGTTTTTATGAGAAAAGTTCTGTTTTTATGAGTAAAATTTGTTCTGTTTTTATGAGAAAAGTTCTGTTTTTATGAAAAAAGTTCTGTTTTTATGAGTAAAATTTGTTCTGTTTTTATGAAAAAAGTTCTGTTTTTATGAGTAAAATTTGTTCTGTTTTTATGAGAAAAGTTCTGTTTTTATGAGTAAAATTTGTTGTTTTTACAAGAAAAGTTCTGTTTTTATGAGAAAAGTTCTGTTTTTATGAGTAAAATTTGTTCTGTTTTTATGAGAAAAGTTCGGTTTTTATGAGTAAAATTTGTTCTGTTTTTATGAGAAAAGTTCGTTTTTTATGAGTAAAATTTGTTCTGTTTTTATGAGAAAAGTTCTGTTTTTATGAGAAAAGTTCTGTTTTTATGAGTATAAATAACTTGGGTTTTTATGACAAAAGTAAATTCATGTCTATCACAACCAGTAAACGTTTAGCTCGTATTGAAGAGTTGCTAAAGCTAAAGAAAGGGCGTAAATGTCCCAACTTCTTTGTTTAATACGGTTTTATTTTACTCTAGGCTTGAGACACTGGAGATTGTGCTTTCGTTAAGTAATATTGACGTATAATCATTAGTTTGTCGACTCTGCGCAGACATCTCAGGTCTTTGCCATTGACTTTGAATTCCTCTCCCCCCAAAAGTGGAACAAGATAATAAGGACCATTATCCACATAAAAACAGAAAATTATTTTGCTTGTAAAAACAGGATTTTTTCTCTCATAAACAGAATTAACTTTACTCATAAAAACAGAACTTCTCATAAAAACAGAAACTTTTTTTTTCAGGTGAACGCAATACACTTCCGTAGAAAAGCGTCGAGTCTATTGCATTAGATCATTAAAATCATTTTTATGTATTTAAACCACTTTTTTCACATTCCCCCTTTATTTAGGCCTAATATTAGTTCCCAGAGTTTGGTTTTGACCTGGTCTCATTCTTGTTCCTTTAAAGTCTTGGTCTCGAACCCTGAAAGTCTCTGCCTTTTCTTGGTCTCGGTTCACTCTGGACTTGGACTGGTCTTGGTCTTGGTTAGACTACAGCGCTCCTCTAGGCCTCTAGCTCTACCCCTGTCCATCCTCGTCATAAACAAAGAGAACAGAAACCTTTTTGGCTCCTGTCTGTTCCTCCGCGCCACTGTCTTTCTTATTAAAATGTGAAGTGCGCCTGTCCTCTCTCCCCTCGACTTTTTCCCCATGACTTTTTCTTGAGCTCGTATTCTATGTTTTCTTATGAGTTTTTTTGTGGTTGGCAAATGAAAAAGCTTATTCATTTTGAAACGAGAGTAAAAAAAAGAACGGCTCCTGCGCCACCATGACTCGGCTCTTGTTGTTCACAGATTTGGCTCGTTCATGAACGTCACATAATCGTTCCACCTGTGAGGATGCAGGGCTGCTGTGGGATGTTGGCCCATCAGCTGTACCTCTCCGAGTCCGCCCTAACGTGGCTGCATGAAGAAGAGCTCAGGGATCAAGCCGTTTTTCCTCGTGCTGCCTGCTTGTATGCTTCAGTTTTTTCTTTTTTGGACTGGCAAGGTGTTCGCTCGTATCTGACCCGGCTTGTGCTGCTGAGGAGGATGACATATTGTACTGTACATATCTCTGTTGTTAGGAGCGGGGTGGGAGCAGTCGTTGGTGATGGCAGATGGTGAGGATTTTGTCAGAACCACCTTGCTGAATTTTGTTTTGGTTAAAGTAAGGTAGACTTTATTGTCCCCATAGGGAAATTTGTCCTCTGCATTTGACCCATCCTTCAGTCCTCCTGCCTCTGGGGTTTAACCTGCCAGGAGAAGGATCTGGCTGGAGGATTAGCCTGTTCATGTTTTAGGTTGATGGGGAAACCAGAGCACCCAGAGAAAACCCACCCAGACACAGGGAGGACATGCAAACTCCACACAGTTTTCCCAGGATTCTCCCCCAGACTCACTGCTAAAACAGGGACAACTGAGGAAAACCAACTCCAAAACTGCTTCATGAGGATCCCTCTGACAGCTGAGGAATAAACGCTTTTCCCTGCTATGTTCAAAGGTTGGAAGTGTTTCCCAATCACGGGTACAGGAACCCCTAGGGGTACTTCACAGGGGGTACTTTTTAACTTTTTAATTATTTCATAATTTGCTAAGAAAATGTTTGCAATCTTTTCATTTCATATGAAACTATTGAAACTTGTGAAAGACAAGCTCAAGTGTCTCAATGATGACTGATTGAATGCAACATTTTTAATTAAAATAACTACTAGAAATATTATTTAAATAGGCCTTTTATAAATCTGGTTTCAAAGGAGAATAATTTAAATGTTAATGATTATAATTCATTCATTTTTCTTGTCAATTTTTTTAGTTTTATTTTTAAGTGTTATGTTTCTTTTTTGGACATGGGGTGGGATTAAATAAGTTTTCTTCTTCCCACTCCTTTTTGAGCAGATCGTTTCTGTATGGTTTATTATGGTTTATTATGACAACTTATTGTTATGCTAAATATAATTTATATAATATATAATATAATGTTATGAATATTATTACACAATAATTTATTATCTTGATGTTGTGTTTTTTTTTTTTTTTTTTTTCTCAGCCTTGTGTTTTGTTGTTGGTTGCACACCATTAACTACTCACTTGCTCAAAATAAATAAATAAATAAATAAAAAATAGTAAAAAATAAATGCAATAGAAGTTTAGATTATATATTTTATTTTGTTTTGTTTTTATTAATTGTTGTGTATGTATTCTTATTTTAAAGGGTTTTTTATTTGTATCTTGGATCTAATTTTCAAAGCAAAAAATGCAGTACAATTAGCTTTTATGTGTGTGACTGCAAATTCAAAACATTAAAATTCTGGTTGCACGCATTTGTCACGGTTCAGTTGTTACAGACCTAATATACCTCCAGCAGTATTGATCCAGGTACAAAGCAACACCTTCGCTCAGATCTATAAGAAGCTCCTTGTACCTGGTTTATTTCTGCAGCAGCGTTAACACGTGCCTTCAGGAGATAACATACATGCATGGTGTTAGATCCAAGGCGAGACTCGCGACAGCCAAAGAAAAACAGGTACGGCTGTTCACGCTCCTATTTCTGTCCAACCTGAACGCATCGGGGGCACAGATGGGAACTCACTTTCGGAAATAACACTTAGAATTAGCGTTAAATAAAATGGTCTGTTCAGGTTGCATTGGGAAGTAATCAGCCGAGGGTTTAAAGAGGAAAAATAAAGACAGGCTTTTGTTCAGAGCTGATGAATGAGTGCTTTGATAGAACGCTTAACTTAGGGTTTTCATTTATCTCCTTATGGGTGGCTGGAACCTTTGCCTGCAACTATGGGCCTGAAGTGGGGTGCACCCTGGAGAGTGTTAGTTAGTCACCGGGCTGACTCTTAGGCCGTTTTCACTCCTAGTAGTCGAACAAGCTAAACCTTCTGAATAACGTCTTTTCCACCTTGCCTGTGGGGGGCGCTGCATCAAGAATTACTGAAGGAGCGTGCAGGAGAAACAGCATGTATTGGTCAGTAAAGAGCAACCTTCTTTGCCGTCACATGATGTAAACGAAAAAGAGAGGCATCAGACTCAAGCGGTGTTGGGATTCTGTTTTAGAAAAAATTTGTTGCAACAATGGACTCAGCATGAGCAGCAGATGAGGCAGGGGACCTGGGTTGCCAGGTTTGAATGTAAAAATCCGCCCCAACTCAAAAGCCGTCCAAAATCCGTGCAACAGTGAAGGAAATCACTGCATCATCGTAATTGGTGCCACTCCGGTGACACAGACCCGCCTCTTTCTCACAGACAGCAGTTTCTTAGACACAGAGAGGAGCTGAGTTGGCCTGGCTTCACTGTAATTACCTTTGGGTTTTTAAAGCAGAACTCAGTAACTTTTTTACCTTAAATAAACAGTTTCAAAGTCTGTGTGATGGTTAAATGAGGTGCAACAAAAGTTTCAAAGGCAGTCATCTGGACTTGATTTTAAAGTTGAAGACGTTTCACCGCTTTCTCAGTTCTGAAGCTGAACTGGTGAGAGCTGGTTTATCTGCTCCTAGGAAGGAGGAGTTAGACCTGAAACTAACTTCTGTTGGTTCAGGAGACTATGAAAGAGCCTGAGTGGTTTTGGGTCGTTAGGAGTCCTTTGTCCTCAGCTGGAGTGAGTGGCAGAGTGGTTAACCCTCCCCAGCCTGGTCAGCTCCTTCAGATGTTAATGACCTAGAGGTCCAAATCTTAGCCAGAGAGAAAGGATGGTTTGAGCGAGGAGAGAAAGAAGCAATCTTTGTCAAAAAAGATAAACCTTCTCTTAACAAAAATGGCGGCCTCATACACAACCTTCCATTCTGTCTACAACAGTCTCCTGAAACCCAAACAAAACAAAGCAGTTTCACTCAGGTCATTAACATCTGAAGGAGCTGCCCAGGCTGGGGAGGGTTAACCACTCTGCCACTCACTCCAGCTGAGGACAAAGGACTCCTAGCGACCCAAAACCACTAAGGCTCTTTCATAGTCTCCTGAACCAATAGAAGTTAGTTTCAGGTCTAACTCCTCCTTCCTAGGAGCAGATAAACCAGATCTTTTACCAGTTCAATTCCAGAATTGAGAAAGCCTCTTCAACTTTAAAATCAAGTCCAGGTGACTGCTTTTAAACCTTTTGTTGTGATGCAATTCCCCTGGATGAGTGAGAGTGTTCACAGTTAAATGAGTTGTTGTGGGGTAAGTGAAGCGTGTGGCATCTCCCCCTGGTGTCTCTGGGTCTGAGTGTTGCCGACCCGGAGTCACAGAAATCTTGAGTCTCGGGAGAAAGCGGCACATCCCGGTTAGCAAAACAACAAGCTAGCGGTGGCTTTATTTCTCGATTTTCGGCATGCCAGAGCGGCCTAACGGAAGAAAAAACCTTTGTACAGATAAGTTGAGGGGAAAACTAAAGTAAAGATGAGCGAGAGGTCACACAGGAGTCAACGGGGCTTGTGCGTATTTACAATAGTGCTTTACTCCGAACTGTAGGGGGAGCTCTATAGAGGAAAATTAGGCAAAAAGAGCGAAGAAATGAACAGAGTTACTGAGTTCCACTTTCAGATTTGTCATTCAAAACATGGAGAAATGGCCTATCATTCACATAATCTGCATACAAAAATAGGAACCTGGGAACACATTTTTTCACCTGCGGCAACGCATCAAAAGCCGCACAAAACTGCATACTTGGCAACCCTGCAGATGACCACGGAGAATGTTTTTACACCAGGCGGTAGACTCAGGGTAATGAGACAGACAACATGTTCCTGTTGTTATACAGACTCCCAGCAAGTTATGTGATGACCAAATTTATTTAGCCTCTTGCTGGTAGAATAAGTGAATCGCTTTACAAGCTTTAGGCGACACTGCTCTGCTGTACGGATGAATCCAAACGCCTCCATTTTCTCACTAATCAGCATGAAAACTTTGTTGATTTTGTGAGTGGTCACATTTCTATTAGGGCTTCCACCTCCTTCTTGCTCCACGTCTGACTGTGAGCCATTTTTCTGGTTATCGCTGTACACGTTCGTTTGTTGTGGTTGTGTTAACCCACAAAGCCCTGCAGCGTGGTCCACTTCCTGGATTTGGATTGCTGTTTGCTAGGCTTTGCATTCATGCTCTCTATGGGGCTATTAGCAAAAAGATTTGTGTGCGTGTAAATAGATTTGTCTGTATTAAGATGTGTGCATATCAAGATTTGTGTGTGTATTAAGATTGGTGGTACGTAATTAGATTTGTTTGTGTATAATACAATTTAAGTGTGCATATTATGCACACTTAAATTGTATTATTATTATTGTATTATGCACTGCATAATATGTTTTGTGTGTGTAAGACATTTTCTGCACTGCCTGTAAACTCAGGGCAGGACAGATGTAGCAAAAAGATTTGTATAATTAGAGCTTTGTCTGTGAGACATGAAACTTTTAGCACTTTTGCATTTACAGATAGATTATTTTACACACAGATAGCAATATAGACATACAAATTGTTTTACACAAGCACAAATTGTTTTACTCGCACACAAATTGTTTTACGCACACACAGTGTCATACACACTCACAAATAGTATTACGCACACAAATCATATTATACATGTACAAATCATATTACCCACACAACTTGCATTACACATGCACAAATTAAATTATAAATGCACAAATCCATTTACACAGGCACAAATCTTTTTGCTACATTAATAGCCCCATTCTATCTGCACCAGGGTTAACTTAAATCGAGCTGAGACGTTTGTTTTCAGGCGGATCAGAGTTCGCAACATCAAAACCACTGTAGCTTAATTCTATTGTTTGATCCTTCTTCCCAAAATAGGTCACTGAATCTCGCCAACTTTAGATTCCTTCTTAAAAATGTGGCACTCGAGGACAGGGCCTCTGCTCTTATGCAAATGTAATAAGTGAAGAAAGTGCAGCTCGATGCATTATTTACTACAAGCAAAGATGCTGGAGCTGCAGCGGAGTCTGCCATCTTTACTCTGACACTGTGAGACTCCACTTCTGCCGCTAATTACCCAGTGTCCACCTCTGCACCCGCGCCACAATTAAAAGTTTAGTGCTGAGTAAAGCTTTTCCTGTCCATTGGGTTTAACGACAGAGCGAAACGAGCGTCTGGAGGTGAGTTAGTGCGGACACTAATCACACGCTGGTTTGAGGAGACAGCAGCGGACGCCTACCTCAGACCTACTTTCAGCTCAGAGACACAGGCACTGATTAAACTCCAGTTAAAATATAAAATAATGACTACTTCTAGCTCAAAGAGGTACTTATTAGCCCGGGCAGTCAGTATGAGCAACATTTTCAAACTGTACAATGTTGGTTTGGTCTCTGAGAACGGTTTCCAGGGGGCAGCGCTTTTATAGCGTTCCTTTGAAGGCAGCTCCTCCAGAGTCAGCTCCTCTGAAGGAAAGGCGAAGTTAAAACAGGTTTTATATTAACTGTTACAATTAATTAGTCTCAGCCTCCTGCAGGAGAGTCTGGATCCTCAGCCACAGTGGGTCGTTTCAGTCGATTTGGACCTGGCCTATCACAGCCGTTTATCTGCTGCCCTTCTTACAAAAGCAGAAGATATTCTCCTGTCAGAAATAAGCAAATGCTGCAGGGCTAATACAGAGCGGAATTAAATAACTTCTCTGACCTGTGCTCACCTGTGTTTAGTGCTTTCCTTCATCATCTGCTAAATGTGCTGAAGTCTGTGTTGTTGTTCAGGCCTTTTCTTTGTCTTGTTTCCTAACCTGGCAAAAGTCAGATGGATATAACGTTAGCACAGAGTTGCTAACATTATATCAATATGGAGTCTCGTTGAAAACGTTTGTGAAGGGGCGGGACTTTCAGTAGAATACTGGGAGGTGATTGGATAAAGCACCAACTCTGTAGCTAAACCACAAACTGCTACCAAAGTAAAACAACACAATAAAGATGTTAGAAGATTTTTGCTGTTCTTGTAAATGTAGAGCAGCATACGTTACATTTTTTGGCATTGTGTTTGTCAAGTTTAACTTAACTTTAACTTTATCCGTGGGCTTGGCCACACTTGAAAGGGCGGGACTCAAGACAGAAGGTGTTACTGGACCTCCCTCAGACATCAGGCCTTTGAATAGTTTTGAATCCTTTTATTTCCAAAACTTTAATTTGACAACAGTAGCCAAGGTGACCTTTAAAACACAAACACCAGTGTAAATATCACAAATACTCAAATTTAACAATACAGTTTTTGGCACTTTAATAGTAGATTTTATGAGTTTAAATTAAATGTATGCTATTTATAGATGATCTTAAGCTACTTACAGTTTTAGTAATATTTAATCACCAGTAGTTTGCCAATTTGTTTAAAATGTAATATTTACCGTATTTTCCTGCACTATAAGGCGCATCGGATTATAAGGCTCACCTTCAATGAATGGCCTATTTTAAAACTGTTTTCATATATAGGGCGCACCGCATTATAAGGCGCATCCACTAGATGGCGCTGCGCTAAAGGGAATGTCAATAAAACAGTCAGATAAGTCAGTCAGTCAAACTTTATTAATAGAATACAAACCAGCGTTCTTACAACTCCCTCGTTGAAAACAATGTATTTCCAACTCCATTTGTCACAGTTCAAAGCTACATGAACAGCGTTCAAGCGCTCAGTTTTCTGTCCCCTCAATGTCGCAACTCTTCTACTGAGATGGAGCAAAGGCCACGCCTCCTTGTTCTTTTGCGGCAGGATCCATAAACACGCCTATGGCACACATGAACAGCTGGGACTGGAATTCCCCTTTATCGTTTTTACCGCTGTCACTTCGGCGACGCCCCCTGAATACGGTAGCCATAATTAAGCAACACTGATCCATATATAAGGCGCATCGGATTATAAGGCGCACTGTCGGTTTTTGAGAAAATTAAAGGCTTTTAGGTGCGCCTTATAGTCCGGAAAATACGGTAAAAAGATTTAACTGAGTTCAAATTAAACCAAAGCAATACAGAAAACCAGTTAAAATTAAGCAAATTACTAACCCAAGTAACTCAAAATAACTCTGCAAACAGTACACAAAACAACCACGTGAATTAAAACAATACAGAGCGCAAAGCGCCCGTAGAACGCAGGACCAAATGGTTTGTGTGTTGATAAACAATTTTTTAATCAGTGTTTTTGTAAAAAGCCTTATTTTTATGCAGTTTCAAAATCCTGTACACATCTTTGCTGTCTCCAGTAAAATCAAAATGCTGCCAGATCCTGCTTCTTTTTGGTTTTTGCTCATTTTTTTGCTTACATTTAAATCCAGCTAACCCATTACCCGTCGCTCTCTGTGGCCTGTACCTCTACACTCACTGTCTTCTGAGCCTCCTTTACTTCTTTCCCATAATGATATGATCCTGGCTTGTTCTCACATGTGACTGGCTGCATGCGGTGCCCAACAAAATAAAAGTCTGCCATGCTTATGCAGACTTTTAGTAGAGCTGAGCAGGATCAGCTAAAGATTTGACTCTCCTCTACGACTGTCAGCTCTTCCAAAGTATCGTCTCTTTGACCCATCCCTACCGGACGGCACTTCAACACACACCCTGCAGTGTTTGGTTGTCAGTCAAAAGCTTCTGCTAGTTCCTCCAAATATCATCTCTCAGTCAGCCATGGCCGCCCACTGAGTGAAGAGATGATTTTATTGCATTTCTCTAATTACCGTCTTGCTTCCTTGCACTGAAAAAACAACTGTGATGTCCCATAGAGGCCCACTGAAGCTTGGCATCAATAGTTATTTATACACCAGTGCAGGCTGCTATTAACTGTTATCAAGCTTTATATATTATCAAATTGTAAATGCCGACTTTATTTCTCCTTTATGTATCTTCTCTAATCTTTCTCATCTCTTTACTTTTTAATCTGTCACCATTTGAGTCCCAACTCCAGGTCCCTGTAGAGAATCTTCCTCTTTCCTCCTCCTCTGTTTATCGATGTGAATCCTAAACGGCAGAAAACTCTCCTCGATCACACATCGACGCTGGGCTGGTGCCGTTTCTTTGTGATGGAGATAAATCACATTTTCCCACAATAAAATAAAAATAACCCCTGAGACGTGAGGTTGAACGGATCAAACCGCAGGCCTGGATCTGAGAGCGTTTATGGAGTGACTGTATGAATTTCCAGAGATTTATCTGAGAAATGATTGAGGTTTGTTCGGTGATATTTGATGTGTGGGAGGATCTATCACTGGTTTTCACATTTAAACTGAGACAGATTAGATTTTATATCACCGCGCTGTCATTTTCGCAGGTTCACAAATGGGGTTTATGTAACAGGAATGAGTGTGAGTCTTAAAATAGAGAAAGGGTCGTTAGTTAATTGGGTCAGATTCAACGAGATGAAAGTACAGGTCCATAAGCATTAGGACACTGACGCAAGTTTAGTTTTTTTAGCTTTTTACCAAAACATATTAAAAATACAGGTATATGAATAATATGTGCTTAAAGTGCAGACTCTCAGCTGTAATTTGAGAGTATTGACAACCAACTGAGAGGAAGGGTTGAGGAATTACAGCTCTTTAATGTGTAGCCACCTCTTTTTTAAAGGCTCAAACGTAATTGGACAAATTAACAATACTGTGAATAAAATGTTCATTTGTAATACTTTGTTGAGAATACTTTGCTAAGTCTATTGTGGCCCTTCTGTTGTTGGGTTAGGGTATTTAGGGTATTTAAAGCTGTAGTCCGGAACTTTTAAATTTGTACAAAATGTTTAAAATGTGTAAAAATGATGGTCTGGTCCTGTTCTATGGTGTATAGTAGGTGAGCTGTCATAATTAATACTTTGCTGTAGTCCTTCCCCTGGGCTCTGATTGGAAGTTTAAGCGTGCGCCGCTCGTCTTGAACCAATACATTTTGAGTCTGGTCTGAGCCCCGCCCCTTCCTCCTGCGTCACTCTCGCTCGTGGAGCTCCAGCTGCAGACACCGGGAGATTCAAGATAGAGGCTAACTATAGCAGAGCGACAATACTACGGAGTTACTCACCGTTTTCTGCTCAGGTATTTAAATGTATTCTTTATTTACGTTAAAGTACTTTTAAACACGCTTCTGTAACTTGTTGTGGAGCTGTGGTAATCATAGATTGATTGAAAGTCGATTCTTAGTGAGTTGTAGACCAGACCAATGCTACTGAAGCTGCTGTCACTTAGCTTTGCATCGCCAGCTGCAGCTCCATTATACAGAATACTTTAGTTTAGGTTTAGTATTTTCATGCTGTAACAAATAACTTTCACCTCGATGTGAAAAGTCTGTGCGTTACATGCAGTTGGAGGTGTTTAGCCTAATAGCGCACAAGCTAACACTCTGCTAGCTTCAAGCTAAATGCATTTTAGCTGAAATGAAATAAAACCTGTTGCCTGGAGATTCCAGACTCACCGCTGTACCAGTGGATGAGTCTGGTCGCCTAAGAATCAATTCAATTTCTAGGGCGGAGCAAACCCGAGTTAACGGACAGCGGAGTTAGCCAATCAGAAAATGGTGGACGTGACGTTAACAAAGCGACAAGAAAGTGAGAAAGTAAACAAACGGAGTAGTGAAGCCACGAGGGAGGAATGAGGGAGTTATTTCAACATTACCGTACCATACGCTGAGTGAAACTAACTCTCGGCTCCTCGGTGCGCCATCTTGATTGTTGTCGGTGAGGAGACGCGTACGAGTGACGCTGCTCGCGAAGAACACGTGACTTAAATAAACCAATCAAAATGCACGGTACAGTTTGGATTTGAGTAAACCACTGCGGACGGCGTGGTGACCAGACTGATATTTCTCTGTAGAATAACACAGAGACATATCAGTCTGGATTTTCCAGGCAATAAAACCTGAGCTACTGCTACGACAATTACATTGCAAAGGATCTGTAAGCTAATTAGTAAGTTTTTAGATGTAAATGTATGGTTTGTATTTGCTTTTCTATAGCTTCTTAGTCATGAATATTAGTGCTGTCACATTACCAAAACAGACTTCCACACCTAACCAGTGGCACTCGACAGTGAATGTAATGTAAATGTTCCTCACAGCTGAGTTGTCTTTTTATTATTCAAACACTAGTGACTGCTCAGGGAGTCTGCAAAGGACATGAACTCCTGTTTACACAAACGTGCTGACATACTATTGTCTTATCTAGAAATACTGTTACTTGTATGATTATATTATTCACACTATGCCCTCTCCTTCTCTGTCCTCAGGTCCAGCTGCTCAGAGGATGGTTTGGTTTCCTGGACAATAATCTACTCACATCTCCAGTATGAGTCAAGATAAAGCAGTGTATTTTAGCACAGTAATAAAGTTATATTTTACAACAGTACTCACTTGTTTCATTTATCATCTTCAGGAGTGTGTCTACTTTTGTGACATTTAGGTGTGACTTATATTGTAGGTATATTTAAAATTGTACGTTTGGTAATGCATGTTTCTGAAAATATGAAAGGAGATTCAAGAAAAACTTTATTACACAGCAAACATTTCACAATCACAGCAGTTGTTGTGTTACTGTATCACTGAAGACAGTACAGTACATGAGCTCTGGAAGTGTCCAGCAGCAGCCCAGGAAGACCACAGCTGTCCTCCTCTGAGGTGTCTCTGTCTGCAGCAGAAGACCACTGCTGTCCCCTCTGAGGTGTCTCTGTCTGCAGCAGAAGACCACTGCTGTCCCCTCTGAGGTGTCTCTGTCTGCAGCAGAAGACCACTGCTGTCCCCTCTGAGGTGTCTCTGTCTGCAGCAGAAGACCACTGCTGTCCTCTCTGAGGTGTCTCTGTCTGCAGCAGAAGACCACTGCTGTCCCCTCTGAGGTGTCTCTGTCTGCAGCAGAAGACCACTGCTGTCCTCTCTGAGGTGTCTCTGTCTGCAGCAGAAGACCACTGCTGTCCTCTCTGAGGTGTCTCTGTCTGCTGCAGAAGACCACAGCTGTCCCCTCTGAGGTGTCTCTGTCTGCTGCAGAAGACCACTGCTGTCCCCTCTGAGGTGTCTCTGTCTGCTGCAGAAGACCACAGCTGTCCCCTCTGAGGTGTCTCTGTCTGCTGCAGAAGACCACAGCTGTCCCCTCTGAGGTGTCTCTGTCTGCTGCAGAAGACCACAGCTGTCCCCTCTGAGGTGTCTCTGCAGCAGAAGACCACAGCTGTCCCCTCTGAGGTGTCTCTGTCTGCTGCAGAAGACCACAGCTGTCCCCTCTGAGGTGTCTCTGTCTGCTGCAGAAGACCACAGCTGTCCCCTCTGAGGTGTCTCTGTCTGCTGCAGAAGACCACTGCTGTCCCCTCTGAGGTGTCTCTGCTGCAGAAGACCACAGCTGTCCCCTCTGAGGTGTCTCTGCAGCAGAAGACCACTGCTGTCCTCTCTGAGGTGTCTCTGTCTGCAGCAGAAGACCACAGCTGTCCCCTCTGAGGTGTCTCTGCAGCAGAAGACCACTCCTGTCCCCTCTGAGGTGTCTCTGTCTGCAGCAGAAGACCACAGCTGTCCCCTCTGAGGTGTCTCTGTCTGCAGCAGAAGACCACAGCTGTCCCCTCTGAGGTGTCTCTGTCTGTAGCAGAAGACCACAGCTGTCCCCTCTGAGGTGTCTCTGTCTGCAGCAGAAGACCACAGCTGTCCCCTCTGAGGTGTCTCTGTCTGCAGCAGAAGACCACTGCTGTCCCCTCTGAGGTGTCTCTGCTGCAGAAGACCACAGCTGTCCCCTCTGAGGTGTCTCTGTCTGCAGCAGAAGACCACAGCTGTCCCCTCTGAGGTGTCTCTGCAGCAGAAGACCACAGCTGTCCCTGTCTGCAGCAGAAGACCACAGCTGTCCCCTCTGAGGTGTCTCTGTCTGTAGCAGAAGACCACAGCTGTCCCCTCTGAGGTGTCTCTGCAGCAGAAGACCACTCCTGTCCCCTCTGAGGTGTCTCTGTCTGCAGCAGAAGACCACAGCTGTCCCTTCTGAGGTGTCTCTGTCTGTAGCAGAAGACCACTGCTGTCCTCTCTGAGGTGTCTCTGTCTGCAGCAGAAGACCACTGCTGTCCTCTCTGAGCTGTCTCTGTCTGCAGCAGAAGACCACTGCTGTCCTCTCTGAGGTGTCTCTGTCTGCAGCAGAAGACCACTGCTGTCCTCTCTGAGGTGTCTCTGTCTGTAGCAGAAGACCACTGCTGTCCTCTCTGAGGTGTCTCTGTCTGCAGCAGGTGAAACTGTCCTCATCAGAAACTCAGCTACAGCTCAACACTGGGTCCACTGCAACATCTCTGAGTCCACAGTAGAAATCTGCAGGGGTCTGTACACAGGGGGGTGTCAGCAGGAACAGCTGGGCTGTTGAAAAACACCACTGGGTCTGAAACTTTATGTTTACAGATTTGTGTTAGCAGCTGCACATGCATTACTTGCATAACTGTCAAAGTCAAGGTGTCATTTATTTTGTAAATTATTATATCCTATATTTCTAACCTTTTTGAACCGGTGCTGCTCCGTGAGGCCTCTTCCTCTGAGCTGGTTGTAGCTGTAGTTGTGGGGATGGCAGCTTGTCAAACGCTGTGGGCCCTTACATGTTTAAAACTAGTTCAGCACTGTAAAAATAATAAAAAATATATAAGATTACACCGTCTCCAGGTTGACACTAGCAAAACATTTAGAAAAATATGGTAAAAAAGGGTTGATTATTAGCATTAGCATGATGATAGCATTGTCTCATTGGAGCACTGTGGTCGTGAGTGATTCTTACAAATATTTGAGAGATAAAATGTTACTTTTCTAACATTCAATCTTACTTTATATGCACATAACAGCAGGTAAAAGGTAAACGGGGAAGGTAACAAGTGTAAAAGTGTAAAAGAATTTATTGAAAACAGGAGAAAGAGAGGGCACACAGGTCAGTGTTCGCCTACACAACACACGGACAGATGCGTTATTAAAAACATGCACTTCTGCTGTAATATAAAACCCTGAAGTAACTTTTACAACTGACTTTACACTTTCCAGAGTTTACAGTATATGTAAGCAAGCCAGTGTATGCTTTGTGCTGGTCCCAAGCTCGGATAAATGGAGAGGGTTGAGTCATCAGGTTTGAAGTGGGGCTACACCAGGTCTAAACTAAGTCTAAATGAGGTCTAAACCAGGACTTGAACTGCAAAAGACTCCTGAGTACCACTAGTAGGGGCCTGCGTACCACACAGCACCAAATACTGACTAAATAAACCTAGGTCTAAACCACAACTAAACCTGGTGTGAAGCAAGGCTAAACCAAGATTAAACCAAGTCTACACAAGGTCTAAAACCGTTCTAATGCATGGCTAAACCAGAACTAAATTAGGAAGAAACCAGGCGTAAACCTGGACAAAAACAGGTCTTAACCAGGCATAAACCAGAATTAAATCATGAGTAAAGCAGGTCTAAACCAGGACCAAAAACAGGACTAAATAAGATTTACACCAGAGCTAAACCCGGTCTAAACAAGGCTTAAATGTGTGTTTTTTCATGCTGTCGCTTCGAACAGTGCCCCCTGGAGGTCGGTGAGTCATACTGGTGGATAGAGTCGCAGTGATGTCTCTGTCTTATGTATGCTCCGTGCAAAGGTCAACCTCATTATCCTCGTGTCTTCAGACGCTGACCTCCCCTGACACCGCCAAGTGATCTCTGGCTTTGTTTTTATGTTTTTAAAAAATGGCCAAATGAATGTGTTCAGAATAAGCTGACTATGCACTTCACGCTCAGCACTGACCGAACTGAAATCACACAGAAGGTGAAGAATGTCTCTAAATGTCCACAGACCCACCTGGTGTGTAGGCAGCTACTAGGTTTTAGTGTACGTGTACAGTCCAAATGTCAATGTGTAAAGTGCATATATATTTTAAAAAATAAATATACTGTATACATAATTTGTCATGATTAATCACTTTTTTTTTTTTTACCAAGTAGCAACAATCATGTTAGAAATACAATGTAGAAGCTTATTTGAATGTTCTGGCTTCTTATTTTAACTTAATTACAAAGGAACACCGCAGTCAAACAGGGCAATATTTAGAGTTCGTGCATCAACCTCTGCCTCCCGTGCACGCAGTAACACAAAACGTACCTGATCCCCGCGCAGATCTGTCTCCTCTTTTCTTTCTCACCTGAACCCAACACTGCTTCTGTCTCTATGTGTGTGTGTGTGTGTGTGAGTGTGTGTGCGTCAGTCAGCTGTGAAAATAATCAGGAATATGATGAGTTTAAATGTTGTGATGTGAAAGAAAAAGAGTGAAGCCGTGTGGGGATGGGCCTGCCTCGGAGGAAACCCTGCAGTTACCTGTAGTGCACTCGTATAGGCACATACTGTTCATAACCAGCGCTGAAATACATTTACATTTGCCTTTTTGGCCGGGGTGGATGTCCAGCCCTAGTTACCGTGTGCCAGAAATTTGGTCACTGAGAAAAGTTCTGTTTCCATAGACCAGTGTGATTAAATGTGTTTTCTATAATTATTAATTCAGCTGTAATTAATAAGTGATTAAAGGTACTGTTTAGTCTAAATCAAAACAATAGGTCTGTGGGTTGCCAGTTTTTCCGCTTCTCTGATTGGATGATCGACAATGTAGGGGTTTAGAACTAAAACAAACATAAACAACTTGGCCATGGTGTAAATATTTTTTATTATAGTTAATGAATAAAATGTACCATTGTTATCAGTAAAGCTAATATTTGATTTTAACATGTTTACATCATATCTTGGAACATGTGGGTAATTTTTATGAAGTATAACAAATACTCCTCATAGCGCCTTTAAAGTCATATTTATACAAGTAAAAAAGTTAAAGTTAAGTTGTGCCAACCAGATGAGAAGAACAGCAAAGTAATTGTAAGCCCTGCGACTATCTGACCAGTGACCAGCATGTTCCCCGCCTCAAGCCCAAAGCAGCTTAGCTCCAAAAGCTTTTTTCCCTGTAAGATGGCCACTATATATCTTTTTCACAAAAAAACACAAGTAGTACATACACTGCCTGGCCAAAAAACATAGTTGCCACCTGGATTTAACTAAGGGCGCACTCACACCAGGGCCATTCAAACCGTGCTGTGCCCAGGTACGACTGGGGAGGGGTCTGAGTCCCCCGCCGCACTCTCACCTGCACAAACGATCCGTGCCGCAGCCCGGTTACGACATCAGCTCTGAGGGCGACAGACTGCTACGTCATCTTGGTGCACGGTTGGTTTACAAGTCGAGCGAGTCGCTAACACTTTTAAAACCAGTGTAGTGGAAAACGTGAGACCAGCGGCATGAAGTATCTGTCCTATTTTTTTGAGTCTCATTTGTGAGACGCTGTCTTCTGTTCTGTTTTGGAATAATGCATGCATGAGCAACCGCGCCGGGCCGTGGCCCACCTCCTCCAACCCTCACATTAGGCAACCGTGCCGTGCTTTAGGGGCGTTCCCGACTTGGGCACGGTTCAACTGGCCTACTGTGAGTACAACCTAAGTAGGGGTTCAGCAACATTATGTGTCCAAAGAATGAGGTCAGCTGACTACCTGCAGATACTGAATGACCAGGTTACTCCGTCAGTGGATTTTTTTTTCTCTGATGGCACTGGGCTTATTCCAAGATGACAATGCCAGGATTCATTGAGCTCACTTTGGGAAAGAGTGGTTCAGGGAGCATGAGACATCATTTTCAGACACGGCCTGGCCACCACAGAGTCCAGACCTTAACCCCTTAACGTGCTCCAAGAATAACTCTCACATTTTGAGCTTGATGAATCCTTGTCATCTTGGAATAAGCCCGTGCCATCAGAGAAGAAAAAATCCATTGATAGAGTTTGTTTACACAAACTACAGATAACCTATAAATGTCATAAATTGTACCTTTTTCTTCTTTGCATCTGTTTAGTATGATATGTAGTCGAGGACCCAGTAGTTGTCCATGCAAATATTTTTTATTTTTGGACTTGGCTATTTTATTCCCCTTGCAACACGACCTCCAGTTGAAAAGTGTGAAAAAGGTTTATTATCTATGGTCTGAACCGTGAAAGTATCTAATCCAACGAGCACTGATAAAATAACCACAGCTGTACAGTAAAAGTGGAAATACTGCAAATGAAGCGATGACTACTCCTACTTTCACAGCCTGGCCACATGTCGCGACAAAAGCCCCCACAGCTGCCCCCAGCATTACTCCCACTGTCCCAGTCCGACTGTACTCTTCTGCTGCCGTCCATCGTAGCCTCTACACATGGCCCAGGTCCCAGCACGGGGAGGGACAACTTTTACTCACCCAACACCGCGGCACCACACGACGCCGCGCTCAGCCAAATGGTCACCGCTGCACCTTTTTGCCAGCTGTTAAAAACAAACATCCCAGCGATGTACCTAATAACTGAGGTAGGAGTATGGGGTATAAACAAAACCCTAACAAGCAGTCCCATATGGGTATAGGTATACGCGTTTTAATGAATACTAAGGAAATAAAGAAGGCTATGACAAATGCAAAATAAAAAACAACAACAACATCACAAAGAAAAATTTACAGTACATATATCCAAAAGAAAGTACCGTATTTTCCGCACTTTAGGGCGCACCTAAAAGCCTTTAATTTTCTCAAAAACCGACAGTGCGCCTTATAATCCGATGCGCCTTATATAGGGATCAATGTTGGTTAATTATGGCTACCGTATTCAGGGGGCGTCGCCGAAGTGACAGGTTTTAAAAGCAAAGTTGGCTCTACATTCTGCTCAACCAGACTTATCCCAAATCATACGTGAGTCCTGAAACTTAAGCAGTTGTCCTTTTGTTGTCCTAGTTGTCCCGAAAATGATATAAGTGCAGAGTCTGAAGCAGTTGTTGTCTGATAAAACATAAGAAGTACCGTTGCTAATTGTGTTAGCTGCTGTGTTAGCTGCTGTATGTCTTGGCGAATCTCCGCAGGTGATGCCCAGATGCTCAATCTGTCTTTAAAATTATTTTAGCGACTGAATAGAGGAGAATCTAAGCTTTAAAATGAGGTGTAACATGTCCATATTCAGCAAATTTTAGCCATGGTTAGCTGTGTTCAAACCACTCTGTTGTAAAAATAACTTAGCATCGCAGAGCGGGGATAGAAGGCAAAATAACGACACGGTATGGGACGACTGAGATACAGTAGTGTGACTGTATAAACTATAAAGTTACCCCTATATAAGTACTCGTATCGGTACGTACTCAAATGGAAGTACTCGTACTCGTATCGGTTTGAAAAAAAGTGGTATCAGTGCATCCCTAGTTTTCAACGAGGGAGTTGTAAGAACGCTGTTTTGTATTCTATTAATAAAGTTTGACTGACTGACTTATCTGACTGTTTTATTGACATTCCCTTTAGCGCAGCACCATCTAGTGGATGCGCCTTATAATGCGGTGCGCCCAATATATGAAAACAGTTTTAAAATAGGCCATTCATTGAAGGTGCGCCTTATAATCCGATTCGCCTTATAGTGCAGAAAATACGGTAATATAAGAAAACCCCACATTAGGAGAGCTGTTGTTAGTTCAAAAGATAAAAACTCTAAAATGGAAAATATTACATACGTGTTTATTAGGAATGTGCCAAACATTGTCCATAAACTAAATAACGGTAAACCATAACGCGTAAGACATCAGAGACCAAAAAACCAACCACAGACATCTGCCAGGACAACCACTACAGCTCCTCTGAACAAATTTTCTGGGGGAAACCCTGACGTTACAGCATTTTGCTAAATTTTCAAGTTTTAGTTCATCTTTTTGATAGAAATGAATTGTGTTATCGTGGTGAGTTACCACAGAGCTGATTAGCCCTTGTCAAGCTTTTAAACTCTATGCATTTTTTGAAAAGTCGAAGGGGAGAATTTATGGGAAAAGTGGAACCGAGAGTAGGCGGTCACTGTTAAGCTCTATGTGCCTGAAGTGCCTTGTCAAGTTTCTTGCCCAAAGGCATAACGGCAGTATGTGCTTCAGGCGACGTTCCTGCCAAACCTCTGGCTGGTGGGCAAACATTTACCCCACTGCACCACTGACAAGCTAGACTATGTTGCAGTTTGTTTTTTTTCTCTTTCCACCTGGACCATACCTGATGTTCCAGGACGTCACCCAGTCCCACAGCACAGACGGGCGTCGACTACACCCTAAAGATGCGCACACACACACACACACACACACACACACACACACACACACACACACACACACACACACACAACCACACACACACACACGCACACAGTTATCAGACAGGACTTAAGGAAGAGAAAATAAAATGAAAATACACAAATGTAAACACATAACATCATTTTTTTCTAACTTCTAACCGTTTGGGTGCAGAATTATTGCTTGTAAGAGCAGAATGTCATCTGTGAGTATGTTTGAATGGTCTTGGTTATTTTTTTTTTTAAAGACATAAACAGCTAAACAGATAAACAGCTGTGATAGGTTGGAGCCAACTCAAGCAATGGAAACAACTCTTTACGGCAGAGGACCCTACTGCTTTTGAAAAGAAAGTAGGATGGTCTACTACTCTCCACAACAAATTTCATAATTTCCTTTTAATTCAGATTCAAAGAAAATTGTGCAACTCACCATTTGTTGACGGCGCCATTCGTTTAGGAGAAAATCTTTGTACTGCTCAGACTTAGTGGCATTCACTGACGCAGTTGATAAATGTAAACCAATAAAACTGGAAAGATTCTCCACAAAGACAGAACCGGTCGATAAACATTTCTCTTCTAATCCTCTCACTTTTTTTATGAACAGGGAACATACAGCAGCACACCCTGCTCGCCGCTGACTGCTCTGTCTATGCCTCCCTTCCACAGACAGGGGGCGCTGTGTCTGCAAAACAACTATAATTCACAGGAGAGGAGAAAGCTGTAGATGCTATTCAGTTTAAAAAGCTTGTTTTGAACATTGTCTCTCCTGGTTGAAATACATCTAACTCCCTTATCGTCCAAACAGTTTTTTTTTTTTTTTTTAAACACTGACACACCAAATGTTTAAGAAAGTGAAGTGCTTTTTATTAAGAACATTTTTGTTTAATCAGATCATGTTTTTAAAGGCTATAAATGTGCTCCTGTTCTAGAGGAGACCAAGACTGATTTAAAAATTAATAAAAGCACAATATAGCTCCTTTAATGAGCACCAAGCCACTATTCTTCACCATATCTTTAAATATTTAATCATTTTAAGCTTTTATTTGGCAAAAAAACTGCTCGAGTGGTAAATGGTACAGAAACAAAGTCAAGGCAGTTGATTAATAATAAATTAGAGTGTGTAATTTGCAGAAAACGGGCCGTCATCAGTTACAGACGGTGCTGATCTGGCTCTGGGCTGAATCGATTATCGACACCAACGTTTAGCTCCAGGAGTGGCTGCAAACGAAGAGAAATGCAGAGTTTTAACAAACAGGGAGCTAATGGGGCAAATGTGGACTCCTTTGTCTTCCTATGTTACAAATCTATGTTGAAAAAAAAAAGAAATGACATTAAAAATGGCTAGAACAGCGATTCTCCTCACCCACTCTCGTCTGGATGAATCCTTACAGAGCTGATCTATGATCCTATAGATGAACTAAGGGACTAACTCCTAGATGCATTGCCTGTCCGTCCTGGGAGAGGATCTCTCCTTCAATATGGGCTCCATAAGGTTTCTTCTTTTTTCCCGTAGCTGGGTTTTTTTTAGGAGTTTTTCCTTACCGAGAAGAAGGGTCTAAGGACAGGAGTGTCCTGGGTCTGTTTAGTTTAGTGTAGTTATTGTTTGTGCTGATTGTGTGTTGTCTGATTGTGTGTTTATGTTTGATCAACTGTTTGTGAAGCCCTTTGAGGCGACTTTTGTTGTGATACTGGGCGATACAAATAAATCTGAATTGAATTGAATCTGAATTCAAACTCAGTAAATATTTGGCTTTCCAAATTTAATGAGCTAAAATAAGCCTAAATAAGCTTTGACCTAACCAGGATTCAAGAAGGACTGAATCAAGACTAAGCCAGAACTAAACTAGGTCTAAACCAAGACTAAACCAAGTCTAAACCAAAACTAAACCAGGACTAAAATTGTTCTAAATTAGGACAAACCCAGATCTAAACAGGACTAGGCCTTTTCAGATCAATTTTTTTTTAGGTAATTTATAAATTACATGATTTTCTTAAAGTGATGAACAGTAAGTTGATTAAATTAAGCTATTCAAATGAAATGTGAAAACCTGCTCTGGGGCCCCTCATCACCAAAGAGAGCCTGGATATTTCCATCCCTGATGTTCATACATTGCCTTGATCTTGGAAAAACAACCAAAAAAAAAAAAAGGAATCCAAACTAATCTGTCTCCTCCTCTTCCACAAACATTAAAAACTCAAAACATTTCCCACAATGAGATGCGACCGAAGGAACCGAGCCACATCGCTGTCTAATTAATTTCCCATAATTCCATATGTATGTAAGCGGAGATACAGCCCCCAGCCCCATTGCTTTGCCTCGCAGTCATTTATTTTGTGTTGACGCGTGTGTAAAAGTAAAAGACGCCGGCGTGGATTTGAATGATTTATTGGTGTGAGTCTGGGCTTCACCGCGGCGCACTTCACCCGCCGAGCCTTCGACTTCGATATCAGAAACACAATTAGCATATTTCATCAGTTCTGACAAGCCTTTTGAAGACGCCGATAAACCGGAGCCACTTATTATTTCCACCCTGACAACCAAGTCTAATGTATTCCACACAAGAGAGGGGTATTTGAGATGTAATGACACGCTGCATTGAATTTACAGGAAAAAAAAACTTCAGAAAGATTTGAATGAATTACCTAAAGATGGCATTTTAACAATCTGACATCAGTCTCTTGGTTCTTGGGCCAAGTTTCTGTCATTTGAAGGGAATATATCATGCAAAATCAACTTTTCTAATGTGGTTCCCTCATCAAAAACAGACTGGGAGTTGTGTTTTGTTTTATTCACGCCTGTTTGAGTAATCCTGTATTCTCTGGCGCCGCATTTCTGAGGCTCACAAATCCCCGCCCACTCCAGGAAGCACTGAATAATCAACAACAAGCTCCTCTACATCCAGTCTGCTCTCATTTATTTATCCAAAAAAACAGTATTCAGCTCTGTTTCCACTGATTCCTCACAGACATTTTTTAATTTTGTAGTAAAATGGCATCAGACAAAAAGTTCTTTGTTTCTGTTCTGCCCGGTTTCTTCTTAAAGCTATTATTGTAGTCTTTTGTAGACTTTCTTGTAGTCCTATAATGTTTTTAAAGTTTGTAAAATGTGCTGCTGTTCTAGAGGAGACCAAGATTGGTTTAAAAAGGTAAACAGCGTTGACATAACAGCATAATATATCCCCTTTTAAGATTTATAGATTATCTTGATCCAAGCATGTGTGAATGTTGCAGGGTGAAATTTTCCCCCCACATTTAGGAGCACTCCTGTAAAATCTCACAAGTCTGGTTGACGCTTGGCCTGACTCTTGTTTTTTCCGCCTCGTATCCGTACAAAGGTCTCTTCTGTCTTTTGGCCGCTCTGTCGTGATGAAACTCTAAGAAAGAAAGCCATCGCTAGCTTGGTTTTATGGCTCAACAAGGATGTGTTGAGATGAAGAGCCAAAAATCCACTGTTAAACCTAGAGTTAACAAAATAAAACTGTGTTGTGAGGCGTGAAGAGCTCGACAAATTGGAAAACACCGTTTTTTCTCCCTTTGAAACTTTTCCCCCAGGCTGGGACTGGCTTCACCTCCTGCCCAGTGGTGGAATGTAATAAAGTAAAATTACTTAAGTACAATTTTACAAGAGGTGCTTTTACTTCTCTACATTTTAGCGCAAGTATCTGTACTTTTACTCCACTACATTTCAGAGTTGGTTTGAAGTACAAAGTACTTTGAGTTTTGGTTCAAAATCGTGTGTTTTTGTCATGGCCTCATTGTAGACACACAGTACTTAAATATAACAGATGCAGTAAAGTAGTACTGCTTTAGAAACATCAGAATAATAAAGACAGAAGATGCAGCAGTTTGTTAATTTCATCTGGAATCAGCAAAATCCCTCACATTTAACACATTCATGAGTTGCTGAGTTTGTGTGAAATAATTTTACTTTTTTACTTACAATTACATGTAAAAGTGGGTACTTTTATACTTTTACTTCAGTAGAAATTTTAAGGTGATATTTTTACTTTTACTTGAGTCAATACTTGCTTCTTTATCTGTACTTTTATTTTACCCTCCTACAGCCCTGACTTTTTAGTCACACCTTTCGTCCTAAGCACTGCCATAGAGAAAGTATCTAATGGTCAATAATTCCATTTTTTTTTCATGGTTACAATGATTGACTTCAGTCCTCATCGTACATAACAAAATTTCATATTGTTTACGAAATTTAACCCCTTAAATTTGAGTTTTTGTGATTAAAAGTTGATTTCAAATTATGGCAAAAATCACAAAAAATAGATTTTTTTTCATTTCTGTAAATGCAAATCAGATTTTTTTTGTGGTGGATTATTAGAGCTTGGGAGTGTCAAAAATTGGCATCATGATTGATTTTATTAGATTTAAAATTTTTGTGTAGCGGTGGATGAAACATTTTTAGTCACACCTTTTGTCCTAAGGCGCAAAAAAATGCACTGCCATAGAAAAATTATATAATAATAGATAATTCAAACACTTTTTTTGAATTTCATGATTAACTTCAGCCCTCATCATACATAGGAAAAAATAATTCTGTTTATGAAATTTAACCCCTTATTTTCCAGTTTGTGTGGTGCAGACACCTCCAGCACAAACCTCTGCCTCTGCTCAGTCTGGGACCTTTTTCTACTTTGTCCTGATGTGCACATCTCTGTAAGAACTACATTTTGGATTTGTGCTCACGCAAACACAAACAAACTCATTTCTCAACAAACACTTTCACACCAATTTATGACAAAAACACACCCAAATCATTTTAGTTCAAAAAATGTTTTTTATTTGCCTTGTAGTCTTGATCATTTATACAAACACTAATGTGGCCATCTCCACATTTATACCTCTGGCTACCATATATGGGGGAAATGGCGCCACCTAGTGAAAAACAATAAAAACTAAATTCCAATCCCTCACTATCATGAATCCATGAAATACCTGATAAAAATGTGAAATTATATCACAGTGACAGTGTAGAATAAAAATGTTGCTTTAATGGGAGTCAATGGCACAAAAAAAAAATGTCTTAGGGGTAAAAGTGTGACACCTTTTTAAGAGGATTTAAAAAAAAAAAAAAAAGAAATCTGAAATTTCACCCAAAAATAAACATCTGAGGCAAAATCTACGCCATTTGAATCAACACAGCAAAAGTTATCCACAAAAACTGCTGCAAAACATCAAAAAATGTCTTAGGGCTGTGGGAGGCTTAAACTAAAAAACTTCTTCCGCCGCTGGTCCCGCTCATAGCAGAACCTTGAGGGGAGACAAGAGCAACAAACACAGCAGAAAAATCCCTGCTGCAGGTAACAAAGGTATTCTATACATATTTGATATACTTACGATACGTATTATTTTATATTGCTTTGAGTCAAAACTATTAATGCAAGAATTGAGCATTTAAACATGAAGTGCGTGTGTAATTCCTTCTTAATGTGCGAGCTAAATCCTCTAATTCTCCCACATTAAACGCAGTTTGTGCCAGAGTTTCTTTGAAAAAGCTAAAAAAGCCTCTAATTTGTCCCATAAACAACGACATATGGGCGGAGAGGATTGTGAAACGTTGCTTTTTCTCTGGTCACGAGATTGCTGCTCTGAATATAAAGTGTTTGTAAACGTAATTAGTCACTCAGATGTTTCTCAGCCTTTTGTACGAGCGGGAGTCTGCTGGTTCTGATACTGGCTTCATTATGCAGCAGAATTATGCACACGCGGATTTTAGCCACTCTGATAGACACTTAAAATGGTTTAGCTTCTGGAGTCCAAGCCCATTTATTTACATGAAAAGACATGTCATGAAATGAAATGTCCCCAATGGTGCTGAGCCTTTTATGGCCCAGTGTTCATGTTTTCTCATAGCGCCACAATGTTTATAAACGCATATATATACACAAGCACACTAATACTAATAAAAACATAAACAACTCAACTTTAAAATCCCATATGATGCTTTTTCTAGTCTTTCTGAAACAGTGTTGGACTCCTTTGCATTAGTATTTCAGACTTTTAAAATAATGTAACCTCTTCTGTTGTGGAGCTGTTACTGTGACTCTGCAGAAAATGCTTGGATTAGGTGTCTGTCGCCCCCTGCAGGCAACAGTGGGGTAGGGACAGAGCATAAAACGGCTTATTTTCAAGGATGTTAGCAACACGAGGCTAAAGCCAGCTGGGAGACCACGAGTTCACGGGACAGGAGCGAGTTTATGCTGGAAGTTATGAGTTCACGCGATAATAACCATGTTTACAGAGAACTGCATGAGAAAATCTCTTGTTCATTTAGAGATTATTTGGCGATTTAACCACGGCTGAAGCCCAAAAGTCACAGAAATATAAACTTCAACCCTGGGTAAAGACGCTACGTAAATAAATACTTTCATTTCACTCAGGTTTAATGCTGTCCGATGTCGTCTGTGACCTGTGTCCTCAGTTAAGACGTAATGTTTACAGCGATGTGCGTGAGAGGCTGCACAAATGTTTTTATTTTGAAATTTACCGGATCCTACGGAAGCGTATTGCGTTCACCTTTACGAGAAAAGTTCTGTTTTAATGAGTATAAATAACTTGGGTTTTTATGACAAAAGTAAATTCATGTCTATCACAACCAGTAAACGTTTAGCTCGTATTGAAGAGTTGCTAAAGCTAAAGAAAGGGCGTAAATGTCCCAACTACTTCGTTTAATACGGTTTTATTTTACTCTAGGCTTGAGACACTGGAGATTCTGCTTTCGTTAAGTAATATTGACGTATAATCATTAGTTTGTCGACTCTGCGCAGACATCTCAGGTCTTTGCCATTGACTTTGAATTCCTCTCCCCCCAAAAGTGGAACAAGATAATAAGGACCATTATCCACATAAAAACATACAATTATTTTACTCGTAAAAACAGGATTTTTTCTCTCATAAAAACAGAACTAACTTTGCTCATTAAAACAAACTTTTTTCAGGTGAACGCAATACGCTTCCGTAGGATCGTCTTCACTGGACCCGGGTCTGACTTCCTGTCTGGCTCTGCTCTGTTCAGCTTTATACCTGACAGATCCGGCGTCCGGCAAAAATAGACTTGCTACGTATTTGTGACGGAGCGCCGGACACAGAGACGTCCTGCGACACAGCCGCTGTGAACTCACGCATTCACTTGCATTGCGTCTGTTTCTTGCGGGACTCAGTGTGAATTGGGCTCGACAGATAGATTTCTGAGCTTCGTAGTGACGGAGGTTTAAGGCTGAAATGAGTCCGATGACAGTATCTGGGCTTTAGAAACGCGCCTGAGCACTTCCTGGTTTCACGTTTCTATGTAGAGCTGTGAGACCAAAAGTGTTTTTCAAAGGTGAGGTACCATCATCTGTCACCACGATGTGCTCCAATGTTCATGTTCTTCCCAGGCAGGTGTCCTCAGTTTGGCTCACATTCACCAAGGAAACATCAGTGGTTCCTTCGCTTCACTCACAATATCACCCATAATGCAGCATGGTCTTTTTCATTGCCTTTAGTTTATATATAAAGCTCTTCTTGGCAGGTTGCCCCATATTTAACTGGTGAGTTAAACTTCAAGTTAAGTTCTTACCAACTCCGGTTCCAGGACTTTTGAATTCTTCAATCTTACAACTTTAAAAATACAATTGGTAAAAACAAGCTTTAGTTATTTTGCTCCTAAGTATTGGAATAAGGCACAGAAATCAGTGCATCTGAACAAACTTTTGTCGTGAACATTTTACGGCTCTTGTGAAAGACTGTTCCTGTTTTAAATAACTTGTATCAAACAGGGCACTCATGAAAAATCAAGAAGTACTCATTGAGTTTCCCTGTATAAATAAAATGATGGAGCACAAACATATATTACTTTTAAAAGCATATTTAGCAAGTTTGAGATTACTTAAGCAAAATTGTAGTATTTATACCAAAATGTTTTCAGCTAAAACAAGTGTGAATGAAACAAAATACTACTCCAGGTCTGTTTTTGAGGTGGAAACAACATTATAACATGGTTAAAAGAGAGGAAAAGTCAATTTAGCAGAATAGAAGACCTTTAAAAGATTTTGCTCTGTGTCCTGTCAGTGAGAGGGGAGGAAACTTCAGCAACCTGCTCTGTTAATACGAGCTGAAGGCTACAAGCTACACTGCTCATGCTAATGTTCTCTACCCAGTCACACACGTGGTTATTGTTGCCGTCTGCCAAAACCATCTCGTGCATTCGTAGTCTAAAGATGGGGACACACTACACGATTTTTCTGCACGATTTTATAATGATTCACAGTTGTGCTGAGTCTGTATCAGTCAACACTAGTTGCAGTGAATCGTAATCACCAGTTGGGCCTGAAATCCGTTAGTGTGTGATGTTCAAAGACTCGAATCGGCGCAAAAACCCGGCCTGACGTCAGTCGCAAGCAACACTCCTGTAGTGTGGGCTGTTTACATCCAACTGGGAATTCATGGAGTCCAGCGGCCGATGAAAAACAGTTGATGGGACACAGGAAATAACGTCAGAGAATGAAAACAATGCAACAGGAAGCGGCGGGAAAATATAAGCGGAAATTTGAAGAAGAAAACATAAACAACCATGGCAAACACCGAAGAAAGTTGAGCGCTACCCAAGCAAAACTGGAAACATAGGTGTTTTTCCTTTTTTCCAAACAGAAAGCTGCGCACACAACGGCAACAGCGACCCAGGTAGCGTCCATGTTTGTTTACCATTTAGTTCCCTGTGAGAGTTTGCTGCGTTTGGTTGGCGTCAGTCGCGGCCTCAGCAGATCTTGTAGTGCAGTCGTCAGAACTAAATCTGCTGAAACCAGTCGTTAGTGTGAGCTCCTAGTCTTTTCAGAATCTGTAACCACTGAGAAAATCGTGTAGAGTGTCCCCAGCTTAAGATTCTCATAAGTGAAGCTAATAATAAGAAGTGTCTCCTTATATATCTCCATTATTCCTGTATGTGTCATCTCAGCTTAGAGCTCCGGGGCAGGATCATTTATAGACTTCAGTATTTTCCCTCGGAGCGTCTGAGTCATGTTTTGGGACGGTTTGGCCTTTGTCCCAGCTCTGCGTCAGCATTCATTAGCTTCATTTGTCAGTCGCCTGCGGCAGAAGCCCAGGACTGCGCCCCCTGGTGGTGTGTGTGTGACGCACATCCACTCTTACTCTCACTGCCAGAGCGTTTTTTGTTTTAATTTGATTTGTTGTGTCGTGTTTGTTGGCGCTGGAGTTTGGCTCAGCGGGTGACTCTCCGGGCAAAAGACCAGGAAACAAAGCCAAACCGAGTGCATCTATTGTTTTGGGTTTTAAGTAAACACTGTCCGGGTTTGATATTCACCATTTGGAAAAGGTCACTAAAGCAGTTGTTTGTTGTTTTTACAGATAAACAGCACAAGAATTTTTGTAAACGTCTCAGCTGGAAACACGAGTGATATAACAGGAGGCCATTTTAATGTTTGTAAACAATAAAAGCAGTTTTGGAAGGAGTTAAGCAGCACTTTTAGAGCAAGAGCCAGCACGAATTTTGTCTGAGGAAGATTTTATAAACAGCCATTTCAGGTGGATTTATTTATTTTTAACCTTTATTTAACCTGGAAAGTCCCACTGAGATCTGTTTTTGTTTGGGAGTATGGGGGACATGCTTTTGGAAATCTACACAGACACAGGGAGAACATGCAGAGGAATCGAACCCTTGCTGTGAGGCAGGAGTGCTAACCACTCTGCCACTGTGACAGGAGCGCCTCCTGATAATACGCTGTTCTCACACGAGGATGAAGTCTGTGTTAAACATACAGAAATTATACCATTGAGCAACTAAATATGTCTTATAACACCACAACACAGAAATCACTCACTGACCTGAAGGTTGCAGGATCAATCCCTGCTACCGGCATTGAGCAAGACGCTTCACCCACCTCGCCTGTATGAATGTGTTTGGTGCTGGTCGGTAGAACTGGGTACTGTTAAACGATACCTTTATGGTATCACAAGAAAAGTTACAATACAACTGGTGTCAAAAATAATCATTTTTATTTAATACCAAGTGTCAGTGCCTAGAGGGACCTTTAATGTTCCTTTGCATGAATCCAATAAATGATAGAAACTACTGGTTTTAACTCACAGCTAAGACCAGTGCTCCATAATTGGTATTTTATTCTAAATTATTGGATTTTATGATTCACATCAAAAGATTAAAAAGAGTCATCTGGACTTGTTTTTTTTTCCTTAAACCAGCTCACTTTCATTTCAGAACTGAGAAACCCTCTTGGATACGCGGTGAAACCTTTTCTACCTCAAAAAAACAAACACAAAAAAACAAGTCTGCATGGCTGTGTCTGAACGTCCTCCCTAGTCCCTAACCCCTCAATCACTATATAGTCCAACACTATACAGTGGACTGTAGTGCACTCATTTTGTGAATAATTCGGACACTCGCTCACTATTTTTCTCTCACCGGTGATCATGTGACTCTGGTGTCTTTGTAAAAAAATGTTCGGCGAAACTCCGCTGATAATATTCTTCTGTGGTAAAGCCTGACCAGACTCACTTGATGTTTTAGTATTTATAGATAAATAATAGTCATACGTGTGATATTTAACATGAATTATCGCTGTAATGAATAAAACAGAGTGGATTATTGCAGCTCTGTGCCTTACGTGAGGAGGCTGAGCGCTGGCTAAGCTAACGTTAGCAATTTACACTGCAACGGTTTATTTACGAGCTTTTTATTTCTGATTACGACGTGACAGAAGTAAAAAAAAAAGGCGTTTCTAACTGGTTTCATTCAGACGTGTTGTGTACAGTTTAAAGACCTGTCGCAGTCCCACTGTTCTCTGACGAAACTCACAAAGCATTCTGGTCTATACAGACCTCTAGTGACCATCGCTGTCCCCTACTTTTCAAAATGCATTGTGGGAAATTTTGAGTGCACTATTTTTTATCCATTAGACACTGGGACACCACTACAAAATGGCGTGATCACTGCAGAGCACTACAGAGGGATTAGGGAGGACTTTTGTTGTGATTCCTTTGGAGTGAGCGTGTTCACAGATGTGTTTTATAATTGTAGAAGATGAATTAGCGCAGCGTAGGTATCAGAAAAAGTGTCACCAGGAATTGTTTAAGAACTGGTATCGAAAAAATCTGAAAAAGTACCCAGCCCTAGTGGTAAGAGAGGCCGTTGCCATAGATAGGCTGCCACGTCTCTGTCAGTCTGTCCCAGGGCAGCTGTGGCTACAGAAATATCTCACCACCACAGAGTGAGACAGAGGAGAGAAGGAATAATAAACCTAAATGTGAAGTGACTTTGAGTGTCAGCCATTTCCAAAGTCAGGAGCGTCACGGCCCTCCTTAAATTTACCAAAATCCCACGCGGACCCCCAACAATACAACTTCCCTCCATCCCAAATTTTATTTTCATGTTTTTCTCCATATATTTCTATAAAAACATTAGAAAAGACACTGACTATTGGCTAAAAAGTGTTTTAAAGTTATATATTTAAACAAATACAATATAAAAGGCTGCAAAAATTCAATAACTCAAGGCAAAGGATCCCTCAAGATTTTTGGGGCCAACTCAAAATCTCAAGTTTTTCACACTTTCACTTAATTTGATGTTCATACGTCTAAAAACTTTTCTATTTTTTAAGTTTTTCTCTCTATCATTATTTTATTATATTATATATATATTATTTTATTCATCTTTCAGCCAACTTACAGTGTTCAGAAAAAGTTCTTTTTGTTAAATGTAGCATATTCTTTTGTTAAATGTAGCATATTTAGATTTTATTATTATCAATAATACTTTTTTCTGAACAGTGAAGTCAGTTGGCTGTAAGATGAGTTAGAAAAAATAAAGATAGTGAGTAAAACTTAAAATTTCAAGTTTTTAGATGTATGTACGAAAGCGTATTGCGTTCACCTGAAAAAAAAAAGTTTCTGTTTTAATGAGATAAGTTCTGTTTTTATGAGTATAAATAACTTGGGTTTTTATGACAAAAGTAAATTCATGTTTATCACAACCAGTAAACGTTTAGCTCGTATTGAAGAGTTGCTAAAGCTAAAGAAAGGGCGTAAATGTCCCAACTTCTTCGTTTAATACGGTTTTATTTTACTCTAGGCTTGGACCATTATCCACATAAAAACAGAAAATTATTTTACTCGTAAAAACAGAACTTTTCTCGTAAAAACAGAAAATTATTTTACTCGTAAAAACAAAACTTTTCTCGTAAAAACAGAAAATTATTTTACTCGTAAAAACAGAACTTTTCTCGTAAAAACAGAAAATTATTTTACTCGTAAAAACAGAACTTTTCTCGTAAAAACAGAAAATTATTTTACTCGTAAAAACAAAACTTTTCTCGTAAAAACAGAAAATTATTTTACTCGTAAAAACAGAACTTTTCTCGTAAAAACAGAAAATTATTTTACTCGTAAAAACAAAACTTTTCTCGTAAAAACAGAAAATTATTTTACTCGTAAAAACAGAACTTTTCTCGTAAAAACAGAAAATTATTTTACTCGTAAAAACAAAACTTTTCTCGTAAAAACAGAAAATTATTTTACTCGTAAAAACAGAACTTTTCTCGTAAAAACAGAAAATTATTTTACTCGTAAAAACAAAACTTTTCTCGTAAAAACAGAAAATTATTTTACTCGTAAAAACAGAACTTTTCTCGTAAAAACAGAAAATTATTTTACTCGTAAAAACAAAACTTTTCTCGTAAAAACAGAAAATTATTTTACTCGTAAAAACAGAACTTTTCTCGTAAAAACAGAAAATTATTTTACTCGTAAAAACAGAACTTTTCTCGTAAAAACAGAAAATTATTTTACTCGTAAAAACAGAACTTTTCTCGTAAAAACAGAAAATTATTTTACTCGTAAAAACAGAACTTTTCTCGTAAAAACAGAAAATTATTTTACTCGTAAAAACAAAACTTTTCTCGTAAAAACAGAAAATTATTTTACTCGTAAAAACAGAACTTTTCTCGTAAAAACAGAAAATTATTTTACTCGTAAAAACAGAACTTTTCTCGTAAAAACAGAAAATTATTTTACTCGTAAAAACAGAACTTTTCTCGTAAAAACAGAAAATTATTTTACTCGTAAAAACAGAACATTTCTCGTAAAAGCAGAAAATTATTTTACTCGTAAAAACAGAACTTTTCTCGTAAAAACAGAAAATTATTTTGCTCGTAAAAACAGGATTTTTTCTCTCATATAAACAGAATTAACTTTACTCATAAAATCAAAACTTTTCTCATAAAAACAGAACTAACTTTGCTCATTAAAACAGAAACTTTTTTTTTAAGTGAACGCAATACGCTTTCAGTATGTATGAACGTTAAATTTGGTGAGTAAAAAAATATTAGTTGTTGAAAACTTGAGATTTTGAGTCGATCACCAAAAATCTTGAGGGATCCTGTTGCCTTGAGCTTTTTACAGTGCATTTCACACTTAATTTCTTTTTATGTAGTTAATATTAATAGACGGCTTCTGGGGGCCTCCCTGACCCCACTTTGGGAACGACTGGTCTAGAGAAAAGCGCTTTATAAAACTAATGCATTACTATTATTATTAACAATCTTTGTAACCTTAATGCTAAACAGTTAAAGCCTAAAGTGGGGCTTAAAGACGTAGCATCGCAGCACTTAGTCCGACATTGACTTCATATTCTCTTAAGCAGCTTGTCAAACTCCATCTCCATCAGCTGCGTCTTCCTCTGGCTCTGAGCCCACTTCAGCTCAAGGGCAATTGCAACCTGTCACGCCCCTTCAGCGCTCCGCATCCTGCAGGAAAAAAAAAGAAAGAAAAAAAGCCTCTAAATTAGCCGTGTTTACAAATGAAGGTCTGCCAAGGAGATTAATTACCTCTCCGCTCCCAGATAACATCGCGTGACATCTGGCCTTTGCTCGGTGGCAGCCATCACTCGTCTGCTTTAATAAGAGGAGAAGAAGAAGAAGAGGAGGAGGGGGAGGAGCTGTGGGTTAACGCGCAGAGGCGAAGTGTTAGCGCCCGCTGGCTAACGCTAACACCTGCCCTATGTGACCGGCGAGACAGGGAGAAGATGCCGGGGTCAGAGGTCGAGCCGGAGCTGTCGGAGGGAGCGGTGGTTTGTGTTAAAGACATGACAACCTCTCACAACGTGATTTTTATTCCTGCAGAGAGGAGAGAGCGGGGTTAGAGAGAGGAGAATGATGAAAGGAAACCATGCTCTAGGTCTTTTTTGAAAGGAGATTTGACTCAGTGTTGTTATAAAGGTCTTCATTAGAGTTGTATTTGAATGAATTAGCAGCTTATTCCAGTGTTTCAGCTCTGGCAATATATCTCTCACCAAAACCTGAATTAAACAAGGACCAAAACTGGACTAAACCAGGACTAAACCTCGACTAAACCAGGTCTAAACCAGGACTAAACCAGGTCTAAACCAGGTCTAAACCAGGTCTAAACCAGGACTAAACCTCAACTAAACCAGGTCTAAACCAGGACTAAACCAGGTCTAAACCAGGACTAAACCTCAACTAAACCAGGTCTAAACCAGGACTAAACCAGGACTAAACCTCGTCTAAACCAGGTCTAAACCAGGACTAAACCTCGACTAAACCAGGTCTAAACCAGGACTAAACCAGGTCTAAACCAGGTCTAAACCGGGACTAAACCAGGTCTAAACCAGGACTAAACCAGGTCTAAACCAGGACTAAACCTCGACTAAACCAGGTCTAAACCAGGACTAAACCAGGTCTAAACCAGGTCTAAACCGGGACTAAACCAGGTCTAAACCAGGACTAAACCAGGTCTAAACCAGGACTAAACCGGGACTAAACCAGGTCTAAACCAGGACTAAACCGGGACTAAACCAGGTCTAAACCAGGTCTAAACCGGGACTAAACCAGGTCTAAACCAGGACTAAACCAGGTCTAAACCAGGACTAAACCAGGACTAAACCAGGTCTAAACCAGGACTAAACCAGGTCTAAACCAGGACTAAACCAGGTCTAAACCAGGACTAAACCTCAACTAAACCAGGTCTAAACCAGGACTAAACCAGGACTAAACCTCGACTAAACCAGGTCTAAACCAGGACTAAACCAGGTCTAAACCAGGTCTAAACCGGGACTAAACCAGGTCTAAACCAGGACTAAACCAGGTCTAAACCAGGACTAAACCTCGACTAAACCAGGTCTAAACCAGGACTAAACCAGGTCTAAACCGGGACTAAACCAGGTCTAAACCAGGACTAAACCAGGTCTAAACCAGGTCTAAACCGGGACTAAACCAGGTCTAAACCAGGACTAAACCAGGTCTAAACCAGGACTAAACCTCGACTAAACCAGGTCTAAACCAGGACTAAACCAGGTCTAAACCAGGACTAAACCTCGACTAAACCAGGTCTAAACCAGGACTAAACCAGGTCTAAGCCAGGTCTAAACCGGGACTAAACCAGGTCTAAACCAGGACTAAACCAGGACTAAACCAGGTCTAAACCGGGACTAAACCAGGTCTAAACCAGGACTAAACCAGGACTAAACCTCGACTAAACCAGGACTAAACCAGGACTAAACCAGGTCTAAACCAGGTCTAAACCAGGTCTAAACCAGGTCTAAACTAGGACTAAACCAGGACTAAACCAGGTCTAAACCAGGTCTAAACCAGGACTAAACCAGGTCTAAACCAGGTCTAAACCAGGACTAAACCAGGTCTAAACCAGGTCTAAACCAGTACTAAACCAGGACTAAACCAGGACTAAACCAGGTCTAAACCAGGTCTAAACCAGGACTAAACCAGGACTAAACCAGGTCTAAACCAGGACTAAACCTCGTCTAAACCAGGTCTAAACCAGTACTAAACCAGGACTAAACCAGGACTAAACCAGGTCTAAACCAGGTCTAAACCAGTACTAAACCAGGACTAAACCAGGACTAAACCAGGTCTAAACCAGGACTAAACCAGGACTACACCTCATCTAAACCAGGTCTAAACCAGGACTAAACCAGGACTAAACCAGGTCTAAACCAGGTCTAAACCAGTACTAAACCAGGACTAAACCAGGACTAAACCTCGTATAAACCAGGTCTAAACCAGTACTAAACCAGGACTAAACCAGGACTAAACCAGGTCTAAACCAGGACTAAACCAGGTCTAAACCAGGTCTAAACCAGGTCTAAACCAGGACTAAACCTCAACTAAACCAGGTCTAAACCAGGACTAAACCAGGTCTAAACCAGGACTAAACCTCAACTAAACCAGGTCTAAACCAGGACTAAACCAGGTCTAAACCTCGTCTAAACCAGGTCTAAACCAGGACTAAACCTCGACTAAACCAGGTCTAAACCAGGACTAAACCAGGTCTAAACCAGGTCTAAACCGGGACTAAACCAGGTCTAAACCAGGACTAAACCAGGTCTAAACCAGGACTAAACCTCGACTAAACCAGGTCTAAACCAGGACTAAACCAGGTCTAAACCGGGACTAAACCAGGTCTAAACCAGGACTAAACCAGGTCTAAACCAAGACTAAACCGGGACTAAACCAGGTCTAAACCAGGACTAAACCGGGACTAAACCAGGTCTAAACCAGGTCTAAACCGGGACTAAACCAGGTCTAAACCAGGACTAAACCAGGTCTAAACCAGGACTAAACCAGGACTAAACCAGGTCTAAACCAGGACTAAACCAGGTCTAAACCAGGACTAAACCAGGTCTAAACCAGGACTAAACCTCAACTAAACCAGGTCTAAACCAGGACTAAACCAGGACTAAACCTCGTCTAAACCAGGTCTAAACCAGGACTAAACCTCGACTAAACCAGGTCTAAACCAGGACTAAACCAGGTCTAAACCAGGTCTAAACCGGGACTAAACCAGGTCTAAACCAGGACTAAACCAGGTCTAAACCAGGACTAAACCTCGACTAAACCAGGTCTAAACCAGGACTAAACCAGGTCTAAACCAGGTCTAAACCTGGACTAAACCAGGTCTAAACCAGGACTAAACCAGGTCTAAACCAGGTCTAAACCGGGACTAAACCAGGTCTAAACCAGGACTAAACCAGGTCTAAACCAGGACTAAACCTGGACTAAACCAGGTCTAAACCAGGACTAAACCAGGTCTAAACCAGGACTAAACCTCGACTAAACCAGGTCTAAACCAGGACTAAACCAGGTCTAAGCCAGGTCTAAACCGGGACTAAACCAGGTCTAAACCAGGACTAAACCAGGACTAAACCAGGTCTAAACCGGGACTAAACCAGGTCTAAACCAGGACTAAACCAGGACTAAACCTCGACTAAACCAGGACTAAACCAGGACTAAACCAGCACATAACCAGGTCTAAACCAGGTCTAAACCAGGTCTAAACTAGGACTAAACCAGGACTAAACCAGGTCTAAACCAGGTCTAAACCAGGTCTAAACCAGGACTAAACCAGGTCTAAACCAGGACTAAACCAGGTCTAAACCAGGTCTAAACCAGTACTAAACCAGGACTAAACCAGGACTAAACCAGGTCTAAACCAGGTCTAAACCAGGACTAAACCAGGACTAAACCAGGTCTAAACCAGGACTAAACCTCGTCTAAACCAGGTCTAAACCAGTACTAAACCAGGACTAAACCAGTACTAAACCAGGTCTAAACCAGGTCTAAACCAGTACTAAACCAGGACTAAACCAGGACTAAACCAGGTCTAAACCAGGACTAAACCAGGACTACACCTCATCTAAACCAGGTCTAAACCAGGACTAAACCAGGTCTAAACCAGGTCTAAACCAGTACTAAACCAGGACTAAACCAGGACTAAACCTCGTATAAACCAGGTCTAAACCAGTACTAAACCAGGACTAAACCAGGACTAAACCAGGTCTAAACCAGGACTAAACCAGGTCTAAACCAGTACTAAACCCGGACTAAACCAGATCTAAACCAGGACTAAACCAGGACTAACCCTTGACTAAACCAGGACTAAACCAGGTCTAAATGAGGACTAAACCAGTACTAAACCAGGACTAAAACAGGACTAAACCTCGACTAATCCAAGACTAAACCACTTTATTCCACTAAATGCAAATACAGCACATTTAACTGCTCTTAAATGGCAAAGAAAAAGAAATCTCCAACAACAACTGTCTGTGGAACTTCACCAGAGGCCAAGGGAAGAAAACGCTCTGCAGCATTTTATAAACCTCTCCTCCTGAGCCAGACCCCCTCCACTGCCAACCACTTAGTGCTCAAAATGCCGAAAGAGATGAAACTACGTCCACATACACTTTGTGTCCCGTGTCTCCCCAGCCATGGTAACGTCGCTCGTTTTGGGGAACAGGTTCTGATATAATGTTACTAAGCTGCTGTGGAAAAGCCAGCTTAGTGAATTTATTGTTACTAAATTCTCCAAATCACCACGCTTCATACTAACAGATTAATAGTTATTAGTGAGTTTTGCCAATGGTTTATTAAACTCTCTGACAGCTCACCGTGCTTCTCCGCTCATTCAACACGGAACCTTTAGATGGCGCTGTTTAACACCTAATGAGAAACAAAGATGAAAGTGACATGGGAACCACTCAAAAGATAAACTTTATACCATTAAAAGAAGATGTTTGAGAGGACTCTTACTCACCCAGGCTAATTGATTCACAACAAAAGGTTTAAAAAGCAGTCGTCTCGATTTGGTTTTTAAAGTTGAAGATGTTTCCTAAGAACTGAGAAAGCCTCTTGGATAAACTGAAGACACGAAACATCTTCAACTTTAAAACCAAATCCAGATATAGTTGGCATTAAAAGAAGAGTTAATATCAGTAAGAACTAGTCTTTTTTATTTTTTAGATACTGACAGTATTGTCCTGTTTATGTATTTGAGGTACTGTCATATTTATTGGTTTTATAAATTGTCTTTTACTTTTTTCTTTTTTTTTTTACTAATTTTATATTAGCTGTTGTAATCATGCATTTTGTGTTTGTGTGATTGTGGAGCAGCTGAACAATTTAATTTCCTTTGGGATAAATAAAGTCCATACATACATACACACATACATATACATACATACATACATACATACACACATACATACACACATACATATACATACACACATACATACATACATACATACATACACACATACATATATACATACATACATACACACATACATATACATACACACATACATACATACATACATACATATACATACACACATACATATATACATACATACATACATACATACATACATATACATACACACATACATACATACATACATACATACATACATACATACACACATACATATATACATACATACATACATACATACATACATATACATACACACATACATACATACATACATACATCTACACATACATACATCTATACATACATACAACCATACATACATACATACATACATCTACCCATCCATCCATACATGCATCTATCCATCCATACATACATACATCTATCCATCCATCCGTACATACATACATACATACATCCATACATCCATCCATCCATACATGCATCTATCCATCCATACATACATACATCTATCCATCCGTACATACATACATACATACATCCATACATACATCCGTACATACATACATCTATACATCCATCAATACATACATCTATACATACATACATACATACATCTACCCATCCATCTATCCATCCATCCGTACATACATCCATACATCCATACACACATCCGTACATACATACATACATACATACATACATACATCCGTACATACATACATCTATACATCCATCAATACATACATCTATACATACATACATACATACATCTACCCATCCATCTATCCATCCATCCGTACATACATCCATACATACATCCGTACATACATACATACATACATACATAAATCCGTACATACATACATACATACATACATACATACATACATCCGGTACATACATACATACATACATACATCCATACATACATCCGTACATACATACATACATACATACATACATCCGTACATACATACATACATACATACATACATACATACATCCGTACATACATACATACATACATACATACATCCGTACATACATACATACATACATACATACATACATACATACATACATACATAAGCCTGGCACTCCTTGGCATCTGAGAGAAAATGCCATTTTATAATCCAGGACAAAACTACAACCAAGAAACCAAGCCTGGGCAGTCTGACCACAGTCTGACTAACACAAGAATAAAACTAAATCAGAACATTGCCTTTAAAAGACTCCTGGTTACCACCACTGGTTCGCGTACCACAGTTTGAGAACCCCTGCTTTACACGACTGTAAATCTAACATGTCCTCCAGCTCTCTGCAACATAACCGCACATTTATTTCCTCTGAAGTCCGTTGGATGGTAAAGCCTCATCACGGCCCGCTTTCTTTAACTCCCACACATTACATTTAGACTTTTCACAAACAGATCGATGGTGACAGATGGAGACGCGCGGATCCACCATAGATTTCCTCTCCTTAATCAACTCCGGCCTCGCTCTCGTACTGTATCCTCCGCACAGAATCATTAGTGTTGTTTCTCCGCTCCGTCGCCCATCGATCTCTTTTATTCTTTATTGTTATCATTAGACGACGCTACAGTTTGTGTGTGAGACATTCAGTGCCGAGATGACTAACTGTGTTTTTATGGCTAATGTTATTACCTTTGAACAAGAAATAAACCAGAGATGGAAGAAACTTTGTACTCGATAAAAAGTACTGTTACTGCGACATAATTTTACCCAAGTAGACGTGAAAGTACTCAGGAAATGTGTTAGTGTAAAGTGAAAACGTATTGAATGTTTTGACTGTTTTCGGGCTTTTTGAAATACTTTTGGACTCCTATGCATTAGTATTTCAGATTTTATGACTTAAAAAAATATAAATGTGCAAAATGTGGTTTGGATTAGTTGTCTGTCGCCCCCTGCTGGCAAAGGTGGGGACTGGACAGAGTATAAAATGGCTAATTAGCGCGATATGAGGCTAACAGATTAATGAGTTAATTGCCTCATAGTAACATTGAAAGTCCAAAATACCACCACCACTACTACTATTACTACTACTACTACTACTACTACTACTACTGTTACAACCACTGCTGAGACCGCTACTTTTACTGCTACTACAAATACTAACTGCTTATACTACACTTTACCACTACTGCTACTACTACCACCATTACTACTACTGTCACTGCTAAAGCTACTACTACTAGTACCATTGCTAACTGCTTCTAGTACCAATACCAACTGTGCATACTGTATTACTACTACTTCTACTGCTCCTAGTACTACTACAACTACCCAAGAAAATCAAATACTTATGTAGACATTTAAAAAAAAAACTTGATTAAAAGTAAAAGTATTCCTACTTTAGAAAATGTACATGAGTAAAAATAAAAACTTAGAGTACAGAGTCCATATTACTACTACTATTATTACTACTACTACTGCTAATACCACTACTACTGCTGCTACTAATATGTCTGCTACTACTACCATTACTACTACTTCTACTACTGCTGCTACTACTACTATTACTGGTACTACTACTTCTATAACTACTACTACTGCTAATACCACTACTGCTGCTACTAATATTACTGCTACTACTACTACTACTATTACTACTACTTCTACTACTACTACTACTACTACTACTACTGCTACTTCTACTACTAGTACTACTACTACTACTACTACTACTACTAGTACTACTACTTCTACTACTACTACTACTACTGCTACTTCTACTACTAGTACTACTACTACTACTACTACTACTACTACTTCTACTACTACTACTACTACTACTACTACTACTACTGCTACTTCTACTACTACTACTACTACTACTACTACTGCTACTTCTACTACTACTACTACTACTACTACTGCTACTTCTACTACTAGTACTACTACTACTACTACTACTACTACTACTGCTACTACTTCTACTACGATTACTATTACTGAAATGCTAATATGGCCATTACTACTTACTTACTACAAGAATGTGAAATATAAATACTAATAAATATATACTATTATTACTGCAGCTACTACTACTAACTACTTCTACTACTAGTACTGCAACTTCTACTGCTAATTCCAATACTAAATGTGAATACTACTAAATACTACTATCACTATTACACCAAGGTTATAAAGTAACTGAAGTTATTTCATCCAATCAAGTAAAAGTAAGTATTCTTCATTAGAATACTTTCTTTCAGATAAGTATTTAAGTACATTACTACAGTAAAAGTATCGAGTTATTTGCCACCACTGGAGTAAAGAGTAATTTCTGTAAAGCTAAGAAACTCACTCATGCTCGGTCCTGCAGTATTTTACAGTAAAATTATTGACATGTAATCCATAAACAAGGCAATTGTGTGAAAAAGGTGGGGCATCAGAGGTCAGAGGTCAGAGGGTGGTGTTTTCTCAGAAGGTTCATGAGGTCCTCCATGAAACATCAATCCAATATTTATCGATCAGTGCTGTGTGCGCTCGGAGACAGATGTGTGGGATGAAGAGAAACGATAACAGAGATACATCCACAGAGGTTTGACCAAACGCACATCTGTTTATGAAAATCTGCCTTTTTTCATTTGGTGTAAACACTGCCGGACCCATGGCAAACAGTTTAAACTGGTGTGGCCTTTAAAGCTGATATATTCTGCTTTTATCTGTCTCCTCTAGAGCAGCAGCACCTTTGAAAACAATATGCGACTAAAAGAAAACGTTTCCAATAAATACTTGACTCCCGCAGGTATCAGCAAGTCTGATTTAATGCCATTTTAAATATTTTTAATGCAACAAACACACAACTGTGGCATCCTAAATTGTCAAAATTGATCGGCAAGTAAAGTAAAAGACAGCTCTTAAAGAAGCAAGCACCTGGAAGCAAACTCAATCTGCCATTTATTGCACTGGTGCAGGCTACAAAAACTATAAATTATTATTTTTATATACATAATTATATTCATGAACAAAATAAATGTCAGTGATTTTACTTCAGAGCTATTTTACATTTTTTATGTCTGTTTTATGCCTGCCATTAAAGCAAAATCTAATGACTTTTAATGCCCTAGGAATCCTGTTACTACTGCCATAAAGAAACATGTGAAGAGACCAGCAGAGGGCAGCTCTGTTACACTTTTTTTTGAACAAAAACAGAAATAAAAAAAACTGTTTATTTCCTTAAACTTTTGGTATGACGCCATTTTACAACAAAATGAAACAAAAAAGCTGTGAGAAATCAGTGGAAACTGTTTTTTGGATAAATGAATGAGAGCAGACTGGATGTAGAGGGCTTGTTGTTGATTGGTCAGTGCTTCCTGGAGTGGGCGGGGGTTTGTAGAATCGAGCGTTTTGGGGCCTTAGAAACTCCAGAGAATACAAGATTACTCAAACACAGCTCCAGGTCTGTTTTTGATGAGGGAACTTTTTAGAGAATGCTTGGATTAGGTGTCTGTCGCCCCCTTCTGGCAATGGAGGGGACTGGACAGAGCATAAAATGGCTAATTAGCATGGCTGTTAGCAACATGAGGCTAACAGATAGATTTCTGAGCTGATGCTTCGTAGTGATGGAGGTTTAAGGCTGAAATGATCAGAACGAGTCCGGTGACAGTGTATGGTAGGGATGTAACCATTCTTCAAAAATCAATGCTAAAGAGAAAAAATTTTAATCGGTGCGGGAAAAAATGAATCGCGATGTCCTTTAAAACAGCACGCAGGCCCCCAGAGTTTAATGGTGCGAAATCTGGCTCACATTTGGCACTAGACATCATTACCTGACCATTTTACTGAAGAGAAACATTCATTTATATCAAGTTTTAGTTTACAGGACTCGGCTTGGAAGAGCGCTCCCTCACCTCTCACACAGACAGAGGAGCGCGCACACAGCGTCCTCATTCACAAAGGAACAACAACAAGCCCAGGACGGACAGCAGGTCTGAAGGTTTTATCTAGGCTGCACCTGTTTGCTCTGTTTACCATCGTTCAGAAAGTAGCCTGTTGTTAGCAGTGAGCTAAAGCAAAGCTAAGTGGATAACAACAGCTACAGTTTATCTGAAGTTTCAATGGCCCCTCCCCCGGAGCGTTTCCATGGAGATCAGAGTCTTTACTGAGGATGTGACTTTCCTCACTGATATTTTTATAAGACTTGACTTTTATTAGGCCCATTATAAATCACTGAGGCATGGATTCATGATAAGCTGCTTCTTTGCATTGCTTGCTACTGCAGCGTCTCTGTTTTTGGAGGAGAGTAGAAAAATGTTATTAAAAGTCACTAACAAATTTTATATCCATCCATCTTCTTCCGCTTTATCCGGGGCCGGGTCGAGGAGGCAGCAGTCTAAGCAGGGACACCCAGACATCCCTCTCCCCGGACACTTCCTCCAGCTCCTCAGGAGGAACCCCAAGGCCAAGACATAGTCCCTCCAGCGTGTCCTAGGTCTTCCCTGGGGCCTCCTCCCGGTGGGACATGCCCGGAACACCTCTCCAGGGAGGCGTCCAGGAGGCATCCGGACTAGATGCCCGAGCCACCTCAGCAGACTCCTCTCGATGTGGAGGAGCAGCGGCTCTACTCCGAGCTCCTCCCGGGTGACAGAGCTCCTCACCTTATCTCTAAGGGAGCGCCCAGCCACCCTGCGGAGGAAACTCATTTCGGCCGCTTGTATCCGGGATCTTGTCCTTTCGGTCATGACCCAAAGCTCATGACCATAGGTGAGAGTAGGAACGTAGATCGACCGATAAATCGAGAGCTTCACCTTTCGGCTCAGCTCCTTCTTTACCACAACAGACCGATACAACGACCGCATTACTGCAGACGCTGCACCAATCCGTCTGTCGATCTCACGCTCCATCCTTCCCTCACTCGTGAACAAGACCTGAGATACTTGAACTCCTCCACTTGAGGCAGGAACTCCCCCCCAACCTGGAGAGGGCAAACCACCCTTTTCCGATCGAGAACCATGGCCTCGAACTTGGAGGTGCTGATTCTCATCCCAGCCGCTTTTATATATTTTTGTTATTTTGACCCTATCTCATTGTTTTAATATGTCCTTTTTTATTCAATTTTTGTTAATAAGAAATGTACAACAATTTAGGTTTAACAAGGACACACAAATAGGCTATGTAAAAAATCCTCATATAATATAATAAAATATAATATAACATAATTATATTGCAACTAAGACTGCTAATAAAATCGTAAAAAACATCCCAAACATCATTACATCCCTAGTGTATGGGCTTTAGAAACGCGCAGGGGCATTTCCTGGTTTCTTGTGTCTACGTAGAGCTGTGAGACCGGGCGTTTTCAGCTCTGGAGAAGGGCAGCGCCTCAGCATACAGGATTACTCAACCAGAATACTACTGCAGGTCTGTTTTTGCAGAAGAGACAACATTAGAACAGGGTTAAAAGCTCAAAATACTTAATTTAGCAGATAGTGTTAGGTGTAATAACTCACGTCTTTTTCATTTAATTGAATGGTTAATAATTGGGCGACATAAATTAAGATTAATAGAAAAACTAAAGCAAAAGTTTACCAGAAATAATTACATTTTTTTGGGCGCACAAGGCTTCCTGTTGAGGTGATAAGAAATGTTGAAAATAGTCTGAAGTCTGGCTGGATCGGAGCGGCCTGATTACTGAAGGGTTTACAAGTGTATGCAATTGTGCTATTTTTCATTTTCTCAGAACGGCTCATAATTAATTTGGAAAACTTCTTTGTTCAGCTTGCAATTAGCCGTGCAATTACTCAGCCCCACAATTATGAATTATTATGAACTCTGAGGACAGCGTCTGGAGTGGAGCTCTTTAAAAGGACAGTCTTAAAGCGTAACGCACAGGTAACCGGTTCATAATGTTCAGACAGAAAAAGTCAGTGTCAGATTGTGCCTTTGCATGCTTTATGGATTCATTTGCACTTGATATCTTTTCACAATAATTTCATGTTTATTTGAAAAGTTTATTGGCTTGTAAAGTTAAAGTTTCCCTTTCCCTTGTGTTTTACTTTGAGGTGTCAGTAGCCTCTCGTTTTTCTGTTTTGTTGTTTTTTTTTCTGAGTTCGCCTGCCCCGTCCCAATGTGTTTCACTGTGTCTCCAAAATCTAAATTTACTTTATTTGCATTGCACATTTTACAAACAAGACAGTTTCCAAAGTGCTGCAACACCTACAAAACAAGAAAAAAACTCTTATTTAGCTCCACTAGTCTCCATTTAAATAATAAGAACCAGTAAAAGCAATAGAAAAATAATAAATAAGTAAAAACAATGAAGTAAAGAAGAAAAAAGGGTTGTCTTGTGTGTTCCTTGTTGCTGCATTGTCTGTGTTAGTGTTTGGCTGAGTTCCCAGTCCTGTGTGTAAGTTTCTTATATTTTCATTTTTTTCCTGCCTTCTTCTTCTGTGTTTTTGCAGTTCCTCTGTTTTTGTTTTGGGGATTTCTTGCGTTAGACTTTGTGTTAAAGTTTATTGAATTTTGTACTTTTCTGTTTTTCATTCTTTTTTCCTCTTTAGGTTCTTTCATCTAATGCAGTCCTGTATTTTGGGCCCTACCATATTTTCCGGACTATAAGTGGCTCCGGAGTAAAAGTCGCACAAGACAAAAAATGCATAATAAAGAAGAAAAAAACGTATATAAGTCACACTGGACTATAAGTCGCATTTTTGGGGGGAAATTTATTTTACAAAATTCGACACCAAGAACAGACATTTCATGTTGAAAGGCAAGTTATAGTAATAACAGAATAGAGAACAACAGCTGAATAGGTGTGTGGTTTGCTAACGTAACACATTGATGGTTATTCAGCTACATGAAGCATAAACAACGAACTGAATAGGTGTCTCGTATGTTAACGTAATATATTAACAGTTATTCACATAACTATAGCATAAAGAACATAATATAACAAGTTCACCAAACTCACCATCTCATGCCTAATCGCTAAATCCTTTAAATTCTTCATCCTCGGTGTCGCTTCTGAACAACTCCGCCAACTCCGGAGGTAGACGAAGCGCCGCCTCCTCCTCTGCGTGGCTGTCGTCAGACTCAGCATCAGTTCCATTTCCAATTATTCCTCTCTTTCTCAGTTGTCTTTATAGCCTAAGTTGTTAGTGGTAATGTTTACACTTTAAATTGTCAGTGGTACAGGTGCAGCAGATGCTGGTACACAAGCCTAGAGCGCCCTCTAACCAACACCTGAAATATTTTAATATATAAGTCACACCTGAGTATACGTCACACTTCTAACCAGATTATGAAAAAAAGTGTGACTTATAGTCCAGAAAATACGGTACTTACCAGTTCTTAATAAATTCCTTACAGTTACATACAATTGACTCTGAATATGTTGTGTGTGTGTTACATCTCCTGTAGGACTGTGACCTCGAAATTCTACTGCAAGCGTAAGCGCCGCGCCGTGAAGCACCAGCGGCCGACGGCGCTGAGCCGCGCCCACTGGAAGCGTTTTGTAACGGCAGCGCTGGGGGGAGCATGTGCGGGAATTGCGAGATCGGGCGATAAAGGCCTCCAGTAAAGACGAGAACGTAACCAAAACAATCTTCATTCACTCGAAGAAGGACAGAAAACAACAGTTTAACTCCTCATCCATGGCTCTGTGACTGTTGTTCAAACTGAATCACTGTGACCTGAACCTCAGCCTCAGGTGCGACAGGATGTGACTTGATTTAAGAACATGTGCATGTGTATATATAACAGATTTTATGAACAATAAATTTACATATATTATACATTTTTACAACCACATAAGCATATATATTAATACCATAATTTATAATAATAAGTTATGTACTCCATGTGGTGTAGTTTTTTTTGTTTTTTGTTTTTACATTTATTGTGAAAATCTGGAAGTTACACTCGTTCAGTATCCGGTTTGGTGCGAGCTGATCTGTGTAGATTGACGTGGACTGGGAGCGCCATCGCAGGAAAATCGAACTGGAGCGTACCTCAGACGAAACGCTCTCATTCACCAGAAAGGAAGTGCAGCGCAGCACACAGTGATATCACACAAGAGCACAGTGTATCAGAGCGCAGTCTGGCCAAAGATAAATAAAAAACTAAACTACAAGTAGAGCTAAATAAACTAAATTAGAATAGGAGCAATTAAATACACTATAATAAATATGTACAGTATTTAGTCTGAAGGGCGTAGCATAAAGAAAGGGAGACTTATATAAAATACTGCAATTTGTTTCATTCACTGCATATTTTAAATAATTGTTTATCCCTTTAGAAAATCTCAGTGGTGCTTTATTAAAGAATAAACTTTACACAAGCTGTACATGAGCGGGGAGTTAACACTGCAAAAAATCAATATCTACATTAGATAAAACTACTTGAATTCAGAATATTAATCTTGATTTGAGCAAAAATTCAAATTATCAAACTTGGTTTAAGCAAAAAAAAAAAAAAAAAAAAAAAACTATGTTAGATTTATTTAGTTATTAGGTAACTTATTACTATAGTATTTGCCTTGTTTCAACGTATTTTTTCCCTGTTTCAAGACATTTTTTACTTATTTCAAGCTAAATTATCTTACCCGATGGACAGATAATTTAGCTTGAAACAAGTAAAAAATTGCTTGAAACAGGGAAAAAATACTTTGAAACAAGGCAAATGATCTAGTAATAAGTTACCTAATAAATAAATAAATCTAACCCTGTGAAAATTTGATGGACAGAAATGAAAAACACTGACAGATAATGAAAGGGTCCACGTCCAGTCCTCTGTGGAGCTTCCCTTGAGCAGGCTTTAGGTTCACGGTCGGGGGCCTGTGAGTTAGAGGAAGGATGGAGACGCAGAGAGCGAGACATTTCCTCCACAGCAGCATCAGTTTGGCCCCCGCTGTGCACACACTGTACCCCGGACCTGAAGGCTCCTATAGAGAGGGGCCCGGCACAGAGAGGGTTTAACCTTTAGTTAAAGATGAAAAGACCTCAGTGGAATAAGATACACGAACATATACTGTATGTGTGATGGGATTTTAAAGTTATGATTGTTATTGTTGTATAGCTACTGATGATAAACTCACACAAAACACAGCAATGTAGCCTATAGTGTCTTGTACAAGGAGGAAATGTAGACTGTTGCAGCCCCCTTTAATTTCCGAAAATCCCTCGCGGACCCCCAACGATAAAACTTCCCTCTATTCAAAAAATATGTAAAAAAAAAATTACAGAAAAACTGATTACTGACTAAAAGTTGTTTTAAAGTAATATTTTAAAACAAGTATACAACTGTAATTAAAGTTACACTGTGTAAGATTCCTGGTCTTGCGCCTCTAGAGGCCACAGGTGCCACTGCACCGTCGCAAAACGTAAACACTAGGGCCCCTCCTCCTTCTGAAACTGTGCGAGCGTGCGTCTATTTCCATCATTGTTTCAACTTTAGTTGACCTGCTGCTACCTTTGGAAGTTTGGACTGGATCTTCTATAGAGTTAGCGCTAGCGTTAGCTTATCAACCAATATCGCGCAATGGTCGCAGTAAAAACAACTAATAACTGTATGAAAAAGCACGTTCTAAAGAAAAAATAAAGAGGCTAATTTACCTGCCCAACAATAAAGATGCAAAAACGTGATCCGATTTGCAGCCTTCTCTGTCTCTCATCTGACGCCAGCGAGCAAAAGTCTGTCCGATGTTGACTCTTGTCTGCGATCTGGTGCGGTCCCTTTCACATTTTCTTTTTCTTGCCTCGTCCGACATTGTCTTCATCTTCTTGTGTCCTTCGGCCCTGACGAACTGGCGAAAATAACAACGCTAAAAGTAGCTTCATGGTTATACTGCGCCTCAAGTCGTTCCCTGTCACGTGACTCTTCCTCAACAGCGGAGCGCTCCCGGCCAAGTTGCGAGGGCGGTTTCTCAGTACAGAAGCCCCGCTCGGAGCAACAGATCGCGCCTCAGGCCTTATAATCGCTCAAAAAATCACAAAAACAAGTCAGTATGCCCCACATATTTAGGAGAAAAGTTACACAGTGTAACTTTAATTTTAAATGTTTTTTATGTACTTAATGTTTTCATTGACTTTTTATATTTTTGTATGTTTTATTTAATTTTATGAACCAAAATCATGTGTCTGAAATAATAATAATAATAATAATAATAATAATAATAATAATAATAATTTTTATTATTGTAGTACATTTGCGGAGCACCAGGGGGCCCCGGACCCCACTTTGGGAACCACTGGACTAGAATATAGACCAATTATTATTATTATTTTGTTTTGTTGTTCATGTCAATTTCATTCAGCATTGCACAATTCATATATATAAATAAAAAAAAAAAAACATTTATTTTTAGACGTGGACAAAGGGAATGGAAGAAACCTGCTCCTTTCACTGGACAAAAAGAAAAAAATCAACTCATTTAGTTCATCCCAACCCTGTCCCTAACTCTGCCAAGTCACCGAACATTTACTTACATATTTTTTTAAAATATACTTACATTTATTTAACTCATTGGTTTCCAAAGTGGGGTCCTGCAAAGGTAGCGCAGAGTGCCCCCCAGAGGTTTTCTATAGTAAGTACATTAAAAGAAATTGAGTTTGAAATGAACTACAGTTATATATATAATAGAAATCTATTGAGAAAACATAATGTTTTGAATCTGGTGAAGTGTTATTGTTAGGTGCCTTTTGGAAATTTAAGGAGGGCGTGACATCCTTGACTTTGGGAATGGCTGATTTAACTTAATTCATACGTCTTAGTTTTTTACATAGCATGCCAAAAACACTGCTCTACAGCAAAATGCTTCTGGAACAAAAGTAATGACATTTTTCTTGGATTAGGTCACTAATAAAGAAAAAGTAAGTCAGAAGTGCAGATTGGCTATAGTTTCCAAGAAACAGTATTGGGTCAAAATAGGAAATTTATGCAAAATAAGGCAAAAACGGTGGTTTATCAGAAGGTACAGTGTCTACAAGCAACCAGTTCTATCTGAAAGCTGCACATTCAATACATTCATTTTAATATGGCTAGAGTTTTGACATAAAATGTTTTGTTTTTATTTGCAGAAATCTCTCTCCTGGAAGTGGACAAAATGCATGCATGTAGAGAAATTAAATATTTTCAAAATATAAATATTATTTTTAAGCAAAAATGCCTAAATCTATTGTATAAACAGATGTGATTTTGATGTGAAACAATATCATTAAATATCTTGAATACATTAGCGAACCAGCACAGTTATCAAAATAAATGAGATTTAGCCACTTTTATCTCAGAAGCAGACTGAGTCCAAACATTTGTAGACCAGTGTTATTTGTCCTAATACGTTATTGTGCAGCATTTAAATTCAGTGCTCATTGATATAATTTAACTCCATAGACAGAGACTTCTGCTCTAAAGTCGTGCGTGCGCATGCAGTTTTAAAATGATATTGTTGTCTATGGCCATCATCTTCTGAACCAAGAGTAAATAAAGTTTGTACAGCTTCAGGTGTAATCTAATAAGTATCGCCCCGTGCTCCTCAAGATCTGCCCGGCTCTAACCAGAACACTGTTAGTTTGATTTAAGTCCGCTCAAAGCCTGGCCTCATTATTTAGTCCAGAGTTTTAATTGCTGCGGCTGGTTCACAGTTCCAGCAGAGCGCTCCGACAGCCTGCTGCATGTCAGGGGACGCCAGCCGGGCCCCGGGCTGATCAAAGAGCCTTGTTACAGAAGCACTCACGCCACACGCACACTTTGTTTCTCCGCCAGTTGTATCAGAGCTAACTGTTTAGTCAATCAGAGGGGAGGGCGCGGCGGCCCCGAAATCAAACGCACCGCTGGCCCGGTTTCACTTCACATTAGCCAGAGCTGGATCACTGTTGCGGAGGAGCAATGGCTGCATCATCGGCTCATAATCGCTTTCCCTCCGTACTCAAATTAAGAGACAGGAGCATATGGAGGTATTTACCAAGACTGATGTAACGGCAGGAGAGTGAGGCCGATGGCAATGTGAGGCTCCACAGTTGATGAGGAAGTTTGATAATCCTGAGGCGTCGGTGGTCGTTCTTTATTAGACGCTCGCAGAGTTAATCAGCATCCAGGTGTTCGTTAAAAAGGATTACATTTTAATTTCTTGGCTGATGCAGAGATGTTTGTCTTTGCACAGATTTACCACCGATGCAGTTATGAATTTTTGTGCTCAGTGTTGTAGCGCCTTGATTTTGAGATTCTCGTCTTGGTCTCAAAGTTAATTTTCCTCTGTCTTCACTCCGTCTCAGATGTGGCGGTCTCTGAGATAAGTTTTACCAAACATTATGAGAAAATGATGTTCTTCTCAATTTTGGAGTAATTTGTTTTCAACATCAGAAGAACCAGGAAAAAGATCTGTCTCTGTTCATGGAGTTTTTTGCATTAGCCATTTTGTTTCTTTTAATGATGCACATGCCCTGATGAAGGCCCTGAGAGGCTGAAACGCGTTGGGGTTTTTAAACTAAATCCTGCCCATGAAATAAAGGCTTTTTAATATTTTTGAAATTCCACTGAGTGCCTCAGTCTCTGTTTGTATCCTCTGTGATCTCCAACCTAAAGAGCACCTGGGTAAAACGTTTGTAATCTTCAGACTCAAGAAGCATTCCAGTAGCCAAGTCATTTTGAAGAGCTTATTATGAAAGTGTCAACAGCGGATGATCACAGTTATATTAGTACCACTGACCTACAGAGTGAGTGTGAATGGTTTATTAGCAACAGGATCAGAGGAGACTCTGACCTGAAGAACAGTGCAGCTGTAGTCTTGTTGTCACTTTAGCTCTAACAGTAAAGCTGGAGAATGTAGGATATACTCGCTGTTCAATACTGCGAACTATCAGAGTTGGCATTTGTTTACATTCACTTTACCCACAATATTTACCCTCTCTTTCACCTCACACCAGCTGGTGAAGAGGTTGAAATTAAAGTTGGGTTTTTATTTTAGAATAAAATCTTGCCTTTCTTTTGAAGCCAAAAAGAGGCTAGTTTCTGCCACTTTTCTACCAGTGTTAGATTATGGTGATGTTTTGTTCATGCACGCTTCATCTCAGAGCTTACATGCTCTTGATACTGTTTACCATGGAGCGTTGAGGTTCATCACTAACTTAAAATCCCTCACACATCACTGTCTGCTGTATGAGAGAGTTGGCTGCTCCTCTTTGTCCTTGCGCAGACTGAAACACTGGCGTCTCCTTGTTTACAAGGCAGTTTTAGGTCTACTTCCACAGTATCTCACAGACTTCATCCAACTGAGATCAGGAGACCATAATCTCAGGTCTCAGAGCTTCTTTTTGTTGTCTGTCCCCAGAGTCAGGACAAAAAGGAGGAAAAAAGTCATTCCGATTTGCTGCGCCTTTCTCCTGGAATCAACTACAAGCTGACATAAAACTGAAAGAACTGGTTTCACTAAATATGTTTTAAGAGGCTCGTAAATGTCTGGGAAGAAAAATCCTTGTGCTGCAGATGTTTTACCTGGCAAACTGATATTACAAAATTTTTATATTAGATTATTTATTGTGGGTTTTTATTTATTTTAATGTTTTTTATGTTAATGATTTTAGTATTTTACTGTATTGTTCCAAGGTTCTGAATGTTTGTGTTGAATGTTGTTTGCTGAAACGTGTAAATGAGCTGCTGTCTTATTGTTTGGATTACAAATATCATACCTTAAGGCAGAAACAATGACATTCAATGTTGATGAGCATATTAAGTCTCAACCTAGCATCATCTCTCTTGGTAGCACTGATATCAAGAACGTTCATACCTTCAAATATCTTGGATATACCATAAATAATTCCAACACTGGATCCTCTCTGTTCATCCATGAATATATGAAATGGAATGAGCTAAAGCACGTCTTAACCGATAATCGTATCCTTCTACAAACTAGGATTAAGTTTTTAATAACATGCGTTCGATCCCACCTTTTGTATAGTGTGCAAGCGTGGAAAATGTCTAGTAGCGATATTAACAAACTAGAAGTAGTCTGGCATGGGCTTTTAAGGAAAATCAAGGGTGGTTACAAACGAAAGAATGCCCCAAATTCCCAAAACACCATTCCTGAAGGAGAAGTAGACTGGAGCTACAAGATGTCAAACGCTGACTTAGAGCGTCTATACCACTAACCTGCTATGAACAACAACTAAAATATCTGGCTCACATCTGCAGAATGGAAAATGATCAACTGCAGAAACAACTTTTGTTTAACACCAACGCATCCAAATGGACAAAATTTGAAAATATACTGTGCATAGACGCCCAGCAACTGAGACGAATTATGACGGTGAAATCAGACTTTCAGCAACTGTTGGATACTCAAACAGAAGCACCCTAAAGAGTTTATAACTTAATGGGGAAAAGGATGATGATGATGATGTCTTGGCCAGGTCACTCTTGAAAAAGAGATTTGTAATCTCAGTGAGGTTTTCCTGGTTAAATAAAGGTTTGTTGTATGTGATTTTAACATGATCAAGTATATAATGAAATGTGAAGAAATGTATCTGAACTAATCATGTGACCAGGATCTGACCCAGAACTCAAGACGCCACAACAAGTGCAAGGGAACAATCTGTGAGTCTGGAAATGTGGCCTTCATGGGAGAGCAGAAGTGATAATAGCCCCTCCTTTACAACTCGCACTTCTCTGCTAATGATAACAACCCCTCCCTTACAACTCGCACTGCTTTGCCTGAGAACTGGTTCAGATCCTGGACTATGCCCATATCTGGAGTGGGTGGTATGAAGTTGAGCCTGGGTATATATTCAGTGTGATTGGGACGGTCGTTGTTGGATGCCCAGCGTAAGCCCGGAGTAAGACGTAGGCGGTAGGGACAGATCCAACCCAGAGCTCTGTTTAATTTGGCTTCTGCCAATAAAAAGACAAAAGATAAAAGAAACTGATTGGAGTCTTTATTGATTAGAAAAAGAACACGTCAGGTTAAATAAATAAAAATAAACTAAATATGGCGGCAGGCGGGTGGGCATTTTGGTCACGTATCTGGCAAAGACCGATACAGCGCATTCTGGTGTTTCACTTTACCATTCACTGACAGCCTTCTCAACACTTAATGTGGAGCAGATCATCACCAGTTCTTTAGCCTACACGCCTCTCTTTGGACGGTGAGTGCCCAGAGAAACCTACGGTGGCCCTGGAAGTTCATATGTGGAGATACGTGACCTTTGTACTGAGAGTCACGCTGCTTCTCCACACTTGTAGCTGCTGCTTCGATGCTAAACCGCATTTCATTACCTCGTACTTGTTAAGTGTGTAATGAGAATAAACCTGGATGTAATCTAATCACACGCGCGGCATTCCTTATGAAGTTTAATGTGACACCGGCGGCAATGAAAAAACAAACTCAGACGTGAGCCGGTGCTGCCAAGTCTCCTCGGTTCATTAGCATATTTGTTAATCTCGAGTTGTTCGTGTGGTTTTCTATATTAGCTGCACTTCCACATCACCAGAGCTAGCGTTGCTAATTAGCATCCAGGTGTTCGTTAGCGGTGCCCAGATATTTATAGACTCAGAAACAGATGAGATGCTAATTAGCGACGGTTGCGACTGAAAAGGTGCTCCTCATTAACACTGGAGATGAAGCTAGCTTTGTATCATTAACTCTGCGGCTTTGTAGTGTGCTTCTGTTTGTGTTTTCCGGTGGACGAAAGGACGGTCCCCTACAATCAGCCACTGACCAATTAATAGCAAGCAGGCGACTCAAGCTTTCTGCTGGTGATTTTGTTTTGTTATTATCACCATTCAACATTTAAGGCCCATAGAGAATACTTAAGGCTTTGGCATATTCACACAGTTTTTCACACAATTTCTGTCACTACTCGTAATGACTTTCTTTCATAATAAGCATTTGTAGTCGAATGTTCAGCTTAAATCTCCCTTATACAGAATTCCAACAATAGCAGATGCAGTTATGCCCAAAATTATGCAGACCCCGGCCACATTTTTGAGTTAAAGTGAATTTTTACTTAGGGAATGCATGTGGAGACATTGTAGTAAAAATATTATTAACTTTTTGTACATTTCCAGAGATCCACAGGGATTTGGACCAGGTCCTTGATGTTAAAACAAGGCTTTCTTATCATTGCTCTGTTCTTCCAGCCTGGCCAGCCACTCCTACTTTCTTTTTGAGAGCAGGAGAGTGGATCCTCAGCTGTAGGGAGACGTTTCGAGTCAAATCGCTTGATACCAGACTATCAAAGCTGTTTATCTGCAGCATCTTAGAAATGCATAAGATAATCTCATATTTAGGGGCCATTCACACCAGGCCTGTTTGGTTTGCTTTAATCAAACTCCAGTTCGTTTGCTCACAAAGTCTGGTTCATTTGGGGAGGAATGTGCAATCAAACTCTGATCCGGACCAAAAAAGCGAACTCTGGTCCGCCGGAAAAGGTCTTGGCTTGATTAAAGTTGTAAGGATTTGTTCATTTTGGGTGAAAGCATCAAAGAGGACGATGATTCAGAAGTGTAATCAAGTCAGAAGTTTATTCAGTAAAAACACAGGTGGTTACAGTCAGCAGAATGAGCGCACTCCTAAAAGAGGAGTGTCCTAAGCTTTTTATATTATGTATGACGATGTATGACGATCTCCGCATAGCATTATCTTCTTGGCTTCGAGTCACTTTTTTGTGCATAGGGCAGGGCCACAAAAAGTTCTCAGTTTCTGCAGAGTCTTCCCACCATCGACAGGAGCCCCCCCTGCAACCTTGGGTCCAATAACTTTGTAGCAGCTCATTATTTGTGCCATATTTGGAATGCACCTAAGAGTAGAGTGACCTTAGAGTGAAAGAAGAAAAACATCACATAAAATCAAAGTATTATTATTACTAATGTTGAAGCGTTATTAACCTTAGCAGTAGTACATCAAAATATAAGTTTAGTGGTAATATGCAAAGCTATATGTAGAAATTCAACAAAGTGAACCCTGGTGCATTTCAATAGCAGATGTAAATGCAAAGTGGACCAAACAGTGACCCAAAACCAGGAAGCGGACCATGCTTTGGGGGTCAACACAACTAAAACAAAAGCCGTCAGAGGTGTAAAAATGACATTCTCCGTGGTTCGCCGCCTCTGCCGCTCAGACTGAGACCATTGTTGATACGTTTATATCTGACACATTTGTAAAAGTCCAAACAGAAATCCCAACTCTGCATAAATCTGCTGCCGCTCTTTTGTTTACATCATGTGACGGAAGTAGCTCCTCCTCACTGACCAACAGATGAGCGAGGTTTCTGTTCACTGTTTAACCAGCTGTCTTCTTCTTCAGTAATTCTCGATGCAGCGCCCCCACAGGCGAGGGGGGAAACACCTTATTCAGAAGGTTTGGTTCGTTTGCCAAAGTGCAGTGTGAAAGTAAAGCGCACCAGCAGCAACTTTAGTCCCCAACTGAACCAAGTCTACTGGACTATTCGTTGGGCCGGGCTGATGAAGAGCTAATTTTATAACTCACCTGGTTATTTTCAGTCACCTGCCACTGGAATATCCAAAACAAATCCAAACAATAAAGATTATCTTATCTTAACGGTGTTTAGTGCTTTCCTTCATCACCTGCTGCTTCTGCTGAAGTCCTTGTTGTTGTTCAGTCCTCTGTGGGACTCTTCTCTTCATCCTGTTTCCATTTTAACAACAGTAAAGTCCCGCTAACGTCCCACGTAACCACCACATTCAAACAAATCCACTTTTTGTGCAAGTCTTTATACAACTGGCTTCTGCTGCTGTTCTCTGTGCAGATCCGCTTATAATACAGCGAAATTCTGCTGTTTTATTCTGGCGAGCAGCTTATGTCCCACCCTTCGTTTCTCTGATTGGTTACTCTGCCTGTCATTGTTTCGCCCACAAAAATAAAACTCAAGAGAAGGGATACCAGACTAACTTCTTTGTAACAGGAAAATAGTTTGGTCCTCAGTTCTTTTGACAAATTCCAACCCTGGCCACATAAAAAAAAAAAACTGTATATAAAAGGACAAAAAAGAACAAATGATATCCATACACATCACCTACTGTTGCTCAGACATCTTCATGTTACAGTAAACATAATTACTATAATCTTGGCAGTCACTCCATGGAGCTACAACAGGTGTGGAGGGGACGCATCCAGATGTTTTTGCATCTGCATAAATACACTGACTTTCACACTGTTTGGACCTCTGATTGTGTTGATCATCAGGAAACCAAACCACAAGACAGATTTTTTTTCTCCAAACCGTAATAAGGTGCTGTATATTAGTCCCATGGGGAGTTTTTCAAAATGAAAAAAAAAAAAAAAAAAAAAAAAAAAAAAATCAAATGAATCAAGAATCTATGAATTGTATGAGTTGATTGATTAGATTTTTTTCGTTTTGTCCAGTAAAAAAAGCAGGTTTACAAGGTTAACCTTCCTCTTGTTCCCTTTGTCCAGGTAAAAAAAAATAAAAAATAAAAATGTATATGCACTGTGCAGTGTTGAATAAAATAGACATAAATAATAAAATAAAGTAGGTAAAGTAAAAGTACTTCCTATCATTTGTATATATCATATTATTTTATTTAGAAGTTTATTTTATTTGTATTTATTTTAAAGGCATTATTTATTGCATTGATATCTATCTTGAATATTAGTTTAAGAGAAAATCATGCAAGAAAATGATCATTTACAATAAAATAAGTAATTTTACTAGTAAACACAGACATTCAAATTATTTTCATTTAAAGGTTCTGTAAGCAGCATGCACTCTACTGGTTCAAAACGGTACTGCAGTCTAAATGAAAACAATGGTCTCCTTTTTGATTGGACGATCAGCCATGCAGTTTTACAACCAAAACAAAAAATGTAAACTTGGCCATTATGTAAAATATATTTTTAATTGTGAATAAATGAGCTGTACCATTGTTATCAGTAAAACTAATATTTGATTTAAACATGTTTACCTCATATCTTTGGACACATATGGGGTCATTTTTATGAAATATGACAATATACTGCTCATAGCATCTTTAATAGGACCACTTTTTAGAAAAATATTAACATATACTTGAGTATTAGGTCATAATATTACATTATATTGCCAAAAGTTTTTGTTCACCCACCTAAATAACTGAACTCAGGTGTTCCAATCACTTCCATGGCCACAGGTGAATAAAATCAAACACCTAGGCTGCAGCTTTGTGGAAAACTTTCTGGAAAACCTTCTGGAAAAGTTTGGGGATGGCCACTTCCTGTTCCAACATGCAACATAAAGACATGGATGAGTGAGTTTGGTGTGGAAGAACTTGACTGGGCTGCACAGAGTCCTGACTTTAACCCAATAGAACACATTTGGGATGAATTAGAGCGAAGACTGCGAGCCAGGCCTTCTCTACAACATCAGTGTCTGACCTCACAAATGCGCTTCTGGAAGAATGGTCAAAATTTCCCAGAAACACAAAGCCTTCCCTGAAGAGTTGAGTCTGTTATAGCTGCAAAGAGTGGACCAACATCATATTAAACCCTATAGATTAAGTTTATATGAGTGCAAAAGCAGGTGAGAATATACTTTTGGCAATATTGTGTATGTCTAGCTATAAATTGTCTGCTAATCAAAAGCAGCAGCTTCCGTCAGTTTGTTTTTCCAAAGCCAGATCTGTTTGATGATGAGTTTGTCTTGTAATGTTTTTGAATTGATGCCCAAGACCTGTTCCATCCGAAGACGAGCATCTGGCAACAAGAGGCAAACACACAGCTGCTGTGTCGGTCATTACAGGAAACACGGACACATCCCCGGCCATTTTTAGATCTGAGCGGTTTCAAAGATTACATCACTGACGAGGATTAAACCGTGATTTCAGATAATAACTTCAGCCATGGCTTAGCATTTCCGAGTACGGAGCGCTCATTTGGTCCAAGAGCGGACTGATTAACTTGTAATTTGTGAGAGGCCGGAGTGTTGTGTGCTGGGAATAATGAGTCTGAATGGGTTTCAGAGGAAGACTGCAAACAACTTCTGTTCCCCGGTGCAAATAAAAGCTAGGAAGCACATTTTGTCAGAGGTACAATTACTCTAACCTCATAACAGCGTTGCTCAAGCTGAGACAAGGGGTCGCTACAGTGAATGGAAATAAACCCACAGTGACTTTGCAACGTTTTTTTATGCTGGATGCCCTTCCTGTTGGATCACAGCCACATACGGTGACTGGAGAAGGCAATGTGCGTGAATTGTCTTGCCCAAGGACACAATGACAGTGTGCACAAGGTCAGAGTGGGAATTGCACTGCCTGACTCCTGCTTCTCTTGCTACTACTGTTGTTTCTACTGCTTCAACTACTGCCACTACCACACTTACTACTACAACTGCTACTTGTACTAGTAGTAACTTATTTAGACGTAAAAACATCTTCTGTGTAAAAGTATTTTTTCCACTAAATGACCTCACGTAAAGGTATGTTGTATGGAAACTGACCAAGAATGGAAGTAAAAGCAAAAAATAAATAAAGTACTCAACAAAATCAATATTTACTATTACCTATTTACTATAAACAACACTACTACTACTACAACTGCTTCGTCTGCTACTGCTACTACTACTACCTATGGAGCCACCAATGCTAACATGTTATTCAAAAACAGAGCTGGAGTTGTGTTTTGTTTCATTCACGCCTGTTTGAGTAATCCTGTATTCTCTGGTGCAGAGTTTCGGAGGCCTCAAAACGCTCACCCACCTCTGCCTCTCCGATGAAGCCCCACCCACTCCAGGAAGCACTGACCAATCAACAACAAGCCCTCTACATCCAGTCTGCTCTCATTCATTTATAAAAAAAGTCAAATGGCATCAGACAAAAAGTTTAAGGAAATAAAAAGCTTTTTTTCTCCTTTTTTTTTTTTTTTAAACGACAACACTCTGCTGCCCTCTGCTGGTCTCTTCATCTGTTTCTTTATGGCTCCAGTAGAGTAATTATAATTAAAAATGTTCTATTTTAGTCACATAAAGTCTGTAAAATTTGCTGCTGTTCCAGAGGAAAATAAAAATATGAATAAAAGCTGAATATAGCCCTTTTATTATTGATGATTATTATGGGATGTCACTTAGGTTCACATGCGTATAAAGGCAGGTGAGCTAATACTTTTGGAAACATAGCATTTGTACTGTTAGAAATGTACAAATGTAAAAGTAACTCATTTTCCCTCTCTCTGCATTTCATCCCATTCTTTTTGCTTCATTTCAGTCGACAGCAGACATTATCTCACACCTACAGAGACTAACCTCGAGGATTGATGTGTTAAATCAACTTTTCTTCCCGCTCGGAGTTTACTTTCCTTTAGATATGAGGTTTGTATATACGACAGATTGACACACACCGAGCGAGGAAAAGCAATATTCTGATATTAGAGGCAGCAGCAGACGGAGGATCTCATGGACTGATATAACCCGCTCACGGTAAAGAAAAAAAACAACCAACTGAAAAACAGCAATAAGGAACAGACAGTCAGAGAACGAGTGAGTGTTTCAAAAGGAAAAAAACATATAGTTCCCATTCAATATGTGTCTATATTTTGCAAAATCTACTTTTTCTGAGCTTTCTCTCAATGCTCTAATGTTGTTTCCTCATCAAAAACATACTGGGAGTTGTGTTTTGTTGCATTCACGCCTGTTTGAGTAATCCTGTATTCTCTGGCGCTGAGTTTCAGTAGCCTCAGAACGCTCGGTTCTCCTGCAAAACCCCGCCCACTCCAGGAAGCACTGACCAATCAAGCCCTCTACATCCAGGCTGCTCTCATTCATTTTTCCTAAAAAATGCACTTGATTTCCTCACAGACATTTTTGATTTTGTAGTAAAATGGCATCATGCAAAGTGTTTAAGGAAATAAACAGCTTTTTTCTTCTTTTTTTCTGTAACACAGCTGCCCTCTGCTGGTCTCTTTATCTGTTTCTTTATGACAGTAGTGAAGAAATTATTTGAAATTATGTTTTTAAAGATTGTAAAATGTGCAGCTGTTCTAGAGGTGACCAAGATTGGTTTAAAAAGATAAATAAAAACATAAAATATAGCCGTTTAAAATGAAAACAAAACTTAAAAATGGATAAAAACCTTTTACAAAATCCCCGTTGGTGATCCGGATCTACTCCAAAACAATTACAGACCTTCCCTGAAACGGTCTTTTTGAAATCCATCCATTACTTTTTGAGTTGTTAAATCCAGCCACAGTTGGTTACAAGGGAATGTACCCTTCGAGCAGGTCCCAAGCCCATATAAATGGAAATCTATGGCAAAATAATATGCAAATCACTGGAAGGAAAGAAGTTTTTTGAGAATGCAGAAAGGATAAACTTAACCCAGACAAAACATATATAGGACTGGGACTTGAACGCGTTAATCTTGAGGAGGAGGAGAGAGAGGAGAGAGGCGCTGTGTTTTACTATGTGCACGGGAGGCAGAGGTTGATGGACAAACATAGAATACTGTCCTGCTTGACTGCAGTGTTAGTTTGAAATCAAGTTAAAATATGCCAGAACATACAAATAAGCTCTATATTTTATTTCTGACATGTAAATATTGCTATTCAATAAAATGCGATTAATCACGATTAACAAAGCCTGTAATTAATTTGACTAATTATTTTAATCAAGTCCCACCACTAATATACAGTCATACATAAATGTTTGGGCCTTTTCTGAGGTTGCATAATAATTTACTCTGTCTTCACGAAAAAAGACCACAGAGGTATGTTATTTGTTTTCCAGTGACATCTGAGTTCTAGGGAGTTTTCCTAACAATAGTTTTTAGTGTAGCAATTAAATGAAATATGAAAAAAATGCCTGTGCAAAAGTTTGGCCATTTTTATAAGTTTGCTGATTTGAACGCATCTAACTTCTGAAAATGGATTTACTTGCAACATAAAACTTGTTAGATTAGTTAGTTAAGCCTTGAACTTCAAAAGATGTTTAAGGTGGTAATCAGGAGAAAAAGGTATTTAAGGTGGTAATCAGGAAATGGAAGGACACAGGCAAAGTCGATGTTAAGGCCAAGAAAAATACCAGCGAGACACAGGCAAGGACTGGTGAGAACTGGTTCAAGACGACCCACAGATCACCTCCAAACACCTACAACATCATCTGCTGCAGATGTTTCTGTTCATGGGTCAACAACTCAGAACATCTGTAACATCTGTATGGGAGGGAGATGCTACACCACAAACAGAGTCACATGAGGAAGGCAAAAGCTTATAAAGATTTATTTTGAAATTGCATGATGTGGACTGACAAACCTCAAGCATCTCCCTCCCATACAGATGTTCTTTGTGCAAAATACACTGAATTTTTATGTGTGATTGGTCAAATAGGTTGCATTCACGTGATTTAATAGATTTCTAAAGCGCCTGTAGTTTAAAACTGAGCTGGAGGCAGTAAGAATTCTTTGGTAGAATCGGCTGCTAAAGATTCAAATGCAGATGTGTTGGTGTGGTTTATGGCTGATGTCTCTGTAAATACTGGGCTTATGGACATGAAACAAAAATTGGCATGAAGTTCAAAGTCTTATCTGTCGGTACAAATGCCCTAGAGTAAAGTTATTTCTTCACTATAGCATCAAATACTGGTGGTATGATTCAAACACACAGGCGTAATTGCTGTCATTAGACTCAGCACAGGATTATTATGGTGTGGTTGTAGAATCAGTTGCTAACAAAAAATGATGAAGTCCAATATTTGAGGCTTTTCTGTTTGAAGATTTCTTTTGAAAATTGTGCCTCACCTTGTTTTTTTTATAAAGGCCCCTGCTCCATCTGAGGTTTAGACGTCAAATTCTCAAACATGAATGCATCCTATTGTCAGATGTCTTTTTGCAAATTAACAATTGCTAAAAGTTACAGTAGATTGATGAAAAGATCTACTATTGAAACAGCTTTGGGTCATGACCATATGAGTTTCCTCTGCCTGGGCGCTCCTTTAGAGTCAGGGTGAGGAGCTCGGAGTAGAGCCGCTGCTCCTCCACATGGAGAGGAGAAGCTGAGGCTCAACTAATGTTAGCCTATAAGCACCAATTAAACCCAGTGTTTATCTGAGTTCACTTCTTAAAGTTCCCTGTGCTGTAACCACACACAAGTTATACTGCATTCATATTTAGCGTATAGATATTTATTAATAATATTTTAGAAAAAAATACAAACATAAAGTAGCCTATATTGGGAATGAAAAAATGTTCAAAAAGAATCTTTTCTGAAATATTTTGAGACTACCTAAAACTGTGACTACCCCCTCCCCTTCTCTCTCTCTTTTATGTAAGAATAATATATGTATGTGTATGTATGTATGTGTATATATATATATATATTAATTTATTTTTGTCTTGCGCCTTGGTTTTTTTTTTGGTTTTTTTATTTACTTATTTTGTTTTGGGGTTTGTTTTATTGTTTTTTCTTTCATATGTTTTATGTAATATATATATATATATATATATATATATATATATATATATATATATATATATATATATAAAGAAAAATTCACAGTGTGTAAAGGAAAGTTAAAAACATGTTCTGTGCTGGTCTCAGAGTGACTGTGGTACTTGTTAATACCATTTGTATACACCAATAAACATCAAAAAGATTTAAAAACAGATTAATTAATGTTCTTTATCAGATTTTTGCTACAAAAAAGTATAGAGCAGAGCACTGTTAAAAGACTGGATCGATAAGCAATATCAATAAGAGTAGTAATATCGGTAAAATCTTAACGATACCCATCCCTAACTGTGAAGCACTTTGGGCAGCATTGGTTGTTGTTAATGTGCTATACAAATAAATTTGACGTTGGGCAGAGGACCTGGGGATGACCTGGGACACGCTGAAGGTACTGTGTCTCTGGGTTGGCCTGGGAACGCCTCGGGATCCCCAGCGGCAGAGCTGGAGGAAGTGTGTGGGGAGAGGGAAGTGATAGAAAATGTTAGATAGATAGAGTTTTTTTAGTACATACAATATGCAAAAAGTATTAATTTAATTAATCTAACCCACATATTACTTGAGCTGCATATGGACATTAGAAACATTTTAAATCTGTTTTCTTTCCATTGCTCGCTGCTTCTCTCTCCTTCGTCCTGGTCCCGACAGGAGGTATTACTCTGTTGCTTGCTGATATCTGTCTTATGAATCTCTCAGTCTGTCAGATTTTACACAGCTCTGTCCCAGAGTCTGAGGGTTTGATGTCAGCGCTGCCCTTTAGAAACAGACCAAACGTGAGGCAACAGTCTCTCTCATTTTCATCACAGAGTTCTCCCTTTGTGAATTTTAAACACCTGTCTGATCCGCGCAGTGATTGCCTTTTTCACTTTGATGTTTTCAATTAAAATCCCTCTGATGAATTGTGTTTCTGTGTTTGATGGCCACTGTTTAATTTCAGTGAAAATAAGGGATTTGTTCTAAGTAATCTGTTGCAGCTCACCTCAGTTGTGTTGCTAATGATTACTAGAAGTATTGCAACAAAAAGAACAGCGTCAAAGGGAAACTATGCAACTTTGCCTACATGGTTGCAGAGCCAAATCCACGCAGTGCAGCCTCGAGTCATTGTAGGGCCAGGCTGTCAGTCAGGCATCACAGTAAGCACTGGAATTGGGATAAACGCAACAGGACTGACATCATCACGTAGGCTGTACACATTGTTTAAAGACTGCTCAGTGTTCACCGTAAGAATTTAAAAGTAAGTGGAACAGACTTAAAGCCCAGAGACAGAAGCTGTAAAAGGCTGCTCTTCAGTGGGATACGAGCAAGAATCAAGAAAAAAGCATCACAGGTAAAGACTGTCTCTGTGTTGCTTCCACTTTCAAATCAACATTTTGTATCTTTGTAAATGAGCCCTTCTAAAGCAGTGTGATTTATTTTAAATGCCCCATCTGTGCACTAAAAGCTGCACTGTTTCCTCCGCACAACTTTTGCACCTTCTCCTCTAACGTTCTAAATTTACAGCACTTTTAGCTCCCGCAGAAGATAAATTAAACGGTGAACGATATTTTAACTATTTCATTTGCATTTTCCATGCCTTGAATTTTGTATCCTCTGACAAAAATGCCTCGTTGTACAGATTCATTTATTTACTGGAGCAAAATCTGTGCTGTGCTCGTTCAGCTCCTGTGAGAGATGCTAACCTCAGCTGCGCCTGGGTTTGCGCCTCTCTTGTCTTTGTCCTATTAATTTTGCATGCACGCAACCCTTTGATAAATCTGGCTCTTGGTGTACATAAAAATAAAAAATATATATCCCACATACACTATATTTCCAAAAGTATTCGCCCACCCACCCAAATAATAATGAATTTGAATTATGGTGTGGTTGTTTTCAGGAGCTTAGTTCCAGTGAAAGGAACTCTGAATCCTTCAGCACCAAGAGATTTGGGACAATTCCATGCTCCCAACTTTGTGGGAACAGTTTGGGGACAGCCACTTCCTGTTGCAACATGACTGCACCAGAGCACAAAGCATGGTCCATAAACACATGGATGAGTGAGTTTGGTGTGGAAACACGCAGATGTCTGATGTAGATAAATGCAAAGGGTGAGCCAACGTCATATTAAACCCTATGGATTATTAATGGGATATCACTTAAGTTCATATGCGTGTAAAGGCAGGTGAGCTAATACTTTTGGAAATATAGTTCCATCTTTAAAGGCCCGGACACACCGGGGCGATCATCGGCCGTTGGGCGTGGTCAGTGACGCGAGTCTGTTTGGTGAGTTACGCACCATCGTGGGACACAGTTGGACATAATTCTGGCAGATTGAACATCGTCAAATCAGCGTCAGGCCTTGTGCTCAACTCTGATTGGCTGTGTCCCGTTCACAATTTGTCAAACAGGTTTAACATCAAAATATAAGGAACTTTCTGTTCTACAACTACTGTTTCCACATCTGTGACGCTAATGTGCTGCAGTTAGCTTACCTTAGCTTTAGCCTCGTGCTAATGTGCTGCAGTTACAGTTAGCTTATCTTAGCTTTAGTCTCGTGCAGATAAAAATATAATCCTCCTCTGAGGCAAACAGCTGCAAAAATCCAGTCCCTTTTATTCATTACTGTGATCAGAGCAGTTTAATCTAGTGAGTTTAAATAACCATGGAGTTTAGTGACTAGCGCCGCCTGCTGTTGTAAATAGTTATTACGTTTTGCACATGCGCACTGCTGGGTCGTGGGTCTGAATCGCTCCGGTGTCTGCAGCTACTTTCAGTGGCGACAGAGGAGACAGCAGCCGCCTCTGCTGACAGTGGTCGGGGGTTGGGTTGCTGTGTCCCAGGTTTAAGATTATTGGTCAGAACAAATGATTACAATCTCTTTACATTTGGATCAAACAGTGCCCTCTCGATGTCATCTCAGACGTCATTAGTGACCCACAGAGACAGAGTGGGCAGTAACAGGACTCTGCTGAACTGCAGCCTGACAATCTGAGCACCAGGCCCTGAACCCTAGACGATGACCTTTGACCCCCCACTGTCAATGTGACTCAAACAACTCCAACAGAGAAGGAGCTCATTACACAGCGACACCTGACAGAGGGATGGCTTCTGCAACGGTGCAAGCCAATTTGCCATTACTTTTAAATCATATTGTTGTTTTTTCTGAACATTTATTTGGCAGTGTCTGTGTAGAGGCAGAAGAGTAATCAGGGAGGAGGTTGTGGGTTCAATCGCCAGGTTAGCTGACTACTATCTCTCTGGGCATATCCTTTGGATTCTCTCCTCTCCCTCCCACCATTCAACGACATATCACATAGGATGTACCATAAAAAAAGCAGTCTCTACAGTGAATAATTTAGTACATTGACACAGGCTTTACTCCCAACACCCATCTGCAAGCGTACATTTATCCAGGCTTGGTACTGGCACATAGTATGGCCTAAAGTTTCCATTTGTTTCTTGTTATAGAGCTGCGGATTTCTTAAATAACTCTATACATAACTGCTGTGTAAATATATGAAAATAACTGAGACAATTTGGAGCAACTGAGAGTGAAGCTTAGGGCCCAATAGAAAACAGCCTGAGGGCCACATTAGGCCCCTGAGCCATAGTTTGGACACCCCTCTCTTAGGAGACCTGACTCTGATGTCCCATAGTGAACGAATAATAGAGTGAATATCAATACTAGCACATCTCTTCTTCTTCTCCTCTACGCACAGCAAATCTGCCTCTTGGTGTGCAAGTACAGGTTTTACACTGGATGCCCTTCCTTTCCATTTATCTGGGCTTGGGACCAGCCCCAAGAATACACTGACAGGTGACCCCCTTATGGCTGGATTTGTTATTGCACATCTCTCAGGCTATATGTGGCGACAGCGGCTCTGGAGGTCGAGTGTTCGTCCTATCACTGTAAGGCTGGTAGTTCAAATTCCGCTCTGCCCACTTCATGCGGTTGTCGTGTTCTTGAGCAAGACACTTAACCTATTTTGCCTGCATGAAAGTATCCGTCATTCTGCTCCATGGCTGCTGTGGCTGCAGATTGAGTGCAACTGAGGAGAAAATAAATAATGCACTAACTTGTAAAGAGACTCCGAGTGTCTAGACAGTGCTATAAGAGACTAATGCATTATTTTTATTATTAAACGGTGTTAATCAGGTGAGAGGAGTTGTATTTTGTTCAATTTTATAGTCTTTTATTCTTTTCCTTCAGGCTTTTCCTTACAGGATCGCCTCAGCAAACCAATGGCCTCCAGTGTGCAGTGATTTGCATATACTACATTTATTTATAGATTCTATGCTCTCACCACTTATCCAGGCTTGAGACTGACTGAAAAAGTACACTGACATGTGACCCCTTGTGGCTGGATTCATTCTTGCACATCCTCTTTTGCTTCAATGTAAAAATGATAGCAATGCATCCATTTTTATAAGTTTGCATTAAATACGTTTCATGTTTTCTCCTGTTTCAGCCGTTGACGCAGAACACCTTGTACATTTCCAGTCCCAGTTTGACCATTACGCTGCATAAAACATAAATACATTGCAGCGGTGAATGTATGTATGAGGATGAATTTTTAACTCCTGGACAACCTCGGTGCACCTTCTTTACCATGAATACCTGTAAGAGCTGTGGACCAAAAAAATCCCCAAAACGCCTTTTATTCATTTCCCCCACCACTTATCCGTAATATCTCCATCTATTCATAAATATTCAAATACGAACACTCTCATTTGCCTTGCTAACAAATGCAATAATATCCAATCTGTTTGTGTGGTTAGTGCGACAAACAGGGCGGTAATGAGACTCTGGAGAGGCGGCCATATTGACGGCGTTATGTGAGGATTCGATGCCTTTCTCGCCGCAGCTGCCCCCGCGTTTGTCCTTCTAATGGCTGTGGGAGCACGTATAGGTCACGAGTTGTTGTTTCATGGCGTGGGGGTTTCTCGAGAATAAGCTGCTCGTCTTCAGGTCGGTCCTGGTGATTAGAGTCCAGGTCTGTGTGTGTGTGTGCGGGGAAAACAGATGGACTGAAATCAAAGGCTTAATGTGGTGCAGCCGAACAAATGTGGGCTCGTTCTGCAGAGGCCCACATGCTCGCAAAGGTTCACGCACCGAGAGAGGGAAGAGCAGAGCAGTGGTGGGAACATATTTTGTCCAGCTTCAACTCGGACTTACCTGATGGATTCCCTAGAGATTTATTCATTCACAACCTTAGAAAAATCTATCTTGCCAGGCTCAAGGTTATTGTATCTGTTGGCAGCCCCACCTGTGGTGCTCCAGAGTTGGCCCTAGCTCTGTTGGTGCCCTAGGCAAGGTTTTGAATTTCGCCCCGCCCACCATCATCGATCATTAACATTGATTTTGTGGAATTTCCTGAATCGTGCCCTGATGCATTTTATAGTAGGTTTTCGTGCAGAACAATCGACGTCAGGGAGGTCTGGGGGTCGTGAACAAAACAGATGCAATTTCCTGTAATCTGATGCATTTTAGAGGATCATATGTGATCTGTAGCAGCTACTACACTGTAAAAAAAGATACAAATTTTGACTAAACCAGCCAGGTCTCTTTGTGCATTCATGTTGTGACAGTTTGACTTTTTTGCAAGTTATTATATTGGTTAGTTTTATGGTTATGGTTATTTTGTGGGGTGCCAGCCAGGTTTCTCTCCTGGCGTATAAGATGGTTTGATGGTTGATTTTTGGTTATGTTGGTTTTTATAGATCGGAGGTGTTTTAGTCAGTCACACAAGGACATATATTACCAGATATACACCCTTTTTGAAGGCACAAACAAATGACAAGCAACACATAAAATCAATCAACATAAAAGATACTTTTAACTCAAAATATATTAATGAAAAATTCAAACACAAAAAACCCACAACTCAAACCATTTTTCAAACAAACTCAAAATCCCATAAGACACTGGCTTCCGGTGTTTCCGGGTATGTACAACAAAGTTCACAGTTAAAGTTCTGTTTTAGTCCTTTCAGTTCATCAATAAAAAAACTTAAATGCACCCAAAAGTGATTTGTCGCACGAAAGAAAAAACAAAAAAACAAAAAGGGAACTCATGAAGGGGAATAGTCGATTGTAGTCCGGTCACGTGGGGTGGCGTGCCGGTTTCCGGGTTATATGAATGCGAATGTTGAATGGAGAAGTGAAGATGGAGGAATGAAGATGGAGGAAGAGTAATAAATCCAGGGAATCCGGAATATGGTTGACAGAAGTTGATGAAGAAGCTGGCGACGGTTACTGCGCGAACCGCGAGGGATTAAACTGCCTCAGTGCTAGCTTTAACTGCTAATGAGCGTGCTGCTCCGCGTTCGCCGGGACTGCGTCTGCCATGCCTCTGTGAGCTGACGGCATAGAAAAGACAGACGGAAGGGGAAGGATTGACTGGTGGCGTGAATGGTGGACGAATGGGTGAGTAGACTGAGGGGAAAGGGAGTGACTGTGGGAGTGTCACGGGACAGGACGGGCTCAGAAGGTGAGGGCGTGAAAGTGGGAGCGTAGGGAATGAATGATAGCTTGATGATATCATGTGACTGCCCGGTGGTCCTCGGAAACTCGGTCCCAAGAACACCAAAGGACACTCTACGAGCGGTGGCTGAAGGCACAGATGCAGCTGCACGTGGAGCATGTTCTCTGGAAGTATTTGTGACTATGTTCGTGTGTAACTCCAAATTGTAAAAGATGCTCTAGACTTCTAGAGTCTAAGATCTTTGAATTTCTTTTTTCCAGCACACTACTCCTGTCGTCTCCCTTCAGCGAGTCAGTGCCTGGATTACAAAGCAGGGCTGGAAGAGCAACTCGCCCAGCGCTGAGCGGCTCATCAGAGAGTGGAGGGCATCCAGGTTTCTGCAGCCGTACAGTCCAAACACTTTCATCAGCTCACATGAGCGCAGCAGTGGAGAGGCTGGAGGTTCTGACAACAAGAGGCCACTTCAGAGCTGCTGAGGGTTCACCAGGCCACCAGCGAGCTCCGGGCCAGCAACATGGTCCGGAGGAAGTCTCTTTTTCCCTCTTCATTCTTCCAAAATTGGAGGGTTCTGATTTTGTTGGAAAATGAGAGACATTTTGAAATTTTTAAATGTATGTCCTAATTTTTTTTTGTCTTTCAGTAAATAAAACAATACTGACAATAATAAAAATCTCACCTTGTTTTTAAGAGTAACATGATCAATAAATCAGGGTAAGAATAATATATCAACAAATCCCTCAATGGAAAATGTGGTGCTTGTAAGTTGCCTGGAAAATCCAGACTGATATGTCTCTGTGTTATTCTACAGAGAAATATCAGTCTGCTCACCACGCCGTCCGCAGTGGTTTACTCAAATCCAAACCGTACTAAACCGTACCGTGCATTTTGATTGGTTTATTTAAGTCACGTGTTCTTCGCGAGCAGCGTCACTCGTACGCGTCTCCTCACCGACAACAATCAAGATGGCGCACCGAGGAGCCGAGAGTTTGTTTCACTCAGCGTATGGTACGGTAATGTTGAAATAACTCCCTCACTACTCCGTTTGTTTACTTTCTCACTTTCTTGTCGCTTTGTTAACGTCATGTCTGCCATTTTCTGATTGGCTAACTCCGCTGTCCGTTAACTCGGGTTTGCTCCACCCTAGAAATCGAATTGATTCTAAGGCGACCATACTCATCCACTGGTACAGCGGTGAGTCTGGAATTTCCAGGCAAGCTTGTAAATGCTAGAGCCGTGGATTTTTCTGAGAAGAACTCATTTTGACAAAACGGCCTTTGGAATCTATGGACACAAGTTTTGTAAATGTATTTAAATAAACATCTAATTCTTTAAAAAAACTCAAAATTTTAAGAAACAGTGTTTTTTGCCTGCAGTGTCTCCCCTTAAACCTGGCTTGGTAAACATTAAGGAGAATTTAAATTTTGTTTATCTTTTAAAACAAGTTATTTTTAGTTAGTTTATATTTTTAAAGCCCATACACTGTCACTGGACTGATTCTATTCATTTCAGCCTTAAACCTCTGTCACTACCCTTACCACAGTCTGAGAACCAAAGGCTTAGTCTGTGATGCTAACATTAAATAAACAGCATTCCCAGATTTGCATGAACCAGCAGCGGTGATGTTTTGAAGAGATTGTTTTTCATTGTTCAATATATTCCTAATGAAAAAGCCTTAGTGTGGGCGCGGCCATTGCTGAGAAATTACTCGTGTGATTAATGCTCGCGCTGGGACAATGGCATTTCCCCTTTTACCTGATAACCTTCTCTGAATCCTGCTCAGAGCCTATTGTCTGTAATAACAGCGTGCACCTCTTCACATTAAGAGTGAATGAGGGGTCATTTCTCTCGAGTGGAGGGCCCAGCGCTCTCCAAACGCTCTTAAGATGATAGATACATCTCCTCTATGGCTCTACAATCAGGTGTGGCCCTTAAAGCATGAGAGGATTCACACAGAGACATTAGTTTTTACACTAAATGGACCTCGGACGTAGCCGTGAAAAGAGAAAATATTCTGTATGTGGGTGTCAGAGTGGTGTGGCCTTTTCACTGAGGACTTTCTGACAAGTGTGGGAGCTTAAATTGACTCCTGGGATAATTATGTGAGAAAAGGAAGAGTTAATAAGACAGAGCTGCCAAGAATGGAAGACACAGGCTCTGCAGGGTCATTATTTAATGGCCTTTATGTAGAAACACAGACACTGATAGCTTGCAAGTGTTAAAATGTATTTCATAATGTCAGAATAAAGTTTTAATTTATTTAAGGACTAGCTTTTTAATCGTGGGTGGCATTAGACCACATTTACTGGGACACCTATCACTATAATGTTTTTTTTATACCATAATGAAAAAAATGAAACAAAGTGAAGGATCACAGCAGTTTAATTTTACATTTTTTAAGAAGGCTCTAAACTTAAAGAGAAACTGAACCCTGGCCCAGGCCTGACTCCACTGACAGATCGTTCTGAGCCCTTAAGAGCCATCTCATAGTTATTTATGGTGTTTTCATTTTTAATTTAACTGCTACTTATGTTTTTTGATAGTTTACATTTGTTTTGGTTTGTGAAAGGCAACAGGAAATGTTAGTGTTGCCACCTGTCCTGGTTTTACCTGATTGTCCTTCCTTTTAATGGTCTGTCCCGGGGAAAAAAAAAAAAAAAAATAAAATAAATAAATATATATATATATATATATATATATATATATATATATATATATATATATATATATTATTATTACAAATAACACAAATAGGACAACAACAACAGAACACAACAAAAACAACCAAGATAAATAATAATAATAATAATAATAATAATAAATAAAAATAAAAATAAATTATATGCAAACAAAACAAAACTTACTGTGAAGTCTATTAACTGTTGTTGTATAATTTATATACATATTACATTTAGTAAAAAAATAATAATTTGAACATGGCATCAGTCCCATTCCAGAGCTTCCCATTTTTTATTCCATTTATTTAAGCTATTATTATTACTTGCTATATTTTTTTTCTATGACAAATTGTTTGTGAAGTTTATTTTTGAAAAGATGCAAACAAAGCTCTGCTTTTTGTTGACTTTTGAATATGAAAATCTTTCCCAATAAAATTATTGTATTTATAATATTAACAGATTCAAATTTTGGAAAACCTAATATGATGTTCATGGGATTGATATCAAAATCAATTTTGAATTTGGTCAGCCATTTCTGGACTATAGCCCAAAATTCTGATACATACGGACAAAAATAAAATAAATGCATAATATCTTCTTCTTCCTCCTCACAGAATCAACACATTGCATCATTGTTTAATTTACAATTTTTAAGGTAAAAAAAAATATTGTCCCATGACACTAAATGTCCCAGTTTTTCTATATGATGCATAAAATTTGTATTTCTGTTTAATCTATTATATTGTTTGTAGCCTACGTTTATCCACTACACATAATGATGCAAATTATTCACTGCACAGACGACTCGTGTGCAAGTTTACTGGCTCTAGAGAAATGACGTAGCGTGCACTCTGTGGCTCTTGTGGCGGCAGTATTTTGAGACAAAGAAGGACATGCAGCAGATCGTCTTTGGACCGAGCGACTGAAAAACTGAAAAACTATAACGACGTGAAAATGGGTAGAGATACGGAGGACGAGGATGCTACAGAGACGACTTAAAGCAAAACTAATACAGCGCCATCACAAGGTAATGTCCAATTTTGCTGTAGAGGGGCAATATTTGTCTTGGGTTAGATGTGTGAAGGGCGCCGCTGCTTATAAGCAAAAGGGTCGATGGGTTGCCGAAATGTCCAGGTTTTTTTGTCCGACAAAGGTGGCAACCCTAGGAAATGTGCTAATTCACTTCCTGTTATACAACTCGAGGACGAAGGCTCACTTCTGTACGTTTATAAAAGTATAACAGTTTACATGCTCACACTTAGAACGAAGCGTCTCTGTCGTTTTTATGTTTGCTGTTGAAAAATAAGCCAAATTCTGTGTTGCTGTACTGTTAGCATTTAAGCTAGCAATTAGTGCGCTAGCCCTAGCATGTTAGCTTTGTGTGTATGTTCATATGGTGTACGCTAAGTCACATGATCACAGTGGTAGATCACAACATTTTATTTATATAATTAGGGTTGCAATACACTATGTAAGCCATGTTTATTTGGTTTATTCTTGTCTTACAGTTTTACTCTGTACGATGGTGTACAATAAACATCAGTTAAAGATCACCACTTGTCATCATTGGAGGAGTTAGCGCTCTGCCTAACCTGGGGAAGCAGCAAGGACAGAACAGAGACTGAAAACTGCTCAAAAAGTGGACAGAGACCAGGGCAGAGACAGGAGGACTGAGGGCGGAGCAGGGCCTGGACCTGTGACCATCAGCTGTCAGAGCAACGACATGGACGTCCAGCTGGGTTGCCAAGTCCCAGAAAAATAAAATAAAATAATATACACATCTGAACCATCCCACTGGGGAAAATAGTAGTGATGGGTTGTTCGCGAACGAGCCGGCTCTAAGAGACGACTCTCGTTTCTGACGGAGCCGAATCTTAAACCATTCCTACTCTGCTCCGCGGCAAGCAGCTTGTATTACAGGGCGCGCCGTGCGGCGAATCACGAGCGAGAACAGACTTGGATCGTACCATTATGTAAAAGAAGGAAGGGGGCAGGCTCCGAACGCAGCGAGAATAGTTCAGGTCAGAAACACGAAGCAACACAGAGAGACTGAGGATGCATGTGACAGGAAAAGTGAAAACACGAATGAAACACGAAAGAGGAGCAGCATCTGGCTACATTCCAAAGACAATGGAGATAGCAAAGCTGAGTGCAAAATTTGTGAAATAAAAATATCCTACAAAGCAGGGTCAACAACAAATTTGCACAGGCATCCAAGAAGCACCCACCCCACCGTGCAGAGGGAGGACAGAGAGCAAGCCACTAACCCTGGAAAGACTGCAGGTACAAAATAAAACTACATAAAAATGAGTTTATGAACACCAACACACTAATGATTCATAATTCCTAAACTAGGCACTGATGGGATGATCTCTCACTGACAATAAACAAAGAGCCGTTTGGGAGCCGATTCTAAAGAACCGAATCTTTGAAAAGAGCCGGACTGCCCATCACTAGAAAAAAGTGAATTTATTTGTTTTTTTGTCTAAATCTAACAGTCACTGTTAAAAAGAGTCATGTGGATAAGTAAATCCTTTTGTGACTTAATTTATTTAGCCTTTTGTCAGACTTTTGTCGTTTTTTTCTTACAAATGCCTTAACACTTTTTGGAGACAACAGATTTCTCCATGAAGCCTAATGTGTGAGCAGAGTCAGTCTGGTAATTTTGACTCTGCTCCCGCTGTGAGACGGGAGTGGGGGGCGGAGGGGACTGAAGCGGTAAACGCAGGGCTGCACTCTGACAGTTTTCACCACAAAATGTGAATTTAGACTTTTTTTGTACCACTAAAGCTCTGTTTGTGCAACTGGTCAGCTAAAGAAAAGTGGTTTAGGGTGGAGTTGCTCTTTAAAGGCACCACTGCCAACCTTACCTTATTGGTTGGCTCCTATGCTTACTCTCACACATATTCTAGGCTTTTTTGAGCCATAAGCAGCCATTGATTCATAACTTTTTTTCTCTCGTTATCTTGTTATAACAACTTAAAGATATTAGGGAGGATTTTTTTCGACTGCTGAGAAACCAGCGACTGTTTGTCCTTTTTTGAATAACGCGCATGCGTCAGGCCCCGCCCTTCACTGTTCCTTTCCAAGGAACTCCTCCACAGCGACGTGCACGAGCGTTGGAACACGAGTATTTGTTTACAGCCGGCATCAGCAGAGATTCCCCTAAACCTAGACCTGCATTGTTTGTCTGCGCGACCTTTGACCTAGTTCCCCACACAGACCCAGTCACATGCACAGTCCCTAAATGTGAGCACAAATATCTGTCCTCCTGCTGTTGGTAGCATTAGCAAACTGACTGCTGTACAGTTGAAAAGGTTCAACAGATAAAGAAAAAAGGCATTTTTTTCAAACGATAAGATAAACGTTACCTGTCCTGCAGAAACTTGGCGACCAATGCTTCGTCTGAAGCCCTTTCTGTTCCTACAGCGCACGCCAACATTGGAAAGAATCGCCAAGAACCACACAGGTTTTATTCTGCTCTTCTACAGTTTTTCTCCTCCTCCTCTGGTACACTTCAAAAACAGTTTTCCTTTTGCGACCTCCACAGTTTTCCTCAGCCATTGTGCTCTTCGAAGTCAGGCTGTCCGCGTACGATGAGGCTCAGCTAACGCCGTGCTATAAACATAATGTATACGCATGCGCAGGCACAAGAACAAGAACGCGCACTATCGCCGAAACCAGGAAGATGAACGAATGAATGGCGAGTCCATGGAACAATGGTTAACGTACTCATGACGAAAACGATTGGATGAGGTTTTTTAAGTCCCACAGAGTCCACAGTTTATTAATATTATTATTATATTTTCTAATACACCAATTTATAAGCCTTATACAGGGCAATGAAGGAAGTTTTAATTAATATTGCAAAAAATGAATTTATAAAGATCCTCCCTAATACCTTTAATTCTTTAGTTTTCCCGGGGTAGCTGCAAAATGTAAGAATTAGGCTGTTATAATGAGATAACGGCTTCCATAGTTTAGCCCTATCTGTCATTGGTACAGAATCCTTTAAAAATGACTATGGTAAAGCTGAGGTAGTCATCGTAGCTGAGGTTAAAACCATCCCGTTACTCACCAGCGCTGTGTCATCTCACACTCGAAAAAGGAAACAGTCAACAGCAACAAACTAAAGCTCATGTGACAGAGTGAGCTCATGTTCTCACATCACAGTTATTTCAGTAACAGCTTCAGGGCCAGAACAGGAAGGAGTTAAGGTGACGCACGGAAAACTGAAACGCTAACAAGATCTCCAAATGAACAGCAAACTATGGAGGACCGTGAGCGCCACGCGAAAAGGAATAATGCTTTTATTAAAAGAGTTTTTAAAAGAGCCTTTAATAAACGGATTACTAAATGGTTTTATTAAATGATTTTTAAAAGAGGATTTAATAAATGGATTACTAAATGGTTTTAATAAAAGAAGGATTAATAGCGTTATTCATTAATCCATTTAGGAAACCGATTTCTAAATGTATTTACAAAACCTTTTCGAAAAAGCATTTGCAAAACGTATTAGCTTCGTATTAACTTGCTGTGACTCCGTGACTAAAGTGCACCGGGTGACGGCTTTAGTTAATTGACAACAATATCCCGCCTCTGCGCTCAGCGATGAGTGAAATAATTAACACACAAATGCTAAAACCCTTGTTTGAAGGATAAAACCGCATTAGTCCAATGCAGCATTAGTTTGGTGATTTTATTTTGCGATGTGTACGACATAAATATGTTTTTTGAAGCTGCCCTTGTCCGGCTGCTCGCTTACAAGCTGTGACCGGAAGTGGATCATTCCGTTTAGCCAAATGCAGAAGTAGTTAGCGCATAGCCCCTGTTTTCTGGCCAGTCAGAGCTCGAGTAGCTCTGACCAATCACAGAGCTCGCTACATCGCTTTCCTTTTTATTTTATTTAACTTTAGCCAGGAGGACCAGGAACGCCACAGAAAAGCTAAAAGGAGAAGCTAATTGGAGAAGCTAATACGTTTTGCAAATGCTTTTTCGAAAAGTTTTTGTAAATACATTTAGAAATCGGTTTCCTAAATAGATTAATGAATAACGCTATTAATCCTTCTTTTATTAAAACCATTTAGTAATCCATTTATTAAATCCTCTTTTAAAAACTCATTTAATAAAACCATTTAGTAATCCAATTATTAAATGCTCTTTTAAACACTCTTTTAATAAAACCATTTAGTAATCAATTTATTAAATGCTCTTTTAAAAACTCTTTTAATAAAAGCATTATTCCTTTTCACGTGGCGCTCACGGTCCTCCATAGCGAACAACTTCTCATGGTAAGTAACAGTACAGAGACTTTTGGTTTTAGTGACGTTTGCATTGTTTCACAGCAAATGGATTCCACAGTGAGCCATGGCCCAGAGCGGTGTAGTGTTTATCTTTTCATATTTAAGTAAACAACTCCACCTTCTTGGTTCTGACCCAAAATTTAGCAAAATGTGAATCATTCTGAATAAAGAAAGAATAAGTCTGGATTATTATTTGTTGTTTTATTTGCTTTGTTTTAAAATCTATATTATTTTTAAGGCCCTGGCTAAACATGGAAGATTTTTTAAATGTTTTTATGTACTGTATTTTCCAGACTATAAGTCACACTTTTTTTCATCGTCTGGTTAGGGGTGCGACGTATCCTCAGGTGCGACTTATATATTAAAATATTTCAGGTGTTGGTTAGAGGGCGCTCTAGGCTTGTGTACCAGCATCTGCTGCACCTGTACCACTGACAATTTAAAATGTAAACATTACCACTAACAACTTAGGCTATAAAGACAACTGAGAAAGAGCGGAATAATTGGAAATGGAACTGATGCTGAGTCTGACAACAGCCACGCAGAGGAGGAAGCGGCGCTTCGTCTACCTCCGGAGTTGGCGGAGTTGTTCAGAAGCGACACCGAGGATGAAGAATTTAAAGGATTTAGCGATTAGGAGTGAGATGGTGAGTTTGGTGAACTTGTTATATTATGTTCTTTATGCTATAGTTATGTGAATAACTGTTAATATATTACGTTAACATACGAGACACCTATTCAGTTCGTTGTTTATGCTTCATGTAGCTGAATAACCATCAATGTGTTACGTTAGCATAGCGCACACCTATTCAGCTGTTGTTCTCTATTCTATTATTACTATAACTTGCCTTTCAACATGAAATGTCTGTTCTTGGTGTTGGATTTTGTAAAATAAATTTCCCCCAAAAAATGTGACTTATAGTCCAGTGTGACTTATATACATTTTTTTTTTCTTCATTATACATACTTTGGCTAGTGCCACTTATACTCCGGAGCGATGTATAGTCCAGAAAATACGGTGTATGGTATTAACCAGTAATGGCAGTGTTGATCAGTCACAAGCTTGTATGCTTAAAAAGAACACTTCTGTTGGCTGGTCTGCAAAAATCTCTATTTCAGCTCCGTCGCTCTCTTTTGAACAGAAACAGAGAAAAAAAGCTGTTCACTTTCTTAAACTTTTTGTTTGATGCCATTTTATTTCAACATAAATGAATGAGAGCAGACTGGATGTGAAGGGCTTGTTGTTGATTGGTCAGTTCTTCCTGGAGTGGGCGGGGCTTTGTGGGACCGAGCGTTCTGAGGCCTAAGAAACTTAGCACCAGAGAATACAGGATTCCTCAAATAGAACACAACTCCTGGTCTGTTTCTGATGAGGGAACATTATAACATGGGAGAAAGCTCAGAAAAGTCCATTTTGCAGAATATATTCCCTTTAAGAATTAGGACAGCAGCAGTTCTTTCAAATCCTAATTAAAAAACGCTGCAGAGAACAAAAACATAGATTGGTGTTGACCATTTTAGCCACGAGAAACACTGACAGTAATCTCCAATCACTGCAGGAGATTATATGGCATTAGTCGCCATATTTACCGACACATCTTTGTGACAATCCATTTTTTTCAGCTCCCCTTAAACGCGCCCAATGTGAATTCTCATTAAAATGATTTGAGCACTGTTCGTTTTTTGAGATAATGTTCCCGGTTTAATTGCTGGCGGCTAAAGGTAAGAAATAATAATTGCTTTGCCTTTTTTTCTGCGCCGGCTTAATTTGACAGTGACGAGTCCATTTGTACATTTTGTCATTTTGAGTTAAGCTTGTCTACGCAAAATGCATAAAAAAATAAAAAATACATGCATCTGTGTTTCAACTCAGTGTGACAAGCATTTCAAATTAGGCAGAAAATGTCAAGTTCGTCCCGTTTAACACAAGACGCAGTGGGGAGTGCGTATACCCCGGAGGCTGCGGCGCCGTGGTTTGTATTCAGAAAGAAAGACATTAAAACGTATTGGATATTGAGTTGTTTTCCTGTTCGTTTTATCTGCGGAGATCATGACACCGCTGGCGGATCTGCCTCGCTCTTATCGGCGCTCCTAATGCCTCCTCATACACGGCACAAAGACAATTCTCCGTGTTTTAAAGAGAAAAAGAAAGGGCTTTAAATAGAAATGCACAGGTCCCTTGGGTGGAATGGTAATGAGATTTCCTTTATGCTTCTTTGATATGAATGCAGCGAGAGAATGAGGTTCCACAATATAGAGTGTACTCGAGCAGAGGTTCTCAAACTGTGGTGCAGGGCCACTGGCGGTACGCAATTTATTTACTTGAGTAAAAGTACAGATAAAGCAGCAAAAAAGACTTTTATGCTTCTAAAAGTATAAAAGTACTCACGTTCAAATGTACTTGTGAGTAAAAAGTAAAAGTATTTCTCTCATGAATGAGTTAAATGTGAGGGATTTTGCTGATTCCACATGAAATTAACAAACTGCTGCAGCTTCTGTCTTTATTATTCTGATGTTTCTAAAGCAGTACTACTTTACTGCATCTGTTAGATTTAAGTACTGTGCGTCTACAATGAGGCCACGACAAAAACACAGGATTTTAAACCAAAACTCTAAATACTTTGTACTGCAAACCAACTCAGAAATGTAATGGAGTAAAAATACACTGCAAAAAATCAATAGCTAGCATTAGTTAAAATGACTTGAATTGAGATTATTAACCTTGATTTGAATATTTTTTTACTAGATTAGATTTATTTACTTACTAGGCTAGATTATTTGACTTGTTTCAAATTATTTCTGTCTTAATTTTAAGCCATTTTTACTTATTTCAAGCTAAATTATCTGCCAATGTGGTAAGAACATTCCACTTACCCCATTGGCAGATAATTTTGCTTGAAATAAGTAAAAATGGCTTAAAATTAAGACAGAAATAATTTGAAACAAGTCAAATCATCTAGACATATTAGTAAATAAATCTAATTTAATAAAACATTACTCAAATCAAGGGTAATAATCTGAATTCAAGTCATTTTAACTAATGCTAGATATTGATTTTTTGCAGTGTACAGATGCTCTAAAATGTAGTGAAAAGTAAAGTACAGTAAAGATAGATGAAAATTGTACTTAAGTAAAGTAATTAAGTATGTCCAGTCCTGATTTAGTTTATTTTAGGTTTCAACCAAAATAAAGGCATTTATACTGGGAAATTGATATATCTTTTCAACAATTCAGGATAAAAAAAAAAAAAAAAAAAAAAAACTTAAATAATTTCTAGGAGCAGAACAAACCCACATGGATTGAACTACCTCTGAGTGTAATTGGCAAGAATAATTAGACCAATAAACCTTTGTCATAAAAACCGGAAGTAACAACTCGTCGTGTCGCATTTCCAGTTAGCTCTTGTCTAAGGCAGAATACAGCGAGTGTTTTTAACAAGCTTACTAAAGTTCGTGTTTGTGGACGTAGTGATAGTTAGAGAGGCAACGACACCCGCCAACAGCTGGACAAAGGCTGCAAATTGTTTCATAAAGAATTTCTCCAGGAAGAAAAAGAAGAAAGCTGAAATGCTATCAACAATTAGCATTAGCTCAATACCGATGACAGCAGATAAACAAGGTACTATTCAAGTTTTTTGGATTGAAAATGTCTAAAATGAGTTATTAAACAGCACAGACCTGTAGTTTATATATTTACTGCCAATTCTGACACAGTGAGATCAATTGTGATGTTTTGTTAATGGAAACATGCTCATCTGTGTAAATATAAATCACCTGTTTTAAGTCTCATTATGTAATAACCTCTGTCTTTGGTCTCTGCATCTGTATAGGATCAAATGTAGTCAAGGGGCTGGTAGTTGTCAGATCAAAAATGTTTTTATTATTCAGCTCGTCTATTTTACGACACTTGTAACCGCGACCTGAAGTATCACAACATGAGTTCTGGTTGAAAACACAGAAGTGTGGAAAAGGAGGCCATCTTCCTCTTCAGGGACAGCTCATGTTACCGTATTTTCCAGACTATAAGTCGCACCTTTTTTCATCGTCTGGCTAGGGGTGTGACGTATACTCAGGTGTGACTTATATATTAAAATATTTCAGGTGTTGGTTAGAGGGCGCTCTAGGCTTGTGTACCAGCATCTGCTGCACCTGTACCACTGACAATTTAAAATGTAAACATTACCACTAACAACTTAGGCTATAAAGACAACTGAGAAAGAGCGGAATAATTGTAAATGGAACTGATGCTGAGTCTGACGACAGCCACGCAGAGGAGGAAGCGGCGCTTCGTCTACCTCCGGAGTTGGCGGAGTTGTTCAGAAGCGACACCGAGGATGAAGAATTTAAAGGATTTAGTGATTAGGAGTGAGATGGTGAGTTTGGTGAACTTGTTATATTATGTTCTTTATGCTATAGTTATGTGAATAACTGTTAATATATTACGTTAACATACGAGACACCTATTCAGTTCGTTGTTTATGCTTCATGTAGCTGAATAACCATCAATGTGTTACGTTAGCATAGCGCACACCTATTCAGCTGTTGTTCTCTATTCTATTATTACTATAACTTGCCTTTCAACATGAAATGTCTGTTCTTGGTGTCGGATTTTGTAAAATAAATTTCCCCCGAAAAATGCGACTTAAGTCCAGTTCAACTTATATACGTTTTTTTTTTCTTCATTATGCCTTTTTTGGCGAGTGCTACTTATACTCCGGAGCCACTTATAGTCCAGAAATTACGGTAGATAGTTTTTGAGATAAAGTCAGATTTCCCAGATATAAATGATGTGGATGTGAACAGAGGAGGGAGGTGATGAGCAGAAGGAGGCTGAGGTTAGAGCTGGAGGCCTAGAGGAAAACCAGAGAGGAGGTTTATGGAGGTAGTGAAAGAATGAAGTTATATTAGTGTGAGAGAAGAGGGTTAGATGAAGGGAGAGGACATAAAGATTAGTTAGAAATTCTGCCATTGATTGTATTTTACTGAAGCGCATGACTCCAATGGGAGAAAGAATAAAAACTTATTTAGGTGAACAGCAGCAGGATGCATAATACATCATGTTATTGGACTTCAGAGCCTCCGCGGGAATAAAAATCTTTATAAATAACATAAGTATTCATGATGCAGAGCCACATATCCAGAGTCTCCTCAGTACTGCAGCGCCATTGTGCCTTCCACTCACTTCCATATCGCCGTCTCATCACTTTTTAATGCACCTTACACTGAGAACTAAAGTGCCCCAGCAGCAAACGGGTCCCTGAACTCACCACAATAATCCCGTCAATATTTCAGTGCTCCCTCAGGCTCCTGTTGTTGGTAAAATGGTAAAAACAGTTATAGATCCCCTCTTTGAATAAAAATCTATTACTAGTGGTTCTCAAACTATGGTGCGGGTACCACTGGCAGTACGTGGACTTATTTTGGTGGTACTCAGGAGTCTTTTGTATGGAGGACCGTGAGCGCCACGCGAAAAGGAATAATACTTTTATTAAAAGAGTTTTTAAAAGAGCATTTAATAATTGGATTACTAAATGCTTTTATTAAAAGTGTTTTTAAAAGAGCATTTAATAAATAGATTACTAAATGCTTCTATTAAAAGAGTTTTTAAAAGTTTATTTAATGAAGAGATTACTAAATACTTTTATTAAAAGAGTTTTTAAAAGAGCATTTAATAATTGGATTACTAAATGCTTTTATTAAAAGAGTTTTTAAAAGTTTATTTAATGAAGAGATTACTAAATACTTTTATTAAAAGAGTTTTTAAAAGCATTTAATAATTGGATTACTAAATGCTTTTATTAAAAGTTTTTAAAAGAGCATTTAATAAATAGATTACTAAATGCTTCTATTAAAAGAGTTTTTAAAAGTTTATTTAATGAAGAGATTACTAAATACTTTTATTAAAAGAGTTTTTAAAAGAGCATTTAATAATTGGATTACTAAATGCTTTTATTAAAAGAGCTTTTAAAAGTTTATTTAATGAAGAGATTACTAAATACTTTTATTAAAAGAGTTTTTAAAAGAGCATTTAATAATTGGATTACTAAATGCTTTTATTAAAAGAGTTTTTAAAAGAGCATTTAATAAATAGATTACTAAATGCTTCTATTAAAAGAGTTTTTAAAAGTTTATTTAATGAAGAGATTACTAAATACTTTTATTAAAAGAGTTTTTAAAAGAGCATTTAATAAATAGATTACTAAATGCTTTTATTAAAAGAGTTTTTAAAAGAGCATTTAATAAACGGATTACTAAATGCTTTTATTAAAAGAGTTTTTAAAAGAGCCTTTAATAAATGGATTACTAAATGGTTTTATTAAATGGGTTTTTAAAAGAGGATTTAATAAATTCATTACTAAATGGTTTTAATAAAAGAAGGATTAATTGCGTTATTCATTAATCCATTTAAGAAACCGATTTCTAAATGTATTTACAAAATATTTTCGAAAAAGCACTTGCAAAACGTATTAGCTTCTCCGATTTAAACAACCGATTTAACATTATGTGACTAAAATAGAACGTTTCTAATAAATACTTTACTGGTGCCATAAAGAAACAGGTGAAGAGGGCAGCAGAGTGCAGATCTGTTATGCTATTTTGAACAGAAACAGAGTGAAAAAAGCTGTTTACTTCATTAAACTTTTTTTCTGATGCTTCGTTACTGTGAGGAAACAGTGGAAACAGAGCTGTACGCCGTTTTTGGATAAATAAACGAGAGCAGACTGGATGTAGAGGACTTGTTGTTGATTGGTCTGTGCTTCCTGGAGTGGGCAGGGTTTTGTGGTGGAACCAAGCATTCTGAGGCCTCAGAAACTCAGTGCCAGGGAATACTGGATTACTAAACAGGTGTGGATAAAACAAAACACAACTCCAGAGCTGTTTTTAATGAGGGAACAGCATTATAACACGAGAGAAAGTCTATTTTTCGTAATATTTACAAGGCAACTAAATGCAGTAACTATAGCGAGTCTGAACCTGAATCTTATTTTAGTTTTGTTTTATTCCTGTCTTAGTTCTGCTCTGGTTCATAATTGATAGATTTAGTCCTGATTTAGTTCTGTTTTAGTCCTGGTTTAATCCTTGTTCCTGGTTTAGTCTCATTTTTTCAGGAGTCTTTTACAGTTCCTGTAAATCCTGATTTCGTTGATTTAGAGACAATTTTATTCCTGACATAGTTCTGCTTGTGATCTTAAATTTGGAAGGATTAGCCTTTTGTTAGGGCTGTACAATACATCGCGAAATGATTGTTATCGCAGTGTCAGCAAACACAACATCTGTATCGCAAGAATCTAAATATATTGGAAAAACACTGTGGTCTTCCATCTGACAGAGATTTACACTGAAGAATCATTTTCATATCACAAATTTGTTGCGACTAAATAAAAATGTTTGGATTTTTTCTTATTTAGTCACAATTTAGCCTTGTTTTCATCTGTGTTTGATGCTGTTTTGACTCACATTTTAGTTTTTAGTGAATTTAACTTACTATGTTTGAAGAGTATGCCCTATTTAAAAAGAAAAATGCAAAATTGTTTTCGCAATATTCAACATATTATTAAAGTTACACTGTGTAACTTTTCTCCTAAATATGTGGGGCATACTGACTTGTTTTTGTGATTTTTTGAGCAATTATAAGGCCTGAGGTGCGATCTGTTGCTCCGAGCGGGGCTTCTGTACTGAGAAACCGCCCTCGCAACTTGGCCGGGAGCGCTCCGCTGTTGAGGAAGAGTCACGTGACAGGAAACGACTCGCTTTACGGCATTCCCTTCTGCTCTTATACCTGAGGTGCAGTATAACCATGAAGCTACTTTTAGCGTTGTTATTTTCGCCAGTTCGTCAGGGCCGAAGGACACAAGAAGATGAAGACAATGTCGGACGAGGCAAGAAAAAGAAAATGTGAAAGGGACCGCACCAGATCGCAAACAAAAGTCAACATCGGACAGACTTTTGCTCGCTGGCGTCAGATGAGAGACAGAGAAGGCTGCAAATCAGGATCACGTTTTTGCTTCTTTATTGTTGGGCAGGTAAATTAGCCTCTTTATTTTTTCTTTAGAACGTGCTTTTTCATACAGTTATTAGTTGTTTTTACTGCGACCATTGCGCGATATTTGTTGATAAGCTAACGCTGGCGCTAACTCTATAGAAGATCCAGTCCAAACTTCCAAAGGTAGCAGCAGGTCAACTAAAGTTGAAACAATGATGGAAATAGACGCACGCTCGCACAGTTTCAGAAGGAGGAGGGGCTCTAGTGTTTACGTTTTGCGACGGTGCAGTGGCACCTGTGGCCTCTAGAGGCGCAAGACCGGGAATCTTTAAAGTGTAACTTTAAATATTGCATGTTTTTCCCATATTGTGCATGCTTTAGGTTGAGCTGAGCAAAGAAAGAACATGCAAAAACTCTAAACAAAGCCAAATAGGCCAAAACCAACAAAAGAAACCAGCGAAGTTACACTGTGCTGCTTTAACTCGACACAAATGTACATTTTGCTCTCACCAGAATAATTATACAAACATCAGTGAACATTATATAAGCATACATGTATATTTAATGCAGCAGCTGCTTCAAGTCTAAAAATACCTTCAGGACCAACCTCTGTCTTACCCCAGAGCTCCAATCACATAACAATGCACCAACTTTTTACTTGAACTTTCTCACTCTGGAACCTGCTGAAAGGCGAAACGGCCCCCGGTCTCTTGTTTATCCATGCAAACGCTGATTTCAGAGAAGAAGAAGAAGAAGCTGAAGTCTCTGGTGTGTGGTGTTGGCCTAGATAGGATTACAATCAAAGGGAGAGGAGCAGAGAGGCCCTTCCCCTTTGCAGCAAACGGAATCTGTAAAGAAAGTTACCGCCGCCGTGCCAGGCTCCGAACATTTCGGAGTTGGCTTTACAGGCGCTAACGAACAGGAAAAAACATGAGGAATATGACAAGAGACGCCTACAAAAGGATGTAACAAGGCTAAAGTTGGAAATACTGTGAGGTTTCTGCTGTTCGTTTAATTAGATCACAGTGTTCTCCAGTGTTGGGCACGCGGCAGAAAGGAGAGTTTTTATTATCAACTTCCAGGACATTGTGTTAGGCTAATTTACAACTTCCTTTTGCATAGACAGCAAGTGTTGTATGTGTGGTTTACTTTGTATCGATCTGTATAAGGGAATTTTCACTCAATCAGCTTTTGGTGTAGGAGCTGATAAGAGCCAAAGGTCAGTCAGCATTAAAGGCCCCCTGTTTCCCTCTCCAGTTTGATTTGGAGCTGGCCTATCACAGTCATTTATCTGCAGCACATCTTAGGAAAGGGGAAGAGCTAACCAAGATAGCGCTGCTTCTCTGACCTGAGTAACGGTGTTTAGTGCTTTTCTTCGTCACCTGTTGTTTCTGCTGAAGTTCGCGATATTGTCCAGTCCTCTGAGTGATATTTTTCTTTGTCTTCGTCAGCCAATGTAACAAACGCATATAAAGAAAAAAAAAAATTCCACAAATCTTTGTACAACTGGCTCCTGCTGCTGTCTCCGTTCAGAAATAAGCACAGAGCTGCTCAGAATATGGCGTATTCTGGTGTTTTATGAAAAACAAACAAACAAAAAACAGCAAGAGTCCATGTTTGTTTGGGTCAGCGGTGCACTGCTTTTGTCCCGCCCTTCGTTTCTCTGATTGTTTACTCCGCCTGTGATTGTTTTGCCACAGAAACGAAATGTTACCAAAGGGATACCAGACTAACTGCTGTAGATTTATTCTCTTGTTACAGCTACAAATATGTAAAAAATATTTTGAATGTCAAGTGCAGTTAATTCGAAGTCAGTTTCACAGCATGCTTCTTGTTATTTTGCAACGGCGAGGGCAGGCTGCAAGTCGGTCGCTGTGAGAAGACGCGCTCTGTGAGACCCAACCCACAGCAGCGGTGCTGAGCAGAAACTTGTAAGCAAATCACACCAGAGTCCATTTGGAGGCGGACTGAGACTCTTCAGGCAGATCTCTAGAGACTTATTTTCAATAAAGTGACAAGCAACAAATCTAGTGACTTTTTCTGGTGTTGCTAGCGACTTTGGCGACTCATGAAAAATGTGAAAGCACTTCTCACTGCTCTACTCTTCGAGCTGCCTGCGTGCTCTTAACTCCGCCTCTTTCCCTCTGCCACAGACCAATCAGCACACAGGTCTGTCAGCTGCAGTCAACCCAGAGCAGGAGCTTTTTTTTTTTTTACATTTATTCAATTCAAATTTGTGCATAATACCAATATTTTACAGACATTACAGCACTGTTCAATAGTACATAAAACATTTACAACAATAATAATAAAATTACAGAGTATTTTTTGCCAGTTATGTCCCTAATTTGCATGTAAATAACATGCAGTCACCTTTTAGAGAGCAAGCCGACAATATATATGCAGATGTGTTGAAATATTTGGAGATATTTGGTGCCAAACAACGTCCACGAGTCATCAGCCTCACTTTCAATTAGATCCATGTGACCAATTATGCAAATTAGGCGATGACGTCATCTGGCGACTTCTAGGACGGCCAATAGCGACTTTTCTTATTGAGGAGTTGGCAACACTGCTTGTTTGGTTTGGACCAGAGTTTATTCACATCTGCACACTTGGTCCGGACTAACGTGGGAAACAATACTAAAGTGAAGGAGTCCAATCCTGAGAAGAATATGGGACCTTTAAATTAACTGAGCTAAAGTATTTATTTTCGACCTCTGGCTCATTTGATTGCTCTATTTCCCACACGGATGAACATTTACCAAATGAAGTATGCGTAAGTAATGAAACACGTGCAGTGCCATCTTTTCCCGTCTCCGGTGTAGTGACAGAAAGAGGACTCAGATCATTTATCGTGAGCGTGAGTCTGCAGATGTGGAGTCGTCTGTAACTGTCGGAGCCGTACTTCCTCAGAGCGCCGTGATCTATGGCAGCAGATGTCCAACAGGAGGAGGCAAAGCAGGCAGAGGTCCCACGCTTCTCAGGAAATCATTCATCAGGACTTTCACACGAGTTTATCTCAACACTAACTGTTATCAACTTAATACACAGAGTTAACAACCGCATTATTTATCTACTGCATACTTTTATTAGAGATTCAAAGCATTAAAGACTTCATGCTACAGAGAGAAGGAGATTCTGCTACTGAGAAATGTTTTAGCTTGAAGCCACTACTACTACTACTACTACTACTACTACTACTACTACTACTACTACTACTACTACTACTACTGCTATTATTACTACTGTCACATTGATCAGCTTGAACCAAGAAGTGCTAAATTCTGAGATTGAGGAGCTTGTACTGGGAAGTGCTACTAAATTCTGTGGTTGCACTACTACTACTACTACTACTACTACTACTACTACTACTACTACTACTACTACTACTGCTGCTGCTGCCACATTGATCAGCTTGTACAGAGAAGTGGCAAGTTCTGAGATTTTACCACTACAATTACTACTACTACTACTACTACTCCTACTCTAATACTAATGCCACACTAAAGAGATTGTACTGAAAAGTGCTACATTCTGGGATTGTACTACTACTACTACTACTACCACACTGAGAAGCGTGTACTGTGGAGTGCAAATTTCTGGGGATGTACTACTACTACTACTACTACTACTACTACTACTACTACTACTACTACTACTACTACTACTACTACTGCTACTTCTACTGGGATACTACAGCTATAGCCACATAGAGGAGCTTTGTATTGTGGAGTGCCAACTTCTGGGATTGTACTACTGTTACTGCCACATTTATCAGCTTGTACCAGGGAGTTTTAAGTTCTTGGGTTCTACTACTACTACTACTACTACTACTACTACTACTACTACTACTACTACACTGAGGAGCTTGTACTGGGGAGTTTAAGTTCTAATGTTGTATAAATGAGGAACAGAATAAAAATAAGTTATATGTCAGAATAAATGTCTTAAATCCCTTCTATGTCACACACGTCTGCTCTTGAAGTTGTAGAGGCTTTGTTCTTTCTTTTTATAATCTCCAATGATTATCTCCAAACCAGACGAGCTTTTCACTTAATGTTAAAACTCATACTTTCTTTCCTATGAATGAAAAATGACTCTCGATTTCCAGGTTTTTCCCCAAAGCCATGGTTTGATCTATAGCAACAGATGTGGAGTCCAGAGGAGGTCTTCTCAGAGTCGCTGTAGGGAACTTCTGCGCTCTACAAATGAATGAATGACTTTTCCTCAGTGTGGCTGTGTGTTAGCCTTTTCCTAGCCTTTTTTAATTCTATACAAAGAAGTTAGTCTGGTCCTTTCACTTGAATTTCATTTCTATGCCAACCCAAACATGGCGCTTAAGAAGAATTGTTACCGGCTTTACCATAAAACACAAGAATACAGAAAAAAAATCACTTCTAATGCTAGGTGTCTAATGCTGTGTTCATGATACATCGGAATCTCTGAAATTTCAATCTCCGAGTTGGAAAAACGGCCTTGAACACAGTCTCAGGTCGGAATATTTGATCAGAAACTCGTGCAGAAGTGTTGGACTCCCTCTGTGAGAGTAAACAGTGTGGTTACTAACGGGGAAATAATTGTTTTTTAAAACAAGAGATCTCATACTTCTGCAAAAATGTACTCATCTTTATATAATGAATGAAGTTCTCAGTGCTACAGCGCTGCAAAAACATCTTTGACTGTTTATTTATCAGTAAATGACTAAAGTAGAAATAGAAACATCCCCTGATATCACTCAGTGCCACACCAAACACTTTTATCAGGGGATTTATTTGTTTCCTATAAAACAACATTGTGCTGATCCACGTGTGTTTTCCGAGCTGAACCCGTGAACAGTCGGCTTTTTTAAGTCGGGACTTCCGAGATTCCGATGTATCATGAATGCAGCATCAGTCTGTGATGCCTTTGATGTTACTTCCTTTACACTCAGGTGCATTAACTCATATAAACAGGGGAACGAGTGCTGGAAATAACTCCCTGAAGAAGGTTTTCGCGTGGGTCTAAGTCAAACCCAGCACGCTATGTTTTTAAAGAGTTTAAAAACATAAAGCCACATGGAATAAAGGCTTTTGAAACTTCAGGTGTATGAAGAGTGCCTTGTTTTGTTTTCCAGGAAACAGTGTGTAGTAGTATGGTGTTCACAAACTCCCCTATATAAAGGGCGCTACTTTCCTGTGTTCGCCCCCTCCACCTGACCTTTCACACCTGACGTCAGACGGCGTTCGGGAGCCGGGCCATGGCCGTGAGACGCGAGTCTGACTCGAGCCAGACTGCGATTAAGCGCACTACAGCTGCTGTGAACAAGGCGTAAAGCCCAGTGGCTAAAGTATAGTGTTGCAGGCATCGTAGGTGAGTAGAGAGTTGGTCTTGTCCACTTAATCGTCTTGCGTATTGCTAATGGGCTATTGTTTTTAGCTTATTGGTGGCTCGGCGATGGATTTCATCCTGGTGTGCGCTTGGTGTTTGGGTGGTCACATTTAAAGTGGCGTTGTCAGGGCCAGTAACGGGGAGGACACAAACGCAGCACGCAGAATTGTCCCAAGAACGTACTTTTATTGAAAGTTCACAAAAAAAAGCGAGATCCGGAAAATCCTGCACATACAAACGAAGAACAAAATCCCTAGGGCGGCTGGTACACAAGCTAGGACCCGTGAAGTACACAAGACAATCTGGCGACGAGTGCGGGGAACACGCAGACTATAACAGCAGGGGGAAGGGCGAGACAATTACACACAGGTGAAACACATCAGGGAGGGCAGGTAATCAGGGTTAGGGAGGGAACACACCGGGAAAGGGGAAGTCAAGACACCTGAAACGAGAGGGAACAGTGAATAACCGGAAACAAAACAATTACCAAAATAAAATACCGGAAACAACCTACAAAATAAACACAACAACAACCGCCCTGGCCCCAAAACCTGACAGGCGTGTCATGAAGAACACTATTCCCGGTACGTTTCTTCTTCTAAATTAACTGTGTTCTTGGTCATACAATGCAAACTGACTATATGGCTGCAACTTATAGGGCCCTGTCGGTGGCGAGCCTCCCCTTTTTGATGACCTGTTTCTGTGCTCTCTGTGTGACTGGTGGTGGAAGTCTTGCTGCCCATGGCTGGTCCATGGAGCCACTGTTTTTATGTTTTATGAAGACACACTGTACACTCCTACAAAAGAGTTGTATATAGAGGTCGTCAACTTGTGTTTAAATGTGGTCATCTCTAATATATGAATTTAAATTATATATATTAAAGGTATTAGGGAGGATTTTTTCGACTACTGAGAAACCAGCGACTGTTTGTCCTTTTTTGAATAACGCGCATGCGTCAGGCCCCGCCCTTCACTGTTCCTTTCCGAGGAACTCCTCCACAGCGACGTGCACGAGCGTTGGAACACGAGTGTTTGTTTACAGCCGGCATCAGCAGAGATTCATCTAAACCTAGACCTGCATTGTTTGTCTGCGCGACCTTTGACCTAGTTCCCCACACAGACCCAGTCACATGCACAGGCCCTAAATGTGAGCAAAAATATATGTACTCCTGCTATTGGTAGCATTAGCAAACTGACGTTGCTGTACAGTTGAAAAGGTTCAACAGATAAAGAAAAAAGGCATTTTTTTCAAACGATAAGATAAAAGTTACCTGTCCAGCAGAAACTTGGCGACCAATGCATCGTCTGAAGCCCTTTCTGTTCCTACAGCGCACGCCATCGTGTGAAAGAATCACCAATAACTACACGGGTTTTATTCTGCTCTTCTACAGTTTTTCTCCTCCTCCTCTGGTTCACTTCAAAAACAGTTTTCCTTTTGCGACCTCCACAGTTTTCCTCAGCCATTGTGCTCTTCGAAGTCAGGCTGTCCGCGTACGATGAGGCTCGGCTAACGGCGTGCTGTATAAACAAACTGTGTACGCATGCGCAGGCACAAGAACGCGCACGTATCGCCGAAACCAGGAAGATGAACGAATGAATGGCGAGTCCGTGGAACAATGGTTAACGTACTCATGACGAAAACGATTGGATGAGGTTTTTTAAGTCCCACAGAGTCCACAGTTTATTAATATTATTATTATATTTTCTAATACACCAATTTATAAGCCTTATACAGGGCAATGAAGGTAGTTTTAATTAATACTTGCAAAAAATGAATTTATAAAGATCCTCCCTAATACCTTTAATAAATGGAATGTAAACTAATTGAACGTCTCTGTCAGTTCAGTTAACGGATCTGCGTTGCCTAACATAGCGTGGGGTAAATGTGTGTTCTTTCCCTGGGTCAAACCTGGGGTGGCGTTGTTGTGGTTAACTGGGTACAGGCTATTTCTATCTGGCGTGGAGTAAGGCCTATTTCACCGCTCCCTCTATCTGCCACAAGTGTATTGTGAGCAGCTCTGTCCTTATTTGTCAATGGGGACAGCAGCAGAAGCCAGTTGTGCAAAGATTTGTGTAAAAAGCGGGTTTGTTTGAATATGGTCATTACGTGGGACGTCAGAGTCAGACTTTACTTTTGCTAAAATGGAAAAAAAAACTCACACAGACACACACAACAACGCAGTTACCTTCCTGCTTACTCCTCAATGCCCTTTGCAAACAAACTAATGCAATGCAACGTCTTAAATCCTAAATATCTACAACCCAACGGCGTAATATGGCTTTTCATTCCTTCACAATAAATGGTCTTAAAGCTGTCAAATGATAAGGAGTAGTCGAGTTATTCTGAGCATCACTTCTCTCTCTCCTCTCTCCTCCGGGGCTCTCTTTTATTTGTTCTCTCTGTAACGTGCGTGTCTTAAAAATAGCGTGATGTATGGGCTCGGCGGTGCAATCCCTGGTAGACTTTTGTGTTTGTGTTTGTTTTTTTTATGTGATATACAGTGCGGAGCAGGTAAAGATCTCTGTGGGCATCACCATCCATCACCAGTCCAACAAAAAGACAGAAAAACTAGATAAGACAGACTGGAATATGCAGAGATGGAGGAACTACTGCAAATCTTGTTTAAAGTATTGTTACTTCAAAATAATAAAAGAAGTAAATGCAAAAATGATTACTTTACTACTATCATTAGTACCATTAATACTACAGTTGCTGCAACTACTGCAACTACTTCTGCTGGTACCGCTATCACCACTCCTACAGCTCTGCAAAATTATTACTTGTGTTTACTTTAAAAAATACTTACTGCTACTACTACTACTACTACTACTACTACTACTACTACTACTACTACTAGAGACTGAAAGCATTAAAGACTTCATGCTACAGAGAGAAGAGGAGATTCCACAATATCTGCTGCTGAGAAGTGTTTTAGGTTGCTGCTGTTCCTCCTGATGTCCACCTGGAAAACCAGACAGCTCCCTGCCTCCACAGCCGGCTTTTTGTAGCCTGACAAGCCAGACTATAACATTAAATGTAAAGTCTGGGGACGCTCCATAAACAGAGCTCAAGCCTAGAGGTGGAATCAGCGGATGTCATTCAAACTGCTTCTGCACGTAACAGACCAGCGCTCTGACCAATCAGAGCAACGGACAAGGTGAGCTTTTTTAGCTACCAGTGGAGCCAGCTGGTACATTAAACTTCTGCCATAGCCGCTCGGCAAAACAGCAAATCCATCCTTCTTTAAGACGAATGATTTGAGCGCTTCTTTCTGCTCCACTTTCAAAGAAAAACCCAAATCTAACTCTTCCAAAATTGATATCAAGGCCGAGTCAAACGAGCGCTGTTCATTAGCCGCAGCCATCGTAGTTGTTCTGCTCTGCACCGTCGTCATCGTGCTAAGCCCCGCCTACTCCACTCACTACACACCCGCTACACAGAGCGTTGTGATTGGTCCAACGAAGCCCTGGACAGAGCCAAGATTGGCCCCTATGGTGTGTTACCAGACCAAACCGCTAGGCAAAAAGTATGTTCTGCCGCTAGGGTGCGTCTAGATTTCTAGGCTAAGCTTTTTGTTCAATAAACTGTTAAACTAAACCAGCTTTTGACTCTGCTTGTGCTTTGCGGCCAAAACTTAACATGTTCCTTCTTTCTTTAGACCACTTTTGATAGATCCTGACCAGGAACACCCCACAAGAGCTGCAGTTTTGAGAACACTCTGACCGTCTCTTGGCTTCTCGCTCAAATCCTTGCCCATTTTTCCTGCTTCTAACACATCAACTTCAAGGACAAATTGCGCCCTTGCTGCCTGATTTCTCCCACACCGCTAACAGGAGCCATGATGAGGAGATAATGCGTTATTCTCGTCGCCTGTCAGTGGTCGTAATGTTATGCCTGATCGGCGTATGTAGAAATGCTCCGGCTAAAGTCGTGTTAAATCGTTTTGCGGCGGTCGGGAGTAAAATGCGAGCTGATTGGAGGTAATTGTGTTGTGCTGACCCCCGGGACACGGCGGTGGATATAAGCTTTGTGAAATTGCCTTTATCTGTCACTGTTTGAACACATCTGACACCACTAACTCAATTTTTTCTGCTTTTCCTCCTAAGGCTTCAGTTTTTATGACAAATCATTTATTACAAAGTACAATTCAGTAAATCCAATATATTTGTATGTAGCTGCTGTGTGGAGTTAGAGATGAAGGAATAGCCACATTTTGTTTTGGGTGTAGTTCACAAGGGTTTAATGGGAAATGATCTAAAGAATCAACACTGTTTTGAGGTTTAAAGAATAAAAATAAAAAGCCAAACCCCAAAAAAAGTAAAGAAAAACATTCACTCTTTATTTACCTGAAAATCCTTTAATTTATGTGGCTATGTGGTTATAAAATCTTTCTAAAAACAAAGGGTTCTGGGTTGAAATTGGACCAAAAAACAGCCTTCTTCCCTGCTCTGTTTTTAAAGATTTTATAACCATATAGCCACATGAATTAGAAGCTTTTTATACTTATATATATATTTTTTTTTTACAAAGTTTTTTTATTCCCGAGCACCAAAGAGCACCTTCAATACAGAATAATTCTTTGACAAAAACATCCTGAGAACATTAGACTTCCTTCTTCTAATAAATTGCTGTCTGTAAATTTCCCAGTGTCTACCAAGACCTCTGTTCTCTCGGACAAAACATTTATTTATAAAACTGAATTTACTACTTACATGTAGCCAACAGAATAATGATTTAATAGGATGAAAACCAGAAACAGATTGGTCAAACTAATACTAATTCTAATAATAATTTAGTCCATTATTCACTCACTCCTCAGTCACGCTCTGTGGTGGAGAACTGCTTCTGTAGCCATGGCTGCCCTGGGGCAGACTGACAGAGATGTGGCAGCTCCTGCGGCGTCTACAACAGTCACACTGACGCATGCATACATCAGGCAAGGTGGGTGAAGTGCCTTGCCCAAGGACACAGCAGCAGTATGTACTGGGGAGAGAGCAAACCTTCTGGTTATAGGACGACACAGTGTAGACTACAGTATAATGTCCCTGCAGAGCTTCCATAGCTGTTCATATGCTCTAATGAAGTATGAAGTCTAAAAATTCATTTCCTAATTTTGCATTGTAGTATTTACTCCTAAATTAGCACTTTAAACATTTAATTTAATGTAATTATAAATGAATGTTATGAACAAGTGAGAGGTTAAAATAACATAACTAAAAAAACAGCATATATTAAATTGAGAATGCTTGTAAAAAAATAATGCTGTTGTCATGTTTTGGGAGGTAAAAGCTTGTAAAATGGCCACATATGGTGACAGCTTTGATAACAGCCATTTGTCATATCAATATTAATAATTCTTGCATGTAAAAGATGATCTTTTGTACATTTAAATTACATTGACTCACTCTCAATATCACCATTTCATGATTTGTATTTTGTTGAAAGAAAATGGCATAAAATCAATTGCATGTGTCCGATAAAGGATCATTTCTTATTTTACCCACATCAAGGCCTGTTCCTCTGTAATCTGACAGACGTGGGCTATTAGGTAACATCTGGAGAGCAGAGGCAGCCCTGTTTGATTAGCCCGGACTGGTTTGATGCCGCTCCGGGACAAACGCACGCACACACACAGGATCCTCGTTATAATTGTGACGAATCGTCTGTCCTCGCCGCTGCAGACCGGGATCAGAGCCGCTCTTTGTAACGGCGACCGCCCAAATGAAGAAACTATTGAGGGATCATCCTCCAGCGACGTCCGTGAGTTTAAACAAGAGGATATTAACTAAAGACAAGGTCAGGGGCCCGCAGGAAAGATGGGACTGTTCACCTCTGTGGCGTTTACTTCTACTGGCTTTATTTTTTAACTTAAGGAAACCCAAATAAAGATACTGTATTTCTTCTTTTGCTTATCCCAGGACAAACACTGGCACTCCTTGGTAATAGGTTTTGATTGATCCATTAATTCGTTAGTGCTGTTTTTCTTCAGGACGTACCCATGGTTTATGTTTTGGCTTCTTTTTTTCTGCATTAGCGTCACAAAAATCAAAATGGCCGCCCTTGTGTGTCCTCTTCTTGACAGGGGTAAACGCAGTTAATATAAATACCTTTGAAAGACTTTTTTAAGACCTCCTTAAACAACACTATTTCAAAGGTACTGTAAGCAGCATGCGCTCTACTGGTTAAAAACGGTACTGCAGTCTGTGGGTTGCCAGTTTTTACGCTTTGCTGATTGGCCGATCGGCAAGGCAGGGGATAGAACCAAAACAAAAAAAGATAGCATAAACAACTTGAGTCTTACTTTCAATATTTTGTTTTTATTGGGAATAAATCAGCTGTACCATTACAAAAAGTTTAAAAAGCTTTTGTTGTTCTTCACTTAGCCTGGAGGAGTGAGTCTTCATCAGGAAAACAATCAATCAGTCGAGGAAACTCTGAGTTTCCAGCGAGATCTTACGTAACGTCACATGTATGCAAGCTGACCTAGCAAGGCGAGCACGCAACATTTATTACTTCATAAAATAAGGATTATTACTTTTTAAGGGTCTTAATTTTTTCCTAAATAGAGAGAAATTGAGACTGACAGAGGATCGGTGCAGCGTCTGCAGTAATGTGATCGTTGTGAAGAAGAAGCTGTGTCAAAAGGTAAAGCTCTCGATTTAAAGTCGATCTAAGTTCCTTCTCTCACCTGTGGTCAGGAGCTTTGGGTCATGACCAAAAGGACAAGATCCCGGATACAAGCGGAGGAAATGAGTTTCCTCCACAGGGAGGCTGGGCGCTCCCTTAGAGACAGGGAGAGGAGCTCAGTCGCCCAGGAGGAGCTCGGAGTAGAGCTGCTGCTCCTCCACATTGAGAGGAGCAGCTGATCTGTTCCAGAGCCTCCTGGGTGCCTCTTGGACTTTGTCTCTCGACTGGCCAAGGAACGCCTGAATTTTAAAATGAAGAGTGTACGTGCAACTACGAAGAGTTTCAGTGTCTCAACCTGGGGAGAAAAACTGTTGACCCAAAAAAATCAAGCAAAGCTGTAACATAAAGCAATTTAAGAAGGAATTTAAAAATCATATTTTAGACTCATACCAAGAAGAGGAGAGGAGGTCCTGCCCAGGACTGTAGTACTCAGTATTAACCAGTGAGTTAAAAAGACTTTTAATTTGAAAAGTGAAACAGTCCTGGAGTTGATATTTTTTTGTTGTCTGTTGTTGTTGTTATTGTCTGTTGTTTACATGATTCAGACAAAACTCTTGCTCACTGTGTTGGCATGACTTGTAATCCAGGGGTAGGGTCAGATACATTTATGCTTCTCCCTGCTCTCTTTTGGACATGTGTCCTGTTTGTTTTTGTTTTCTATTGCTGTGAAAGAAATTCAGTGAAGAAATGGTAACATTTATTTCTCCCCATCACATGGATAATGCTCATGTCTCAAAATAATTGGATTCCCCTGCAAGAGATGGAGGAAGTGACTGCGGTGAGGGAAGTCTCAGCATCTTTACTTAGATTGCTGTCTCCCATGGATGAATGAATGAATGAATGGATGAACTAGTGACCTTTCCCTGACTTCTCTGTAGATGTATTGAGTGCAGTTCGCTCATTCCTCTCACGCTGCGTCCTGCTCAGGTTTTGGGGCAGAGGCAGGCAGAGGTGCTTCTCTGCCCTCTCAGTGCACTCCTCACTTCAAAGCAGCTCTGGTTCTTCAGTCGCAGACGGTTTTAGAGGCTCGGACGTGCTCCTGACAGCGGGCCACAGGCTAACACTGCTAACGCTGCTAACGCTAACGGCCTCATTAAAAACACAAAGAGTCTCACGGCGCTGTCTGATTCCACTAAACCCCAGGATCTGAGTGGGCACGGTTTTCTCACAAATCTATTCTACACTGAATCTGTGTAAAGAACAAGTTTATTATATATATGGTTATATACTGTACAGACGCGAGGTCAAATATGGAACAGATGTACTCTACTGATCAATGAACACAATAAAAAAGCAAAAAAAAAAACAAAGAAATGCCCATTTGAATATATTTTACAAAGTACACTGCTTGTGCCTTGATTGTAGTAAATCCCAGTAAAACGACAAGATGTGTGCCTTCCCTCTCCCAAGACACTTCAGAAATTTAAGGCCAGCCCAGGCTGTTTCCGAAGGAGTGGTCACTCTTTACAGAACATGGTTATTGTGGGACGCCTCCTCTCGATGGGACGCCTCCTCTCGATGGGACGGCTCCAGGAGGCTCTGAGAGGAGTACAAGCCATCATGCAGAAAAGAAAGGAATAAAATTATTTTCACTCTGCTCTAAAGCACAATTCACACTGAGTCCGTTGCGTGTCCCGTACGACTCCTGCAAGAAACAGACGCAATGCAAGTGAATGCGTGAGTTCACAGCGGCTGTGTCGCAGGACGTCTCTGTGTCCGGTGCTCCGTCAGAAATACGTAGCAAGTCTAGTTTTTGCCGGACGCCGGATCCGTCAGGTATAAAGCTGAACAGAGCAGAGCCAGACAGGAAGTCAGACCCGGGTTCAGTGAAGTGGAGCCTGGTAAATTTCAAAATAAAAACACTTGTGCAGCCTCTCGCTCACATCGCTGTAAACATTACGTCTTAACTGAGGACTAGGGATGTGCGAATCAATACCAAAAGTATCGATACCTTCGATTCCTGTGATTCAATTGCGGTATCGATACCAATTTGAAAGTATCGATACTTTAGTAGTAATGACACGCAATGTTATTAATGTAATACAAATTCCACTGGATTTTTCATGTGTGCTCTACAGTGACAGGTCCAACCCAATCCATTGTGTTCTGCTGCTCCAGTGGCACAAAGAAGCCATTATTTGTAACATGTGTATGCATATAGACTTTTATACTTTACAAAATTCAGTTATTATAGAAGAAAAAACAATGGTTGTGACTGTAAGTGGTGGTATCGGAATCGGTATTGGTATCGTCGATACCAGGATTGGTATCAATTGGTATCGAGTTGAAGGTGAGAAAGCTGGTATTGCACATCACTACTGAGGACACAGGTCACAGACAACATCGGACAGCATTAAACCTAAGTAAAATTAAAATATTTATTAACGTAGCGTCTTTACCCAGGGTTGAAGTTTATATTTCTGTGACTTTTGGGCTTCAGCCATGGATAAATCGCCAAATAATCTCTAAATGAACAAGAGATCGTGGTTAGAGGCAAACATGGCTTTTTACCATACTTTTTCCATGCAGTTCTCTGTAAACATGGTTATTATCGCGTGAACTCATAACTTCCATCATAAACTCGCTCCTGTCCCGTGAACTCGTGGTGTCCCAGCTGTCTCTGGTCGGAGACGCGCTCGCTGTGGCAAACACTGTTCTGTTCTTTCTCCAACCTGACAATTTGTAATTTGTAAGTTAGTTAAAACTAAAAAACACAGACTGACATAAAGATGGCAGTAAAACTCTTCTTAAAAATCCTTCTCCTCCTCTGAGGTCTCATTTATAAAACTGTGTGGAATCCTTGCTTAAAGTGTTGTTACTAAATCCTAAAAGTGACGTATGCAAGAAAATGTTCACCTTGTCCAGCTCTAAAAAAAATGCACTCACAAATATACACAACCTTTAGTACCAAAAGTGCTCGACTCCTAAAAAGTGTTATCAAAATATTATAAATTTTATATTTTTTTCCACTTTGAACAACAATTCTTCTAATCAGCTTCAATTTATGTAAAAACCTATTGAATTTTTACATTTTTAAGTAGTTTTAACTCTGTAAATGCCATTTTGCTCTTGTAAACCGCTATCAGAATAACAAAAAATTAAATATTTTTAACATACTAAGTGCTATGTGAAAATTTTAAAAACATATGGACATGCGATTGATTGGCACTGATATTAATTTTGATTAACTTTTTATGTTTATGCTCTACAGTAGTACAGTTTTATTGTGCTACTACAGTTTTAGTGAGTGGGTTTAAAGATTGTCAGAGTTGTTTGTACACAGTGTGTTTTAGACCTGAGCTGATAAATGACACTGACATTTGAAACTTCCCATAAAAATTGTAAAATAGCAAATAACACAGTGTCTTCTAATTTAGCGTGGACACTGTGCAGATGGAGGTCTGTTTGTTTTGTGTTCGCAGCTTGGTAAAAACCTAACGCCTGCCTCCATTCGTCGCTGTCCATCCCTGTTCATCCTCAAGCAAATTATTAAGGAATAATAGACAGAAAAGGTTGTATTTCATAAGATGAAAGTCAGAAACCAGGCAGGCAGGACTGAAATCTATTAGAAAAGTTGGCATTGTCCTGTCCTGAATCCCCCTCTCCCTCTCCGTCCCGGGCTCGTTCTGTCCCAGTGACCTATAGCTCTCCTCTAACAACACGCATTAGCTCAGAATTACTCAGCCCCGGTGTTAAATCCAAACCGGTACATCTCGTTCTGTCCGTCCGCCTTCACCTTTTGTGTTCGAGTCGTTTCCAGTGCCGCTTTCATCTGTCAAAAGTTCATTTCTCCCTCCTCACCGGTGCAGTATTTCCATTTTCCCCGGAGATTTCCGCCCAGCCGTCCCCTCGCCTCCTCTGTCTCTGCTCTTTAATGACGACTGAAGAAGGGAACGAGAGCAGGTCCTGACACTCAGAGATGAGGATTAATCTGCCCAACATGATTCGCTGCTTTGTTAAACCTGGGTGACACGAGCCAGAGGCGTGACTGGGCATAGCGTTTGGAGAAATGAGAGGCGTGAGCCGAGGCTGTTTGGAGTTTCTCATTAGCTCTCAAGGTCCTGTAAGCAATTCATTTGGAAAAACTCAAATAAAAAGCCAGACACATTTCTGATGAACAGTTATGATTGGTCTGGAAGGACACCATTATCTAAAAAATGGTGGTATATATTTCAATTCCAACATGACAACATATTTATTATTTGGCTCTCCATAACACAGGTCTACAGCAAAATGCTTCCGGAACAAAAGTAATGAAATTTTTCTTGGATTAGGTCACTAATAAAGAAAAAGTAAGTGAGAAGTGCAGATTGGCTATAGTTTCCAAGAAACAGTATTGGGTCAAAATAGGAAATTTATGCAAAATAAGGCAAAAACAGTAGTTTATCAGAAGGTACAGTGTCTACAAGCAACCAGTTCTATCTGAAAGCTGCACATTCAATACATTCATTTTAATATGTCTAGAGCAGTGGTTCCCAAAGTGGGGGTCCGCGAAGGTACTACAGGGGGGCCCCCAGAGGCTGTCTATTTTTCAATTTCAATTTATTTATTTATTTTATTGTTATTATTATTATTTCAGACACATGTTTTGGTTCATAAAAACAAATAAAACATAAAATATATGTTTAAAAATATAAAAAGTCATTAGAAATATTAAATACCTAAAAACATTCAGTACATAAAAAACATTTGAAATTAATTACAGTTGTATACTTGTTTTAAAATATTACTTTAAAACAACTTTTAGTCAATAATCAGTGTTTTTGTAAAGTTTTTATAAAAGAAACATATGGAGAAAAACATGGCAGAGTCTTTTGAACAGAGGGAAGTTTTTTTGTTGGGGGTCCGCGAGGGGTTTTCGGAAATTTAAGGCGGCCACGACCGTCTTGACTTTGGGAAGGGCTGGTCTAGAGTTTTGACATAAAATGTTTTTTTTTTTTTTTTTTGCAGAAATCTCTCTCTTGGAAGTGGACAAAATGCATGCATGTAGAGAAATTAAATATTTTCAAAATATAAATATTATTTTTAAGCAAAAATGCCTAAATCTATTGTATAAACAGATGTGATTTTGATGTGAAACAATATCATTAAATATCTTGAATACATTAGCTAACAGCACAGTTATCAATTGATTTTCAGTTCATCTTATCAAAATAAATGAGATTTAGCCACTTTTATCTCGGAAGCAGATAGAGTCAAACATTTGTAGACCAGTGTTAGCTTTAGTTTACAACCTGCTCCTCTTCCTGGGGTCCTTCCTTAAAAAACATCCACTATACAATAAATATCTTCTTCATAAATATATGTGACAGATGACAGGTATAGAAAAAAAAAATTCTATAAAATTACAGTTAATGTAAAAATAATATTAACTTGCATTTCATGATGACCTTATAACTTAAAATAAAACTTACATTTACAAACCATACAATCCATTTAAAGATAAGCTGCTCCTATACTTCTTCAACTGCATTTTATAAACAAATTCCTGTTTGTTAGTTTTTCTCACACATAAAATGTTCCAATCTTTCACAAGATTGTGTTAATGAGTTTAAAAATACTGTATATAAATGAGTTTTTCAATCCCATTCAGTTTTATTTGTATAACCCAGTATCACAACAAAAGTCGCCTCAAAGTAAACGGTCACATTTATATCGAGCTTTCCTACCTCCATGGATACTCAAAGTGCTTTACATCAAGGAACCATTCACCCATTCACTCACACATTCATACATTGACACCACATCAGCATAATCTCACTGTTACAGACCCAGAAGGACGTTTCATCATTATCACTGCGAGAATAAATAAATAAAGAAAATGTAACAAAAGTTAATATTTATGGTCCTAACACTGACACTCCCTCATTTTTCCACTCAGTCCTTTCAGATGTTCAGATGTTCTCAAACTCCAGCCTCATTAATCGTCCTAGAGCCCTAACTTTTTTACTCTCACCTTTCACCCTAAGCACAAAAAAGAAAAAAAAATGCCTTATTTGCTTTGCAGGCTTGATCATTTATACAAACACTAATGTGGCCATCTCCACATTTATACCTCTGTCTACCATATATGGGGGAAATGGCGCCACCTAGTAAAAAACAATAAAAACTAAAATTCCAATCCCTCACTATCATGAATCCATGAAATACTTGATAAAAATGTGAAATTATATCACAGTGACAGTGTAGAATAAAAATGTTGTTTTAATGGAAGTCAATGGCACAAAAAATGTCTTAGGGGTAAAAATTTGACTATTTTTTTATCTTTATCTTATCAACAATCAGGGGCGTAACATCAGGCAGTGCAGCCAGCGCAATTGCACTTTTTCTTGTCTTTAAGTAAAGTAACTAAGTGCTTTTACTTTGTTACATTCCATCACTGATTAACAAGCACAGCTACGAGGCTCGTTGCCCACATCCGACCCAAACGCGTTAGCGAGAGGCTGACGAGCTGCAGGGTCACGAGATGTCGCTTGGTGGTGTCGCTAGTTCTACTGAAATAGTTCATAGACAACAGCATCTTATATTAAAATGCAATGTAAAGATTAGAGATGGGATTTATGGCTCTTTAATGGGAGTCTCATTTGTGTATTTACGTTGTTTTAAGAAGCCAGTCAGTTCATTCAAAAAATAAACACTGGGATGAGAGATACAATATAATTTTAATCATTTTATTATATATTATTAATAATAAAATGTGTATGTGTGGACTGTTCTCTCATGGTGACGTCAAAAACAGTGCAGAATTTAAGATTTATTACACTGCACATTTTCAATATCTACATTAGATAAAATCACTTGAATTCAGATTATTAATCTTGATTTGAGCAATTTTCACTAGTTTGGATTTATTTATTTATTAGTTAACATATGACTAGTTTATTTGCCTGGATTATTCTTCCTGTCTCAAACTATTTTTTTTTACTTATTTCAAGCTAAATTTTCTGTCCATGGGGTAAGATAAGATATAAGACTCATTTTTATTCTCTAGCTTTTAACTCGACGTGAATTGTGTGGTCCTCTGTTGTCTTTTATTGTGTTTTATTGTTTAGTTTTTATTATTTAATTCTTGGCATTTATTTATTGTTATTTTATTGTATTACTTTTATTTGGTTTTACTGGTTCTTATTATTTAATGGGGACTGGTGGAGCTGAATGGAGTAATTTATTGTTATTTAGTGTTCTATGTGCAGCACTTTGGAAACTGTTTTGTTTGTAAAATGTGCTATACAATTAAAGTGGATTGGATTGGATAAGATAACTTTGTTTGAAGTAAGTAAAAATGGCTTGAAACAGGGAAAAAAATACAAGGCAAAAGATCTAGTAATAAGTTACCTAATAAATAAATAAATAAATCTAACCTAGTTATTTTTGCTTAAATCAAGAATAATAATCTGAATTCAAATAATTTTATCTAAGGTAGATATTGATTTTTTGCAGTGTATATGTCCAAAATGTGCAAATGTGTGACATTTACATATGTCCATGCAAAAAAACAAAGCAGGCAACATTAAACTTTCATGCACACTCACTGTGTACAACTAGAGACTTGTGACTAATGTGCTCCTCTCTGTCCTCGTCTCTTTCTGTACGACTCTCTCTTGAGCTTGTATTCTACTTTTTTTTCTACTTCTTTTTTTTTTTTGTGGTTGGCAAACAAAAAAGCTAGTTAATTTTGATACAAGAGTAAAGAAAACAAAAGAAAAAATCAGTAAATATTCTGTTACGCAGGAGGCACAGGGAGTACTCCATGATCTCAGACTGGAGGCTCATTAGGATCCCGTCAGGATTCCACCGCTAACCTCAGGCACAGCACGCGTTTGTCTGTGTTAGCAAAATCTATCACACACAGAATCGACCCCGGGGCCCGACAACACTTAATCTGTCACGATCCCAGCGTTCAGGGACACAGGTGGCAATGGGGACTTCTGTTTTTATTATTTTTCTTTTTTCTTCAAGCTTGCCACCAGCTACAGCTACTGCCAACAGCTAGTGCTAATGTATGCTAACGCTAGGCCCAGATTATGCAAATTAGCCGCACTTTAAGCCTCACAAAAAGGGGGAAATAAATCGTAATGTGAGCTGTCTCTCGTCACAGAGCCAGAGTGGCAGCGTGACGTCGGTGCGAGGATTAGACAAAGCCGAGAGAGACGGAGACAGAAGCGAGATCATTAATTAAACTGCTACGGTTCGTTAGCGGTGCGTAGCATTAGCTGGTGGTCATAGCTACTGATCCAAGGAGAGCAAATTAAACATCTGCTACTGTACTGATAATGGCTGAGGTCAGTGTTTTTGCTTATTTTAATGTTTTGTTTTGTTTTTTGTTTTGTTGCTTGGTTACAAATTACTTGAAAGTCTTAAAGCGCCTTCAAACTCAGAATACTTTGTGCTGTGTAGCAAAGAAAGAACAGAGTTTTGTATAAATTAAGGAGCTATATTCTGTTTTTATTCATATTTTTAAACAAACCTTGGTCGCCTCTGGAACAGTAGCATGTTTTACAGACTTCAAAAACATTATCTGACTAAAAAGGAAAGTTTTTAATAAGAACTCTTAAGGTGCCACAAAGAAACAGGCGAATCTTTTGAACATAATCACGAAAAAAGAGCGCTTTACTTCCTTAAACTTTTTGTCTGACGCCATTTTACGACAAAATGAAAAATGTCTGTGAGGAATCAGAGCTGTACACTGTTTTTGTAGAGGGCTTGTTGTTGATTGGTCAGTGCTTCCTGGAGTGGGCAGGTGGAACCGAGCGTTCTGAGGCCTCAGAAACTCGGCGCCAGAGAATACAGGATCACTCAAACAGGCGCGAATGAAACAAAACACAACTCCAGGTCTGTTTTTGACGATGGAACAACATTAGAACATGGGAGAAAGCTAAAAAAAAAACGTATATTTTGCAGAGTATAGCCCCTTAAATTATTTTTGCACAAACTCAACTTCATAAAGTACTGCACTAAACCTCCCAGTTTGGAAAAGCAGACAGGAGAGCCACTGTAAAAACAAAAAAAACTAAACATTTAGAACAATAAGCAACGAGACTACTACGACTTCCATAACTCCTCTCAGTGCAAGTGTTCCATAGAAGGAATTTACAGTCTTTTGTTTTCAGTACAAGCTCCTCAGAGTGACAGTAGTAGTAGTAGTAGTAGTAGTAGTAGTAGTAGTAGTAGTAGTAGTAGTAGTACAACTCTAGAACTTGGCAAACCTCAGTGCAAGCTCCTCAATGTGGCTCTGAACAAACATAATTCGCTTTTACTTCATTTCTGTTTTAAAAATCACAAAGCGTTGTAGAGAGCTGCAGTTTCTGTACCGAGCTTTTGGGTTGCAGTAAACGTATTTTTATAAAATTCGGGAGAACATCTTTTTTCCCCTTCAGGAAGCACAGAGCAGGGATTACGCTGGCGTCTGCTCATAAAGACTGCGACTAATGAGTGAAGAAGTAAATTAATGATGTCTCACGCTTCGGTAAATACATTAGTTACAGTTCTGGAACATTTTAAACTCCCCTTTCAGTCTTGCTATAGGTCACATTAAACCAACCACTTCAATGGCAATACAGTATAATGTCATAAAAAACAAATTAAATACTGATTAACTTGTAGCTATACCATTTTTTTTTACCTTTAAGCCTATTTCTTATAAATTTATTCAAAATACATTGCAAAAAGTTGCTAAATGTAATGTGTTTTGCTTGCCTTTCTGTATTTTTCTAGTGTTTCTCTGTGTAATCAGGTGTATTTTTGTTTATTTATTATTTATTTTGTTTATTAATTTTTGTCTATTTTTGTTTTATAGTTCATAAGTTGTGTAAACCAGCAGCCAATGGGAGTGTCCGTTATTCCAATAAAGAAGTACACTGTAGTCATTAAATATGTAACAAACAATAGCTTTAAACACAGTTATAGTTTTATTCCAACTCCAACTCTTTCCTACAGAATCATTAACTCTTCAATGTTTTCCTTTTACCATCGCCATGTTTGTGCTGCTCATGCGCTTTTCCCAAGGCCTTGCTTGAAATAGCAATGTTTTTTGTTTTTTTTGTCTGTGTCCTGTCATATGAATGGATTAATGACGTATCTGCAGGAGTTGGAAGGAAAGGAGGCACCAGGGATTATTTTTGGTGACCATTTGCTAAATGCATTTGCTCCGACTGGATCCAGTTTTGTACATTAAACTACTTAAAATGTGACTTAAAATGTTTCTACTTCTAAAGACTGCCATAGAAAACATTTCTAATAGTCAATAATTCCAATTTTTTTTCATGGTTACAATCATTAACTTCAGTCCTCATCATACACAGCAAAAATTAATTCTGTTTATGAAATTTAACCCCTTATTTTCCAGTTTGTGTGGTGCAGACACATCCAGCACAAACCTCTGCCTCTGCTCAGTCTGGGACCTTTTTCTACTTTGCCCTGATGTGCACATCTCTGTAAGAACTACATTTTGGATTTGTGCTCACGCAAACACAAACAAACTCATTTCTCAACAAACACTTCCACACCAATTTATGACAAAAACACACCCAAATCATTTTAGTTCAAAAAATATTTTTTATTTGCCTTGTAGGCTTGATCATTTATACAAACACTAATGTGGCCATCTCCACATTTATACCTCTGTCTACCATATATGGGCGAAATGGCGCCACCTAGTAAAAAACAATAAAAACTAAAATTCCAATCCCTCACTATCATGAATCCATGAAATACCGTATTTTCTGCACTATAGGGTGCTCTGGATTATAAGGCGCGTTATTGAATGGTCTATTTTCGAACTTTTTTCACATATAAAGCGCTCCGGACTAAAAGGCGAAACAAAACAGTCAGATCAACGCGTTCACCATAACTCCCAAACTTGTTCAGTTGTAACGTGTGAATAAAAAACACAATCTGAGACCACTAAATCAAACGATAGCGTATTCACAATAACTCATAACTGTTCAGTTAACGTTAGAACAAAATACAACACAATGCACTCACTTTTTCAGTTCATTCCTCGTCCACAAATCCCTCAAATTCTTCATCTTCAGAGTCCGAGTTAAACAGTCGGGCGATTACGGCATCCAGCCCGGATCCCTCTCGTCATTATAATCTCATTATAAATCATATATCTCGTTGAATAAATTCATATATAAGGCGCTCTGGATTATAAGGCGCACTGTCGTTTTTTGAGAAGATTAAAGGTTTTTAAGTGCGCCCTATAGCGCGGAAAATACGGTATAAAAAAAAACAAACTTAAATCACAGTGACAGTGTATAATAAAAATGTCATTTTAATGGGAGTCAGTGGCACAAAAAATATCTTAGGGGTAAAAGTGTGACTATTTTTAGACACTTTTTTAAGAAGATAAAAAAAAAAAATCCTGAAATCTGAAAATTCATCCAAAAATACACACTTGAGGCAAAATCTATGCCATTTGAATCGACACAGCAAACGTTATCCTCAAAAAACAGGTGCAAAACATCAAAAAAGGGGTGTCTTATTCTGCTTTTTTTAGGCTTTTTGAAATGCATTATTATTGCAGGTTTTATATTTTATAATAATGTATATGTAAAATATGTCTTCTTTTGGAGAGCTTTTAATGTAACTTTGCAGAGGACGCTTGGATTAGCTGTCTATCGCCCCCTGCTGGCAACGGTGGGGACTGGACATAGCATAAAACAGCTATTTATCACAGCTATTAGCGACATTAGGCTAACAGATCGATAAATGAGTTTTGTAATGCTGGAGGTTTAAGGCTGAAATGATCAGAACGAGTCCGATGACGATGTATGAGCTTCCTGCAGGAGCACTTCCTGTTTTCACGAGTCTACGTAGAGCTGTGAGACCGAGCGTTTTCAGCTCTTGAGATAGACAGCGCTTCAGCATACAGGAACACTCAAACATACTACTATCTGGTATGTTTTTGAGATGGAAACAACATTATAAAAGCTCCAAAAAAGTTAATTTAGCAGAACAGGGGACCTTTAGAGTAAAAGTTGCACACCATCGTTTTGAGTTGTGTTGTGTAAATATTGCAAAGGATGAAAGTCAGACTGCTTATAATCATACAAATTAAACACATTTGCAACAACGGCATCGCTATCCCTCCCTTTAATGAGTAAAAAACAATTCCTATGTCACTGAGTTCATGACCCGTGCTCCTCTTAGCAGCCGGATCTCCTGAACAGTTCGTCTAATCAGCATACGTTCACCATGCAGCCGACTGCAGAAGCGCGATACTCAGCAGCTCTCATTACTGCAGGAGTGTGGCTGGCCCAACACTGAATAATGAGCCTATTATGGAGATAGGGGCAGTGAGCTGAACCTGCTGCAGCCTCCTATCTCCACAAACATATACCATTTAAATGTCTGTATTGCTCGGCAGCTATGGGAGGGCTTTCTGCTTTCAGTTCAGTTGGAAAACGGTCGACTGTGAAATAATAATTTTATACAGTGTGCAATGAAAGATTAATGGCTTGTGATTCTGGAGACTGTCAGAGCCATAAACATATTTAAATTAGATGTTTCTTTAATCTTTCAAATGGGTAAAAGAAGGTAGAGAAGGAGGTTTTGCTCTCAAGCATTGTTGTGATTTTTATTTATTCATTTATTTATTTTCTAAAGATTATTCTACAAGTTCTGGGACTAGTGTGCAATCCGCTATTGTTGCTTAAATAAAAGCGATTTACTTTTCACTTCTCTGTTTTTCAGATTGCCTTGAGATTTGTGAGTTCAGAAACTCATGAAAATCCATGTTGTCAGGCTCACGCTGGTTTGTTTGTGTCCACACTGTGCTAAAGCGGTTATCACCTCACAGCAAGAAGGTCCCGGGTTTGATTCCCGTGAATGATGGGCCGAGTGCATCGGAACAGTGACTACCGTAGATGAGAGTTGAATCTTAAGCTGCTTCTGGCTCTTTTTATTTATTTTTATTTATGTAACCATTCTTTAACCAGGAAAGTCCTATTGAGATTCACAGATCTCTTTTTTATTTTTTTATTTTTATTTTTATTTTTATTTACAGGTGCAGACATACCTACATGTAATACATAAGACATGAGACAAATAAAACAATATTATGACTTACAAGGAACAAACAACATATAACAGATGTATATAATAATATGAATATGAATATATATGCGGATATGAATATGTATTGATGTAAAAAAATAAAAATAAAAATAATAATAATAATAAAAATAAATAAAATATAAAAATAACAAAAAAAATAAATTATAATAATAATAAAAATAATAATAATTTCCTTATCTTCTATGTGGATAAATAAATTCCATGAAGAGTTAGAAATAATGATGCCAATAATAATAATGATAATAATAATAATAATAATAATAATAATAATAATAATAATAATAATAATAATTGCAAAACAAACAACAAAAAGGAGGAAAGAGAAGAAAAAAACAACAATAACAATAATAATAATAAGGAAAAAAATTTTTTTAAATAAAATAAAATACATTTTTTGGGGGGGGGGGTTGCGTCTGGCGTCATGTCCCGTCCATTCTCATCATCACAGATCTCTTTTTCAAGGGAGTCCTGGCCAAGAGGCATCAACAACACAACCCACATTGTATACAAAATACAATAAAAAGAGAAATAAGAGTTAAAAACAATGAGTTAAAAAGACACATTTAGAAGCAGTGGCAGGTTAGTGATTGCAACTCCAGGTCTTTCAAAATAGCTAAAAAATCTCCCAAAGCAGAGTGAAATTTTATTTTGATAGGCACAGCATTCAGACGTATGGTGGGTTCTGAAGTCAGCAGCCAAAAATCAAAGAGAAGCAGAATCTGGCTACACTTTTTTACTGAGACAGCAAAGATAAGATACATCATTTTGTAACTGTATTTTGTGCAAACTGATTAAAGCTAGTTTACTGACACACACCTCTCATAATTGCTAATTTGGGCTTAAATGCTCCAAGTGATACTAAAGCCGTTTGAGAGCCAGCTTTTCTAAGGGAGCTGAGCCAAAAGAGTTGAATCTTTGAGAAGAGCCCATCTTTAGAGTCTGGGTGGGTTTTCTCCAGGTGCTCATGTTTACTCCATCAAACTAAAACATGGACAACAGGCGAATCCTCCAGCCTGGGACTCCTGACCTGACTGGCTCAGCATCTGAAGGGGCTTACGTTCCCCAGGACTTATGTTCTAAGGTTAGGACAAGGGTTAGGGAACATCAGGATTTACCGGAGTGTACTAAGCTTCCCATGGACCAGAGAAAACATAGGTGTACATTCACAAATGCGCCTATGTTTCTCAGTCCACAGAAAATGGGAAACATACCGGGGAACGTAGGAATGCACCGGTAACCACTGTCACGTGACCTGAGGAACGTTGTTTTCGATTCGCTCCCACCTAAGCATGGGGACGACTTATCTCTGGGGTCACGCAGGTCCTTGTCCCACTGTGTTTGGTCTGAATGAGCTGCTCCACCTTCTATCGTTTGTCCACAACTCTTATGATTCAGATGTCAGGTTTTTTCTCTGGATACTTTTTTTTTTTCTGAAGATGGCGAGCTGGTAGGACAGACCTTTTTCATTTATTTGCCTTGTGTGGTCCTTGGACTCTGGACAGGTTTTTTTCTTCCCCTTTCCCTCCTTTGGAGTTCTTAAAATAGGGATTTAAGACTGAACCTTTTCTGAACAAAGTCAAAACTGTATTGTTAAAGAATGTATTGTGCGTGTGTGTTATTTATTTAAAACTATATTTTGTGTTCTGTCATTCATACTACACAAGCTCCATAAAGAACCGGTTTCTTCTGCGTACAGTCACTCTGTTTATTGCAATAGTCACTCTAATATAAAATTAATATTTAAAGCTTTAAATCGTTACACACCCATCTAGAGAAGGGTCCCAGGTCGTTGCCCAGTGCTCCTGACAGGTCGCCCCAGTGGCACTGAAGCATTGGTCCAAAGCAGAGAACAAATTTCTTTACAGCAGGGCCTGGCCAAACATTTTTTCCTTGAGCGGCACTGTCAGGGAGCTGTACAACACTATACTCATGTAAATATTCAACACTGACATATTATTTAATTATACATCAATGCATATTTGTCAATTATTCTTTGTGTTGGCTGCTAAATATTTGATCCTGTTTAGTTGGTTAACCCATAGAAATCCTTGGTTTGTTTTAGGGCTGCACGATATGGAGAACTCATTATTATTATGGGACGATGGTGGCGCAGTGGGTTAAGCATTCGCCCAGCAACCGGAGGGTAGCCTGTTTGAATCCCATCTGAAGCGCATACTGTCGTTGTGTCCCTGGGCAAGACACTTCACCCACCTTGCCTGTGTGAATGTGTTAGTGTGGTGGTCGGAGGGGCCGTTGGCGCAGATTGGCAGTCACGCTTCTGTCAGTCTGCCCCAGGGCAGCTGTGGCTACCACCGAGTGTGACTGAAGAGTGAATGAATAATAGATAATAAAAAAAAATTGTAAAGCGACTTTGAGTTGTGTGAAAAGCGCTATATAAAATTGATGTATTATTATTATAACATGCAATATTCGATAACTATGTTGAAAATTGCAATAACGATATTATTGCGATATTTGAAAATAGAGCCTACTTTTCGAACATAGTAAGTTAAATTCACTACATTTCACAAAAATGTAAGTTCCTGTATTTACAAGTCAAAACAGCGACAAAATCTAAACTTAACACAGACTAAACCAGGAATAAAACAAGGCTAAGCTGTGACTAAATTAATTAGATTACCACTAAAACTGGACTTTTAAAACATTTTTATTTAGTCACAACACATGTTCTTTTAAGGCTCTGGTGGAAAATGATTCTTCAGTGTAAATCTCTGTCAGATGGAAGACCACAGCGTTATCGCGATATATTTAGATTCTTGCGATACGGATATTGCGTTTGCTGATATTGCGATAACGATAATTTCGCGATAAATTGTGCAGCCCTAGTTTGTTTCCTTGTTTCTCATCACTTTCTCTTTCTTTGAGGTGATTGATTGAGGCACTGCCATGGAAGCAAAAGCACATTGTAGACAGATGAAATACATTAACTGTTACTCTTAATCATAGAAATCTATTTTTGTAAATGGCGTTTATTTTATTGTAAATATTTATTAAATGAATTTGCCTGTATCTGGAGTCTCAGTGGTTTAGGCCAGACTGTTTAAAGAGCGTTTGGGACATGGTTGTGGGTTGTGCCTGTTGTCTGTGGAGAAGGAATCTATGTCGGTCGGTATCATATTTCCTGGTGTTTTTGTTGAATAAATTAAAGAGCTTTGATGACATTTCCAGCTTTCCTCATCGTTGTTCGACATTTGTCTCAGCTGCTATGGCTATCCTCGGCTGGTAAGAAGCTCGTAACATCCAAAATCTTACAGGCACATACTGAAAAATACAGTATATGCAAAGGAAGGCCACTCAGTAGAGGCGTCGTATTTTGCGTGAGTCAGTTTTTTTTGGGGTGTGTCTAAGGTTTGGCGACAGCAACAAGCCTCTTAGTGTTACAATTAGCTATTTTTGCAACATTATATAAGACAATAAACATGTACCATAGCAACATCTTTGTGGTATTTTTCTGTATTTTGGCCCCAATACTTTATTTAGTGAGCTCTGAAGCCCTGACGCTCGCTGCTCCTCGGTTTGATTGCTTTCATTTTGAGATGTAGAAATGCTGTGTTAAAGTTGTTGCGCAGCTTGACTCTTGTTCCCCGGAGAAGTGTGTCTCATTAAGGGGAGCTGCTTACACTCCAGCACTGGCCTCATTACTGACGCCGGTTCAGACGAGAGCAGGGAGAGATCTGAGCGATAGAGCTGCTGCATCAGACGCAGCACAAAGCTACAGCGCGAGACCAGCACAGGAGCAGGAGTGTGATGGATTGGAGGAGATCTCAGGATGCAGTGAAGTCCAATGGAGGGGGTAATGGTTAGTGAAGAAGGTTTAAAGGTCTACTATTATGTTAAATTAACCTTTTTCAGCTTTAAACCATGTTATAAAGTCATCTCCTCCTCAAAAACAGATCTGGAGTAGTATTCTGTTTGAGTAATCCTGTATGCTGAGGCGCTGCCCTTCTCCAGAGCTGAAAACGCTCGGTTTCACAGCTCTACGCAGTCCAGACACCGTCACTGGACTCGCTCTGATCATTTCAGCCTTAAACCTCCGTCACTACGAAGCAGTCAGCTCAGAAATCTATCTGTTAGCATCATGTTGCTAACAGCTGTGCTAATTCACCATTGTATGCGCTGTTGATTTAGGTTTAATTTAGTTACTTTATTATTTTTTTTCCCAGGGAACAAAGAAACCTCTATCCAATGTATTGTCTAAACCTTTTTGGTTTTGTGTACCCCCCGGACCTAATTTAGTCCTGGTTTTGACCCAGCTTAGTCCTGGTTAGTTTAGTTCAGGTTAGGCATAGTTAAGGCTTGGTTTAGTCCTGATTAGTTTTGTTCTGGTTTTAGGTATGGTTTAGACCTAGTTTAGTCTTGTTTATAGCTGATTTGTTCCTGGTTTTGTTCTGGTTTTAGACCTGTTTTTTGGGTTTTTTTCTTTTACAGTTAAGTTCTGGGTTAGCTCTGGTTGTATTTTCCTGGTCGAGTCCTTTTTTTTCCTTCTTTAGTGTCCCATCCCTTGCTGTATTCCTGGGTTAGTCTTGATTTAGTTTTATTTTAGTCTTGGAAATCCAAACATATAAATGCTCATATAACTCCACAGACCCCTTGCAATGTGCTTGCGTACCCCTAGAGGTCCCCGTACCCCTGGTTGGGAAACACCAGCCAGATTACTGTATATCCCACAGCCTGAAGCTAAAAGTAAATAGACTACTCTGTATTCAGCCGACACTCAGCCACAGATCGTCTTATCCTTTAACACCGTTTCTATCTGGTGCTGGGGTCACGTGACCTGTCATGTGACCATGTTCCAGAGCACGACTCGGCGTAGAGATGGATATCAGGTTTTGTTCAGAGCCGGGGTTATCAGAGCCTGGATTAATGGCAGCGACAACGAAGCCACGCATTCAGAGGCTCTCTCTCTATCACACCTGAATACTAACGGGACATTTTCGATCGTGCAGCCTTACTTTCCTTTTGTTTTGGGTAATTTTGTTTTCGTTTTGTCTCGTTTCACCTCAGCTTCACCCCCATAAAGTGTCATCCATTATGTTTAGCGAATACAGGCCTCCAGCTATGTTCAGACTCGGAGCCAGACTTTGAATATTTGAAAAGTTGGAGGGATGTGCTGCTGAATAACACATTTATCTTGTTACATTATTGTGTTATATGCTGAAATATGGCTTTAAATAAAACAATGAACAGTGTTGTTATGGTTCTCCTTCTTCCTAAATTGTGCCCCCTTCAGTAGACGCCATATTAAAAGCTCCCTTATTCTGCTAAATCAACTTTTTTGAGATTTTAACCATGTTCTAATGTGGTCTCCTCCTCAGAAACAGACCTGCAGTAGTATTCTGTTTGAGTAATCCTGTATGCTGAGGCGCTGCCCTTCTCCAGAGCTGAAAACGCTCGTTCTCACAGCTCTACATAGACACATGAAATCTTAAAGCCTTAAATTACCAACAAAATGAGTTTGTTAATATAATAAATACAATAATCTTATTAGGGAAGACTTTTATAATCAAAAGTCATTACAAAAATTGCAAAAATAAACTTTACCAACAATCTGTTAGAGAAAAAATTAAAGCAACCAACAATAATAAGTTAAGCATTTTTTTTCACAGTAAATGTATTTTTAAATTTGTAATATTGTTTTAACCTATACAGCCAGCCTTAAAACCACACAGTTACAGCTAATCTCATAGGTTGTTCTGTTGTATACGTTTTTATTTTCATTTTCATTATTATTTATCTTTGTTGTGTCTATTGTGTTGTTGTTCTTCTGTTTGAGATGCTTGTCCATTTGGCTGCTTGTCTGTGTATTATAAAGTATTTGATGTTTAATAAAAAACACTACAAATCTCATTTATCTATCTGTTAGCATTATGTTGCTAACAGCTGTGCTAAATAGCTGTTTTATCCTGTGTCCATCCCCCACTGTTGCCAGCAGGGGGCGACAGACACCTATTGCCTTCCACATATACATTATTTTCAGTTATAAAACCTGAAATACTAATGCAGAGGTGTCCAAAAATATTTCATAAACATAATATGGCTCCTTAAGTCATGAATATGTTCTTTCAGATAACGACTAATACAATGTTAAAATTGTTGTTTAATTGAAGAAAAACAACAATAATTAACTGCATGAACATGTTTGTGTTGAATATTTCTGATTGCAACTGTAAATACATACAAACAAGGTTTGACATTTACTTTTTTGCTCAAAAGTTACAAGCTAATTAGTGTTTTTACTTCCCACAATTTGTTAAGTTTTTGTGTACATTTTATAGTACAAGCTTAAAGAATTCATTTTTTTATGTATGGACAGAGATTTATAAAATATTAATAGGCCAAAGTGGCTCGTGGGAGTAAACAAAACAAAAATCTACTTGCATTTGGCTGGTGCTAATGTCAAATGCCCGCTTTTTTGCAGGCAGGTTTGAGTTTTCAGCTTGGAAAATAATGACTGGAGGCAAATCCACAGTTTACACAAAATAAATTGGTAGAAATATAAAAGGATTTGCTGTTCCGAATCAACTTGCATTCATATTTTTTACACCTTAGACACTCTCGCACTCTCAGGAGTGTAACTTAACTCTCTTTAGTCTAATAACTAAAGCGTCTTTGGTCTCTGTCCCGTCCCAGGTGTCTTAGCGGCTGCTTATAATCGCCATTGTTCCTCTCTCGAGCATTTGTGTCCAATCCAGCTTCAATTTCCTCCACTTTGCCAAATGCAGAATGAGTTTGACCTGCACAAACAGAGGAACGGCCGTCTACGGAGCGCTCCAGAGATCTGCCGTGACACCAATCAAACATGTTCTCCCCGATCGAAGCGTGTGTGTGTGAACGAGGCTGTCCCTGGACGCCGTTGTATTTTCGCTGATTTAAGAGCGCTTTCTCCTCACACGTCTCACACTTGTTTCTTTTCAAATCAAGAGACGCATCAGAAGGATCGCCCTGAGTGGTTCATATGACTGCAAGGCTTTTAACACCGGAGTAAACCAGAGAAGAACGACTGCGAGCGCTTAAGGTTTACCACAACATAGCGCGAAAATAAAGCGACGTGTAGAAGTTAGCAATTTAATGATAACAGACCCATTTACTTACGCATTCAGATACCGACGAGGCGTTCTGTCCGTCTTCTGCGTTCATTCTGTCGTACATTGGTCAGTTTACCCAGAGCTTGCGAATACAGACAAAAGGAGCAGGACACGCCTTGACCATTGGGGGCGCTAGTGAACACAGCTCAACAGCCACAGCAGAAGAAACGGCGCAACTTTTTTAAAGAAGTGACTATAGAGCAAGTCACAGTGCTCATTTTCTTGGCTCTTTTTCAGTAAATGTGGAGTAAAAACCTCTTTCAGCGCCGCCGTTTTGGTAAAATCTGTCACTGTCGCCGATCGCCCCCTACTGGTTATTTATTTATTTATTTATTTATTTGCAGTTTAACAACAGAAATAAACAGCATTCTGCAACAACTGTCTAATATTTTTTCATACAAAAATAACTGTAAAAAATATAACTAAATATAACACCCACAAAAAAATAAAAAAAATAAAATAAAAAAATAAAAAAAAAAACAAAAAAAAATCAAAAAAAAAAAAAAAAGACATTCACAAAAAACTTTTTGATTGTGTGCTGGATCAAGAACGGTATATCCCAAAAAAAACAAAAAACAAACAAAAAAAACAAACAAAACAAAACGTGGTATTCCAAAGCGGATTGTGTGTTGAAGGCTGGTAAACCGTAATTTTGACATCATATGGGTCTTTTCTCTACATTTCTCTAAATATCACTGTCTGACCTGACCACTTAACGTTAAGTATTGAACCGGTGTAGAAAGTGGTAAATATGAACTCAATTTCTCTGCATGATCGCTAATCGCTAGCCAGCTACACCAGCTTTTTGCCATCCAAAATGGCAACACCAACAAACCAAGTCACGTGACTGAGAGCGGTCTATATACAGTTATGAGACCAAGCGTTTTCAGAGGACAAGAATGATTGAGAATTGATTTAGCAGAATGGGGGACCTTTAAATTACAGATTGAGGACAGAAAAACAGTGAAGCGACAAGTCAGAATGATTCTGACTGACCTTTGGCTGTGGCTGGTCGCTCAGAGTAAATGTTACCCAGTGGAAATGTCTCCTAAATGCCATTAATGTTTATATTTTTTGCATATAAACTAAACTTTTGTCCCACAGTTTGCTACCATAAAAAGACGAATTCCAGTGTGAATGAAACCGAGCAGAGAAAGGTAATGTGTACTCAGTGTTTAGTTAATACTGATGCACGAGAGAGGAGCCGCCGCTGAGTAATGCTTCTCGCTGACATTTGGGTAATTGGCTCGGGAAATCATTTCCTGCAATTAACAAATTAAAGGATTTTTAATTGCTGTGTTCAGTCTCTGTGTTTCCTCGACAGACTGAGGCTCACGCTCCGACCTCATTGTAAATGTCAGATCAGGTGAAGCCGCAGCCGATAACCTTTAAAACACTGTGGATTTGTGCTGCGCTCATGTGGGTCCAGTTTAAAAAAAGGCATATGCTCGAGTTAAAAACAGGCAGTCTAAGTAAAGAACACAGAGCGTATTCGTTTTATTGATGGCTTACTTGGAACACTGTGCAGCCATCATTTAACCTGACTGTCAATTGGTTTTCCTTTGATTGTTTTGTTGGGCCCCTTCTTTATTTTGATTTACATTCTCAAGTCTTGTACAACTTCAGCTACATCAGCCATTACCAGAGCCACAGACCCCTTAAAAAAGAGAAAATCATATACAGACACCCAAAAATAAAATTTGACTCTATTCAAAAGACTATAACATGTTTTTCCACATAGATTTCTATGGAAACGTTACAAAAAACTTAGACTGTGGGCTAAAATTGCTTCAAAGTAAGATTTTTAACAGGTAATTAACTGTAAAACATGTCAAACTCATTTAATATGTACTTAAAGCAGAGCTCAGTAACTTTTTTACCTTATATAAACTGTTTCGGAGCCGTGTGATGGTTAAATGAGTTGTTGTGGTGTAAATGAAGCGTGCAGCATCGCCCCCTGCTGTTTCTGAGCTGAAAGTGACACTTGCAACAGAGAGCGATCTCGACCCGTAGTCACAGAAGTCTTAGGTCTCACGAGAGAGCGGCACATCCCGGTTAGCAAAACAACAAGCTAGCAGTGGCTTTATTTCTCGATTTTTGTTGTTCCTGAGCGGCAAAATGGAAGAAAAAACGTTGTACAGATACGCAGAGGGGAAAACGAAAGTAAAGACGAGCGAGAGGTCACACAGGAGTCAACTGGGTTACTGAGTTCTGCTTTAATGTTGACAACCTTTGGAGGGCGCCTGGCAGTACCTCCGCAGCCCACTAGGAGGCTCCGGGCTCCACTGAGCAAGATTAAAGGGAATATATTATGCTTTTATTTATCTTTTTAAACCAATCTTGGTCACCTCTAGAACAGCAGCACATTTTCCAACCTTTAAAAATGAGTCAAAGAAGTACTTTACTAGAGCCACAGCAAAACAGATGAGTACAGCAGAGTGCAGAGCTGTTATGCTATGTTGAGCAGAAACATAGAAAAAAATAGCTATTTATTTACTTTTTGTATGATGCCATTTTACTACAAAATGAAAAATATCGATGATGAATCAGTGGAAACAGAGCTGGACACCATTTCTTGGATAAATGAATGAGAGCAGACTGGATGTAGAGGGCTCGTTGTTGATTGGTCAGTGCTTCCTGGAGTGGGCGGGGCTTCGTGGGAGAGGCGGAGCTTTGTGGAACTGAGTGTTTTGAGGCCTGAGAAAAAAGCTGCGCCAGGGAATACAGGCGTGAATGAAACAAAACACAACTCCAGGTCTGTTTTTGATGAGACAACATTAAAACATGGTTGATTATGCCTAATATAGCCCCATTAAACTAAGATAACATCACAGCTGACCAATCCTGCTTTGAATGCTACGTATTTTACCAAGAAATAAAAACGTTAGCATGAAAGCACTAGAAAGTTCAATCAAAGCTTTGTCCTTACCTCCACTGAGCTCCTAAACACCGCCTTTACGATCATTAATAAAGCCTCCAGACAGCCTCACTTCATTTCCTCAGCTCGAGCCTAAATGTAAAACCGTGGGAGGATAATGTCAAAGCCGCGATGACTGGAATTTAAATGTCAGAAAAGTCCTTTACGACTCTCCCAAAGCATATCGATCACGAACCGCCTTCAGAAAGGTTCAGGACGGAGCTCAATAATATAAAAATCCACTGAAATGGTCCCAGAAAGTGCTCAAATGCCAGCTCGCAACCTTTCCGCTCGTTATTGTCTGGAATATAAAAGGCTTCAAAGCTGTGATCTCACTATTAGCAACGTTTCAGCGGGCTAATTTTAGAGCGGCGTCTGAAAGAGCCATGTGGCGCGCTGAAGTCGTATTAAACGGTTCTTGAGGCTCCGCTGGTTGCAGTGATTGAGAGAAGAGGGACCACCTGGAGAGAGACGGGCCCCGGTCCATCTGATCCACTTCACGCTGCTGCTCGGGGACACGAGGAAGTGAGGAGAGGAGAACAGATATTCTTAGACAGATTAGACAGGCTTTTATTGTAACACAGATTAAAAAAAAGGATCTCAAGTAGTGTTGGGCAGTTTTACACAGATGTTTTATAATAATTCAGTTTTTATATGTGTACGCTACTCAAAATGTGCATGAAAAATAATATTAAATGCACAGAGCTGTCACAAGGGCATATGCTTAGGGCCCAGAACTGAATGGGCCCCCCAAGGACGCTTATTTATCTGTGCAATAGCGAACAAACTGTTTCAGCGACAGAAAACAAACCACTGAAGTGAATTTACCTTAACCTGTTAAGCTCTGAGGTCTTTTTCCCGAAAATTCTATATCTACATTCATTAAGGTTTTACTTAGCATTTACTAGGTGTACATAGCTAACCTTGGTAGCAAATTAATTGGTGGACTTTGGGGATTACTGTGGAAGAGAAATAATATTAATAAATTATATTGTTTGACCATAAATTGAGGTTGAAACGGATTATTCTAATTTCCGCCTGAAAAAAACCCACATATTTGCCTCCAAAAAAGCCTTTTTCCTTCCTGTAGTGAAGCAAATAACAACATAAATTGAAAATTTCACATATCTTGGTCTACTTTGTGCCAAATAAACAAAGTAATGGAAAGATATACATGTTTTATTTTTAAAAAATCCAGGCGGACTCCAGCTGTTGAATAGAAATTGAAGTAGATAGTTTTGTTGCCACGAATTGTCCGAACACGAGGATGTCAAACATGTGTGTGTCAGCCGCTGTATCTCCCCGCTATGGTCCCAACAAGCGGACACAAGGGGGCGGAGCCCCGTCGGGCTCTGTTCGGGTTTAAGAGGTTAAAGGGGAGAAGGGAGAAGTGAAATCATAAATTGTAGCCAGCCTAAAATATGATTTACCATCAAAAAAATGCATCAGAAACCCTGAAACTTATAATTTATTGAGTTTTGAACATTTTAAACACTTTAAATATGCCTGTACAATATACAAAACCCTTCACGGACTCACACCACCACCATTAAGCGAATACATTAAACAAAAACCTACTACTGGCAGAACCACTAGAGCGACACCTAGAGGTGATTGTGAGGTTTCTTATAGACGTACCACCTTTGCACAGTCAGTCCTTTCTGTAAAATTTCGGAATAACATCCCTCACACAATAAGAGAATCTCCTACGTATAACACCTTTAAAACTCACCATAAAAACTGGCTTAAATCCAATCAACACTGCACCCTATTAGAGCTGTATTTACTCTGCAATCTCTGCTGTTGTTGTTTCATGTAAATATGTAAATATGTAAATATGTATGAATGTTTGAGGATCTGGGGGCACTCTGATTTTTAAATTTATTTTTTTTTAGGTTGCCTTTTTACAGCTGGCAGGGGGACTCCCGATGAAAATTAGCCTGATTTGGCTAATTCAGTGTATTTACATTGTTTGTTCATTAATGCACACTGTTGCTTTTTAAATAAATAAATACATAAATAAATAAAACAGGAAATCACAGATGTTTTGTTCAGATTTTCCTGGGACACATTCACAGTCTGTTATGCCACAAGGTCACAATAGTGGTTATGCGCTAACTACTTCTGCATTCGGATAAACAGAATGATCCACTTCCGGTCACAGCTTGTAAGCGAGCAGCCGGACAAGGGCAGCTTCAAAAAACATATTTATGTCGTACACATCGCAAAATAAAATCACCAAACTAACGCTGCAATGGACTAACACAGTTTTATCCTTCAAACAAGGGTTTTAGCATTTGTGTGTTAAATATTTAACTAATCGCTGAGGCGGAGGCAGGATATTGTTGTGTTAATTAACTAAACTCACTTTATTTCAGTGGATATAAAGCACACAGGAACATTTTACTAAAGTATGCGACCAAAAACAGCCACAGTGTGCACAAAAACATCTGAAAACGCCACAGAAGAGCTGGGAAAGCGGCTTCAAAACGACGGTTGTAGCCTCGGAGTGTAGAAATGAATTAATAGGTGTATAATAAATTAAGCCTGTGCTAAAATGGGCAGTTGTGTTGTTTGTGATTGAGTGACTGTTTTTTGAAGCTGCCCTTGTCCGGCTGTGACCAGAAGTGGATCATTCCGTTTAGCCGAATGCAGAAGTAGTTAGCGCATAACCACTATACAGGACACAAAGCAAAAAGAGAACTTATATAAAAATGTAATCAAATTCCATCTGGTACTATGTTTTTAATTTGAGGTGGGATTTACAAAAACATAAATAAAATGGAGCCTGTATGGGGAACACCTAGCTGGAGCCTGTCGTGCATGCAAACTCCACACTGTCCGGGAATCGAACCCGGGACCTTAGTGTGACTGTTGTGGAGTTTTTGGTGGTGTTTGGAGAGGCAGCCAGTCTGTCCCAGGGCAGCTGTGTAAGCAGCTCACCACCATGAGTGAATGAGTGAGGAGTGTTTGTGGTTAATCGATTAATCGTCCTTATGGCCATAATTGATTGAAAGAAATAACAATTAATGATGATGCTGTAGAGTAAAGGTAGTGTACCATTGGAGAGTTAGGGCAAATTATACAATGTTTCCTAAAATATACAAGCCTATAACTTGGCTTTAGTTTAAAATGAGCCACTTTTTTATCATGGTTTATGACTTTGAGAGAGTTTTTTCTTTAAAAACTGTAATAGGTGACGTCAAGCCGTTGTATAATCTTTAATCGATAATCATTTGTTAAAACTATCAATTAATCGATTAAAGAAAATTAACTAAATGTGCATCCTAGAATGAATAATGGATTCATATAAAGCGCTTTGAGAAGCTCATAAATCTAATCTATTATATTATTATTTCATTTTACACTGAAGTATTTTTTCTCTCAGATTTTATTTGTTTCAATACGTTTTAATTAACCGTAGCCGACAGCTCTTTTCAAAGTGTTTACGCTTTGAAACCATTTTATTTAGTTCTTGTTTTAAGCGTCACTCCTCATTAGGCGGTGGCAGTGGCAGCGGTCGGAGTTATGACAGGTGAGATTAAGCACATATTTCCACCGGCTCCCGTGGGAAATCCGCTTGACACGAGTCGGAAAGAGCTCACACCATCAGATGTAGTGTCAGACTTTTCATTAGCCTCCCACTGCGCCGCGGCTAAATGTGCCACACCAGTAATTACCTGATTGGACATGATTGATAAAGCCGAGGTTCACAGTTTCCCAGATGAAGGATGGGAGGCAGAGAGTGGACTGGCCTTTTACCCACAATCCTCAGCGGCGCTCGGCCCGTGACTCCTGTGGTGTGAAGGGGTTTTAACTTATTTAGCAAAGACTGAGTTAATGGATGAAGACGTGCTACTTTTTGACAGCATTTGTAGTTTGACTCTGTGACCATTTATTTAACTGGCACTGGGCAACGATTAAAAATGTTAATCGCCCAATTCAATCAATAATGCGTTTCCCATCTTTCAGCTCCTAAATGTTTTTTCATTTGACCTCCTATAGCTTTTAGAGTTCGGTCAATGAAGTGCTGTTTTGATTTGATTTGTCAGTGTAGCACCAAACAACGCAGAGACCAAACATCCTTGAAGCTCAAATAATAATAATAACAACCATTAGCTTATTATTTTGCAAATTAAGAACATTACAGCAGACCTATATTTACCTATATATACCTATAATTTCAAGAAATGCCTCTGTTCACAAAATACACATTTATGTTTGGGAGGTTTTTTTAACCTTTGGAGCTGAACCTATTTTTCTATTTCAAAAGTGTCCTCCTCCTATGGCTCTTGTGTCTGTCCTGCTGCTGTCTGCTCTCTTCTCTCCTTATGACCATCAATAAAGTTATGGGAAGTAAATATGTCATTTTTGGTCTTTTTCAAGTAAAACATCATTGATATGATCTGATACACCACATGTTGTCGCTGATAGCGTTCGTTAATTAATTAGTTAATTTATTTTTGAAATGGGACAATGCTAGAGGTGTAACGATACATTTTTGCAACGATACGATATGTTTCGATACGATTCAAGAACGATATTGGCTAATTTGGAAGGATATGATTCGATACGATTCAACACCTTCATATCGATAATCGATACAGTAATTTTTTGCCAAAAATCATAAAAGTTTACTCTCAAATGTAGCACCGCGGCCGGGGCTGATTATGTCCAGCAGACAGAGAGTGAAGAAAAGTTGAATATAACATTTTATTTGATTAAAAACACAAAATGTATCTCCAAAAAGCCATATCTGGTTTTATTTTAACATACAAAGTTCTTATTTCGATTTCGACTTCATGTGTAACGATATTCACTTCCTAGAAAATGATACGATTCAATACAAGGTCATGTGTATCAATGTAGCTGTATCATAGGAAAAAAAATCAATACATTGATACAGTTACTGTATCGTTACAGCCCTAGACAGTGCATATTAATTAACATGACCACATTAAAATGAATCATGTAAATATGCCAGATTTAGCCATACAGGCTAATTTTCATCTGCTGTCCCATGGCAGGTTGATGTTACAAGACATAAACAGGACACACAGCAGTACATGAGACATGTTAAAACATACACATACATTAGCAACATGGATTAGTAAAAGCATCATGCAATAAGCACAATTAACGATACAGCAGAACACGTTACACAAAAAACAATGACACAGGCAGATATTTGCACATAAACTTAGCACAGAGACAGTGGAAAATAATGAAAATGTATAACATACAAAAGACTCAACATTTGTTAAATATATTAGTAAAACACTAAGTAGACTCACATATATTTAATTGACTATTTTTAATATCATTAATGATTACAAGACTTCAGCAGTTAGTATCTCAGTGATGCCTGAGCCTACTGATGTGAAACAAACACTGTACACAGCTGCCCTGGGGCAGACTGATGGAGACCTGGCTGCCATTCTGTGCCTACGGCCTCTCTGACCACCAACAAACACAGTCACACTAAAACATTCACACACCAGTGCCACAGAGAAGTCATTTCAAGTACCACCTTAGAAAATATTTGTCTTTCCAAATACCATCTTTAACGGACTGAAATTAACCTAATCACCTAACCTAACCTAACCTAATTAACCTAAATCCTGACTAACCCAGGTCTAAACCAATGGAAAAAAAGGTAATTTTACAGAAACATGCATCATTAAATAAGGTTAAAACTGTGCTAGGACTAAGCCAAGGCTAAACTAGGGCTAAATCAGGACAAATCAGGACTAAATCAGGACTAAACCAGGTCTAAATCAGAGCTAAACCACGTCTAAACCAGGTCTAAATCAGATCTAAACCAGGACTAAACCAGGTCTAAATCAGAGCTAAACCAGGACTAAACCAGGTCTAAATCAGAGCTAAATCAGGACTAAACCAGGTCTCAATCAGATCTAAACCAGGACTAAACCAGGTCTAAATCAGAGCTAAATCAGGACTAAACCAGGTCTAAATCAGAGCTAAATCAGGACTAAACCAGGTCTAAATCAGAGCTAAACCAGGACTAAACCAGGTCTAAATCAGAGCTAAACCAGGACTAAACCAGGTCTAAATCAGAGCTAAACCAGGACTAAACCAGGTCTAAATCAGATCTAAACCAGGACAAAGCCATGGTCTACACTTCAAATTAAACACACAGACCTGGAATTAAACAGGAATAATAACTAAACTAAACTTCATCAGAACATGAACTGCAAAAGACTCCTGAACACAAGCAGCCCACGTACCACCAGTGTTATCCTTCCCACAGCTTGAGAACCACTGCTCTAACACTCCACCCTTTACTCTTTGCCACACTCCTGCTGCTCACCACTCTCCTCACTTAAACGACAGCTCCTCCCTCGAGCTCGGCGCTTATAAATCGCCGTATAATTGACCGGGGCCTAAACTAATGAGCTATAGACAGTCCCGTACAGTGTGAGGGGGGGTGTCCCGGGGCGGTGATGTGAGGGGGAGGGGGTCCGGGGCCGAGCAGTGGTGGTCTGTGACTCATTAGCGCTGCAGTAATTGTCCCATTATGCTTCTCATTACATCAGTCTTTGGTCTGCGCTCCCACCGGGCCACGCGACAGTGTTTCAGGGCTTTATCCTAATGACCGGCCCCTCACAGGCGCAGCTCTGCTCCTCTGACACCGAGCTGGAGACGGGCCAACGCGGGACACACTCATTCATGTCTACAACGGGATTATGTATGGAGCTTATGCGGACTCACAGTGACTGGCTGCGGATTCTTGGTTTAAGCTTGTATTACATGGGACAAATCTTGGTTTTAAATGCTTTTAAATAAACAAACAAACAGGGAAAAAGAGTGTCCCGGGACATCTGTGAAGGAGAGATCCAGTCCCAGGACACTCCCAGTCCAATAGAACTGTAAGTGGTCACATTTATATAGCACTTTTCTAGCTCCATGTGTACTCAAAAGGAGGCAAGGTGGGTTAAGTGTCTTGCCCATGGACACAACAACAGTGGGAGCTGGGTTTGAACCGCCAATCTTCTGGTTAGTGGACAAGCGGCGCTACCAAGTGAGCTTCCTGCAGAAGATTGTCAGGAAGGGCATCTGGTGGTTAAAGTACAAAACATCTGTACTCAAGTAAAAGTACTGTTACTTCAAAAATAATATAGTATATTAACACAATATTAACACAACTCGCAAAACTTTCTTGGGATCTTGCAGTAGCTTCTCAGGATTTTGCTTTTTTTCCTTTCATTTTTGTTTTTCACCATGTTTTTTTTTTCTTCAACTATGTCCCCTAAAGGGCTCCGTACTGCGCAGACTGAAACCCTGGCACCTTCTTATTTACCGCACCATTTTAGCTCTGCTCCCTCAGTGTTGTGTCAGACTACATCCAACAGGGGAGGAGATCAGGAAACCATGATCTCAGGTCTTGTTGTCCGTCCCCAGAGTCAGCACTGAGCTGGGGAAGAAAGCATTCAGTTACTCTGCACTGTTCTCCTGCAATGAACTGCAAGCTTGAAATTTCATGAAGTGGTTTCACTAAATATATTTAAAAGACTGTTAAATGTTTTTGTGTTGCAGAGGCTTTACCCGACAAACCGATTTCACAGATTTTATGATTTGAGATAATTTATTGCTGGCGTTACTTGTTTTTTAATGTGTTAGTTTTAATGTTTTTTCTGTATTTTCCCAAGCATTTTAATGACTTTATTATTGTTTGTTGAAACTTGTAAATGAGCTGCTGTCTCTTGAAAAATAGATTCTTTTGTTTTTTCAACTCAACAAGGATAAATAAAATAAAACATCAATATATGAATCAGTGCATGCTAAGAGGCAGATGATTTGCTGCAGTGGTGAGATACTTCCAGAGCCACAGCTGCCCTGGGGCAAACTGACGGAAACATGGCTGCCATTCTGAACCAACGGCCACTCAATCACACGCTCTCACATACAGGCAAGGTGAAGTGTCTTGCCCAGTGGCACAACAGCAACCTTTGGGTAATGCCTGGTTCACACGGCAAGATAATTACCGTATTTTCCAGACTATAAGTCGCACTTTTTTCCATCGTCTGGTTAGGAGTGCGACGTATACTCAGGTGTGACTTATATATTAAAATACTTCAGGTGTTGGTTAGAGGGCGCTCTAGGCTTGTGTACCAGCATCTGCTGCACCTGTACCACTGACAATTTAAAATGTAAACATTACCACTAACAACTTAGGCTATAAAGACAACTGAGAAAGAGCGGAATAATTGGAAATGGAACTGATGCTGAGTCTGATGACAGCCACGCAGAGGAGGAAGCGGCGCTTCGTCTACCTCCGGAGTTGGCGGAGTTGTTCAGAAGCGACACCGAGGATGAAGAATTTAAAGGATTTAGCGATTAGGAGTGAGATCGGTGAACTTGTTATATTATGTTCTTTATGCTATAGTTATGTGAATAACTGTTAATATATTACGTTAACATACGAGACACCTATTCAGTTCGTTGTTTATGCTTCATGTCGCTGAATAACCATCAATGTGTTACGTTAGCAAACCACACACCTATTCAGCTGTTGTTCTCTATTCTATTATTACTATAACTTGCCTTTCAACATGAAATGTCTGTTCTTGGTGTCGGATTTTGTAAAACAAATTTCCCCCCAAAATTGCAACTTATAGTCCAGTGCGACTTATATACTTTCTTTTTCTTCATTATGCATTTTTTGGACTAGTGCGACTCCGTAGCCACATAAAGTCCGGAAAATACGGTATGCTGTTTTTTGACCTGATTCTCCCCTTCCGACAACCTTAAGGACGCCCCAATTATCATAATGTCACTAAAGATAATCTGATCAGATATTCCTGCTGTGTGTGGTGTGTTCAGAGTGCTCTGCTCTGCTCGGAAGGACGTCGGGACCGCTCTGATCTCAAATCGGGGATATTCGACATGTTGGATCGTCTTGGCCCGATATCGCAGCGTGTGTGTTGCGTCCCGAGGACAAACGAGCACGCGCCCTGTTGAATGTGACGTGTAGCCAATCAGAAAGCGAGGAGACAGAAGCACAGAGGGGAATCCAAAAATCCAAACAGCTGTCATGGCCCATGTTGGCGCTGTCTCCACTCCTTTAACCAACGCCTTTTCTTTTTGTATTGTTTTTTCTCTGTTAGAAATAGTCCACAAACTATAGCACTTGCTTCTTCATCGTCCGCCATGTTTGTGTTTGCCAAAGTCACGTTTAATCTCGTGAGGTTTTGCAAGATTTCCCGTCTGACCTGGGAATGTTGGTGAGTGAAATCTGTTGGTGTGTGGTGTGTTGTCTTTGCCACACACTGTAGCACCAAACCTGTGATAGCTTTGATTTTTTATCGCCAGTGTGTGGGGTCTCTCAGGTTTTGAAATTCTTCCAACAATTTTGAGATCATGCTGCATGAACCAGGCAAACTACTCATTTTATGACTTTAACTCTTCCAGCTTCTTATTACAGCAAGCTTTGAGTCTTCACTGCCTCTGAAACTTCGATTTTCCTGCTATTTCTTGTCATATTTTGTTACGCCCTGGTCTTTTCTCTTGTATCTATGCCTCAAAGTCTCAAAGCGTTGAGTGGCCACACAAAAGACGCAGACTATAACGCCTATAGATTGCTAAAGTGCATTGTGTAACTCTCTTTTGTCCTGGAGTTTAAAAGCCAAAGAAAGGCAGAAGAATTCCATCTAATAATTATATGCAGTGTATTCCTGACTATAGCCAGGTTTGTCCTTTTGTCTTTCTGCTCATTTCTCATTCATTTTAATCAACACAAAGTCATAATGTCTGTTCGAGGCAAATTATCCACACTCCCACTGATACGGGATATTCTTCAGAAATCAGAGCTCTCTTTGTGCTAACAGGATTTAATCAAGTTGGAATAGACTTTTTAATGAAACTTGAAACATTAATATCACGGCAGCCCAAAGGAAAAGGGACACCGCAAATATATTCTGCCCCCCTCGCGAACCTTTATTAAAACATTACGGCTGTGCGTCCTCTGCAACACTGAGAAATCTATTCAGCCTACGAGGGATAATAACGTTTGTTCTACAGAAAGTTTTACACGTCCAGAAAGGTGATCTTCTGAAATCATGTTGTTCCTGGGACCTGCTGGGGGTCACTGCCTGCCCCTCTGCGCTCAGCAATTGCTTCCTCCATTATTTTACCAATGTAGTATTTAGATGAATATAGAGTGTGTTGTATTTGTAAAAGATTGACTGGAAATAGTTTTTCATAACCTGGTGCAGGCTCAACACGGAGGTTGTGTATTCAATCCTTGGGCCGACTGACGCACAATTTCTCTGATTGGAGTCTGCAATCACTGGCCTTTGCCCAGGGTGAACCCCACTTAAGGCCCATAGTTGCTGGAATAGTTTCTAATCTAGGGCTGCAACAACTAATCATTTAAATAATTATAAAGGATGCTCAAAATAATCGTCAACTAATTTAAAGGTGCTATGAGCAGTATATATTTTTTATATTTTATAAAAATGATCCATATGTGTGCCAAGAAATGACGTTAACATGTTCAAATTAAATAATCGTTTTACTGATAACAATGGTACAGATGATTTATTAAGAATTAAAAATATACTTTACATAATGGACAAGTTGTTTTTTTGTTTTTTTTTACATTGTTTTGCTTTGGTTCAATCAGAAAAGCAGAAAGACTTGTTTTGATTTAGACTGCAGTACCGTTTTCAAACCAGCAGAGCACTCACTGCTTACAGCACCTTTAATAATTGATTAATTGCTATTTTGGGTATTCATAGACTCTTGATGCTGTACTCTATCCAAAAGTCTTCCAGTGGTATACTTGTAGCTTTGTGTGGTTCAAATTTTGTGAAAACCAATTTTTTTAATGATAAAACACTAAGTTTTTAACCACTTCTCACTGTTAGGCCACCAGGTCATTGTGAATTTACTTTCACTTCACCATCAGATTATTAATCAATTAATAAAAAATAAATAAATATGTAAAAGAAAAGAAAACAATCAACAGATGAATCAGTTATCAAAATACTTGTTAATGCTCTCTCCCAGCAAAGAGGTTGTGGGTTTGATCCTCAGGTCGGCCAACACATGAACTCTTTGGGTGCAGTCTGCATGATTCTTTCCAGCTTCCTCTTATCGTCCAAATAAATGCATGTGTTAGGAGCATTGGTGACTCTAAATCAGTGGTTCCCAATGTTTTTTCCTTTTTCTCTTTTTTTACAAATGGACCCCATCTCTTTCTTCCCTGAGTTGCACTATAATTGAGAAAAAACAAAACCATAAGTGAATTTTAATGTATATTACTTCACAATTATTAATGTTCGATGAACTTAAACAGTGAACAGGCCGTGTTCTTCCTTCAGCACCAAAAACATGAGTACATAAACAGATATACTGCAGTGTTTCCCACCGCACTTTTATGGTTAAGGTGGCCACCTTTGGCTATAAGCACCTACCACTCTGACTACCATTCAGGATATTGTTTAAAATAATATGTTTATTTAGTTTAGTCCCCCAAAACCAAATTTTAATGCTTTTATGGTTCAGTGTTATGTTAAATTAACATTTTGTGGCCATTAGGAGTTGCAAGTGCAGTGTATACAAGAAATGAATTTGTAGGTTCACAGTTTGGAGGCAAAATGAGTTGGCTGACAAATGTACTGTATATCATTTTGATCGATTTTATAAAAAGACCTCACCACCCACTGTGAAGCTTTGGCGACCCCTAGGTTAGAGTCACCAGACGTCCCTATTTAACATGGGACAGTCCCAGTCTTAGGCTCCTTGTCCCATGTCCCAACACATATCTGTAAAAACACTCATATGTCCCAGTTTTCAACAAACCATGTCCCATTCGTCTCCATTTTAACCAGTTAAAAAGCATAAGAAACTTAAAACACATTTGTCACTAAAATTATTTACAATGTCATTATTATTATTAATATATTTCCATTAAAATTCCAACCTAAGCCAAAGCGTCGTTCTTTAATTACATGACAAAAATTATATGGATTTCTGATTTTTTGTTTTGTTTTGTCATTTGGCGAGTTCAAATGCAACGTGATAATTGGAAAAAAAAAAAAAGTGTCAGTTTTTGGGTTTAAAAATCTGGTCACCCTGCCCTAGGTTGGGAAGCACTGCTCTAGATCACCTCTAATGAGAGTGAAAGGTCATCTGTCACAGTGTCTCTGTGTCAGCCCTGCAACTAACTGGCCAGTGTCCAGGTGTACCCCACCTATGGCCAAAAGTTTCTGGGATACTCCAGTACCTGTGACCACTAATGGGAATAAATGGAAGAAGATGAAAGAATGAAAAATGCATTTACTTAAGTGATATAGCAGCTTGGCATCTCCACATCAACAGAAGTACTTATTAAACTTGAAACTACACTTGCAGGACCGACATTTACAAACAACCATTCACTCATTCATTCACTATAGGATCATCTATTCACCTGCACATGCATGTCGATCCTGTGACAACAAAACAGTTCACTCACTTCACAATCTTCTCTTCAAATCTTTTTTAGAAATTAAAACTGAGGAAGATTTCTAAACCAAATGTGTACGTGCATCAAGTGTTTTCAGAGAAGCACCCGGAGTGAGCTGTTCTTTCTGCCATAAACGAGCGAGGAATTAGCATCTCATTTTCTAATTCTGCTGCTAATTCTGCAATCATCGTCTGGGGCTGCCCTCGTAATGTGCACTTCACCGAAATTTATCTGACAAATGTAAAACAGAACCGCAGCTTTGAGTGAGACAATCGCTGTGGGTGGATTTTAGCTGTAAAATGACAGCAATTATTATTTTAAGAGAATCAACAGAAAGTGGTTTGCGCTGTCGTTAAAATATATTGTTATTCACATTTTAGAGTCAGTTTTTTTTTTCAATAATGCTCAATGAGAGTATTAAAGACAATAGCAAGGGCATATTAAATATCAAATTTGATGATAGCCTCATTCATAAATATTTATTGCCATTTTTAAATTGCTTTGTGTGTTATCTTGAGGCAAATAGATAAGAGGACATGTCATTAACATTAACAGCTAACAGAACTCAAACTACAGCAGCCTCAGAAGGTCAGAACTCAAACTACAGCGGCCTCAGAGGGTCAGACCTCAAACTACAGCAGCCTCAGAGGGTCAAAACTCAAACTACAGCGGCCCCAGAGGGTCAAAACTCAAACTACAGCAGCCTCAGAGGGTCAAAACTACAACTACAGCAGCCTCAGAGGGTCAGAACTACAACTACAGCAGCCTCAGAGGGTCAAAACTACAACTACAGCAGCCTCAGAGGGTCAGACCTCAAACTACAGCAGCCTCAGAGGATCAAAACTACAACTACAGCAGCCTCAGAGAGTCAGAACTACAACTACAGCGGTCTCAGAGGGTCATAACTACAACTACAGCAGCCTCAGAGGGTCAGACCTCAAACTACAGCGGCCTCAGAGGGTCAGACCTCAAACTACAGCAGCCTCAGAGGGTCAAAACTCAAACTACAGTGGCCCCAGAGGGTCAAAACTCAAACTACAGCAGCCTCAGAGGGTCAAAACTACAACTACAGCAGCCTCAGAGGGTCAGAACTACAACTACAGCAGCCTCAGAGGGTCAAAACTACAACTACAGCAGCCTCAGAGGGTCAGACCTCAAACTACAACAGCCTCAGAGGGTCAGAACTCAAACTACAGCAGCCTCAGAGGATCAAAACTACAACTACAGCAGCCTCAGAGAGTCAGAACTACAACTACAGCGGTCTCAGAGGGTCATAACTACAACTACAGCAGCCTCAGAGGGTCAGACCTCAAACTACAGCGGCCTCAGAGGGTCAGACCTCAAACTACAGCAGCCTCAGAGGGTCAAAACTCAAACTACAGTGGCCCCAGAGGGTCAAAACTCAAACTACAGCAGCCTCAGAGGGTCAAAACTACAACTACAGCAGCCTCAGAGGGTCAGAACTACAACTACAGCAGCCTCAGAGGGTCAAAACTACAACTACAGCATTCTCAGGGGGTCAGACCTCAAACTACAGCAGCCTCAGAGGGTCAAAACTCAAACTACAGTGGCCCCAGAGGGTCAAAACTCAAACTAAAGCAGCCTCAGAGGGTCAAAACTACAACTACAGCAGCCCCAGAGGGTCAAAACTCAAACTACAGCAGCCTCAGAGGGTCAGAACTACAACTACAGCAGCCCCAGAGGGTCAAAACTCAAACTACAGCAGCCTCAGAGGGTCAGACCTCAAACTACAGCAGCCTCAGAGGGTCAAAACTCAAACTACAGTGGCCCCAGAGGGTCAAAACTCAAACTACAGCAGCCTCAGAGGGTCAAAACTACAACTCCAGCAGCCTCAGAGGGTCAGAACTACAACTACAGCAGCCTCAGAGGGTCAAAACTCAAACTACAGTGGCCCCAGAGGGTCAAAACTCAAACTACAGCAGCCTCAGAGGGTCAAAACTACAACTACAGCAGCCCCAGAGGGTCAAAACTCAAACTACAGCAGCCTCAGAGGGTCAGAACTACAACTACAGCAGCCCCAGAGGGTCAAAACTCAAACTACAGCAGCCTCAGAGGGTCAAAACTACAACTACAGCAGCCCCAGAGGGTCAAAACTCAAACTACAGCAGCCTCAGAGGGTCAGAACTACAACTACAGCAGCCTCAGAGGGTCAAAACTACAACTACAGCATTCTCAGGGGGTCAGACCTCAAACTACAGCAGCCTCAGAGGGTCAAAACTACAACTACAGCAGCCCCAGCGGGTCAAAACTCAAACTACAGCAGCCTCAGAGGGTCAAAACTACAACTACAGCAGTCTCAGAGGGTCAGAACTACAACTACAGCAGCCTCAGAGGGTCAGAACTACAACTACAGCAGCCTCAGAGAGTCAGAACTCAAAACTTAAAACACAATAGTGTCTGCTGTCAAGAAAATGACCTATATTGTGAAAGTAAAAGTCTTTTTAAAGTCCTGGAAAATGATTTTTAAGTGTGAAACCCTTAACATAACAAAGGGCAGCATTATTAAAAACTCAAAACATAAATACGACTTTGATGGGAACCACTTGAAAGAAAATAAGCTAAAAAAAATAAATCATATCATTATAACTTTGAAGCTTTGATGTGTGTCGCTAATGACTCCACTGCAGAAAGACGCTTTACTTTGGAATCCTAAAGACATAAATCTGACTTCCCCTTTTCCTCAAAATAAATAAAGAAGCTGTCAAACTATTTTTTTTTTCACTTTGTTCCCCAAACTTCTGGACTACTTTTGCTTTTCCAAATGTTCCGACAGCTGCCATTTTTTCTCTTCCTCCCCACAGAGCCATCGTGTTTTTTTTTAGTTTTTTTTTTTTTAGTTTCTTCTTCATGTGTTCTCAAACGTGCTGCCCGCTGCTCAGAGCCTCCCTTCAGCGCCTGTTCCCAAAGTGGTTTTGAAGACACCAGACTTTTATGTCATTCTGAAAAGATTTGTTGATTTTTTTGTGTGTGGGTTTTTTTTTTAGGCTTTCAGACCAATTAGACTCTGGATGAACTGCAGGTGTCATAAGAAGTGCTTTGAAGTACTTTCCTCTTGTCTCACACAGACTAACTTCATGTCCTCTTTCACTGCATCCATAAATCTCCTCTCTGGTTTTCCTCTAGGCCTCCAGCTCTAACCTCAGCATATTACTCCTACTTTTTCTCCTACTAGCTAGCAAATTACTACTTACACGTTCTTTGGCGCCTGTTTAAACGACAATGCTGGTCAGGAAAACACAAAATGCTGCTTGCAATTCACATTTACACAAAAACGCCGAGGTGTGAAGAAAACAAGAGTTAGTGTTAATAAACTGTAGTACCCGTATCTGTCCAGCAAACGGCGCTGTGGGCCCTGCAAATTCTCTACACCACACACAGAAAGTAAAGAGCAGGGGAAATCACAGCTCTGGTCTGCAACTTCACGAGTACTTTAGGATATTGTGGGTTTTCTGGAGCTGCTGAGAAATTGCCTGGGAATTCCAGCCTCACCGCTGTACCAGAGGATGAGTCTGGTCGCCATTGAATCAGTTAGATTTCTAGAGCGGAGCAAACCTGAGTAAACTGACAGCGGAGTAAGCCAATCAGAAAATGGCGGACGTGACGTTTACAAAGCGACAAGAAAGTGAGCAACGCAAAAACATCTTTTTTTAAAAATAAAGGCTTCTAGTGCTGTAAGCTGCTGTGGTTTTAATGACTCGGTATGTTTTTGGTCATTTCAAATGGAATTTACCGCTGAATGAAACAAACTCTCGGCTCCTCGGTCGCCATCTTGATTGTTGTTGTTGAGGACGCTGCTCGCGAAGAACACGCCTCTTTCAGAAAACGGAAACCCTGTCCTCGTGTAAACGAAAGCCCAAGCCTTAATCAAATCATTGTGTTTTCAGCAAAACCTGTTGTCATTTAAATGCTCCTTCAGACTACTGCTGCTACTCCTGCTCAGCTATTAGGCAAGCTTAGGCAGATTAACAGGAAGGTAAAATAACTCCAGATTTCTTGCCACCAACACATGCTACAATTTGTTTCTGCTTCTTCTTCTACTAGTACTACTAAGGTTTGTTAAGGTAAACTTTATTGTGCCTGTAGGGAAGTTTGTTCGCTGCATTTGACTCATCCTTCAATGCTGCTGGGGTTAAACCTGTCAGAAGCACCCTAACCCTAACCCTGCAGCGCCTGGGGACCCTTCTCCAGATCTTGGGCCAAGATCCTGCCCAGGACCTAGCTGGAGGATTAGCCTATTGCTCGGGAAACCAGAGGAAACCCACCCAGACACACGCGGAGAACATGCAAACTCCACACTGCAAGGAACACTCCAGGAATCAAACCCTCGACCTTCTTACTGTGAGGCGACAGTGCTAACAACTTTGCCATTGTGCCACCGTTACTATTACCGCTACTCTTGCTGATACTTTTAATACTGCCACCACTACATCTTCTACTACTGTTGCTACTACTAAGATGAATATACTCTTACTACTACCACTACTTTTGTTAGTACTCCTACTACAGCCATTAATTACTACCTTCTTTGCCAGTCACGTATTCTTTAGTTTCTTTTTTCTCTATTAGGCTCAGTTTTGCATATTCATGTTGTGTTGTGTCCCATTGCTTTGACTCCATCACTGTCTCGTTACTGACGCCTCTCTCCAGAATTAGGCTTGACCTCAGCCTCGTTCTGACAAACACATCACAGTCTGCTGCTTTCCTCTTCAGAGCATCTGTTTTTAAAAAGAAACTAAATCTCCGCTGCAGATTAATTTACTGTTTATTCACACGTCAGGGGATTTGAGTGGATGTGATGAGGCCACAGCATCAGCGCAGCGGTGTTTCAGCTCAATTTTTTACTTATTATCAAAGGTGGAAGAATTATTCAAAATCTGTCATTAAGTAAAAGCACTGTTACTGCATAAGATTACTCAAAAATAGTAAACTAAAATAAGCCTACAGCAAACTACAGCAGCCTCAGAGGGTCAGAACTACAACTACAGCAGCATCAGAGGGTCAGAACTACAACTACAGCAGCCTCAGAGGGTCAAAACTACAACTACATAAGCCTCAGAGGGTCAAAACTCAAACTACAGCAGCTTCAGAGAGTCAGAACTACAACTACATAAGCCTCAGAGGGTCAGAACTACAACTACATAAGCCTCAGAGGGTCAAAACTCAAACTACAGCAGCTTCAGAGAGTCAGAACTACAACTACATAAGCCTCAGAGGGTCAAAACTACAACTACAGCAGCCTCAGAGGGTCAAAACTACAACTACATAAGCCTCAGAGGGTCAGAACTACAACTATAGCTGCCTCGAGGGTCAGAACTACAACTATAGCTGCCTCGAGGGTCAGAACTACAACTACAGCAGCCTCAGAGGGTCAGAACTACAACTACAGCAGCCTCAGAGGGTCAAAACTACAACTACATAAGCCTCAGAGGGTCAAAACTACAACTACAGCTGCCTCAGAGGGTCAGAACTACAACTACAGCAGCCTCAGAGGGTCAGAACTACAACTACAGCAGCCTCAGAGGGTCAGAACTACAACTACAGCAGCCTCAGAGGGTCAAAACTCAACCTACAACAGCCTCAGAGGGTCAGAACTACAGTAGCCTACTACTACTACTAGTACTACTACTACTCCTACTCTACCTATGTAATACTACTACCACTCCTTATATTACTATTAACTACTACTTCCACTCCTAGTTCTACTTCTGCTGCTGTTGCCAGCTTTATCCAAAAGTGGGTAAGAAAAGAGAAAGAGAAAGTAACCTACATTCAGATTCTTGGTGAAACAGACGGAGACGGAGGAAGATGTTTTCGGAAGCACACATTTACTCGGTCGTTCCCGTCGAGAGGGGAGCTTTTTGTTCTGCCCCGTTCAAAAGCGTGAAGATGATGAAGATGACGGAGGAGATGGAGAGGAGGCAGTTTTCGGAGAGAGACGGGAACGGAAAATGGAGAAAAAACTGTCTGTGTTTACTTCACGGAGCACACAAGTGGGATCAGAAACAAGAAAATATACGGCAATGTTTCCCAACCAGCGGTACAGGGACCCTTAGGGGTACGTGAACACTATGCAGGGGGTACTTGGAATTATTTAGTAAATGTATTTCCAACATGTACACACACACACACACACACACACACACACACACACACACACACACACACACACACACACACACACACTGTATGAGTACACAATACAACTCAGTCAAAACTGTGCAAAATTTGGCTGAAATATAAAAAGTTTGATGGTAAAATGAAGAGCCATTTGGGAGCCAAAAGAGTAACTAATGGGAATCCAAATAAATGAACAATAAACAATAAACTTCACCCACCTTGCCTATGTGAATGAGTCAAACAAAACAAAACACAAAAGTGTTAGAATTTACCCAAAACAATTTGGGTAACAATTTGCACAGATTTTGTTGGATAGATATTACCTCTGTGTCAGGTAAAAAACAATCATTTAAAATGGGTAAAAGCTATCAATTTTATTCTAATACTTTTTACAGCAGAAAATTAGGTAACATTTAACTGCAGGTTGTGTGTATGAAACAGGTCTTCTACTGAATCATAACCAGTAATAATAAACCTTTATTTTCTAATAATTTAACCATAGAAAATGGGTAGAAATGAACTTTTGGCTACAAGTTTAAAATTAGACATATACTAAATTATTATTCATAATAAACCACTGTGAAGAAATACACAACAGAGACAATATTAAAATGTTCAATTTCTTTTACTGAAACAAAACAACTGTGAATAAAACCAACTTCAGAGAGCTCCAGGAGCAGAGAACCCAGGGGCCGCTCCTGTGGACAGAGAACAGAGAACCGTTAGCTTAAAAACCTCAGTTAGCCCCAAACTTAGCTCTGAGGTTCACTGTGGCAGAGGAACGTTAACATTAGCCACTATTTCATCAACATAACACTTTTCAGACATGCGCTATTAAGTTTAAAGACATTTTTACATTATTAGAAAAGTTAAAGTTAGCCAATGCTAATGCTAAAAATCGGAGCTAACAAATAAGCTAACACATTCGACAGTTAGTATTTTTAGTTACATCAAACTTCAACACAGAGCTTAAATAAAGCATAAATATGAATAAAGATGTAGTTTTGACGCAGAGCTGTCCCTGCTGTGAGTTTTCTCAAGACGACGTCTCTGAGCTCCAACCAATCACACGCCAGCACAAACAAGCTCAGCCAATGAGAAAGTGACATTTTCAAAAGAGAGGCGGGACTAGCTTAACTGTCACTAAACACAGTATTTTAGGGTAAACTTTAACTCATGACTCCATCCTGTATTTTTAGGTGACATTATTTACTTGTGGCTCAAATTTACAATGCTCAAAAATCATTGGTTACAGTGTGATTGGTGGTGGTAGGCACAGAATGGCTGCCACGTCTCTGTCCGTCTGTCCCAGGGCAGCTCTGGCTCTGAGTGAATAAATAATGGACGAATGTGAAGCACTTTGAGTGTCTAGAGCAGCATTATATGAATAAAATCCATAAATTATGATAAATGCAGGACCTACATCAAAAATTTGCAGCAGAAACCGCCGCCACTACATCTTTTGTTTAACTTTTATTCAGATATATGGGGCATCGACTCAAAAACAGGCCAAAATAAAATGCTGTTGACAGCTGTGTTTTTATTCTATTTACCTCCCTCCTGCACCAGAACTTCTAAAACCATATTCCTTTATCAAATTTCTGCCCAGCGCGCATTCGGAGAGTCGTGTTTTTTCGGCATCAGCAGCAGTGGAAGTAAACAAAACCGGCGGGGGAACGGGAATAAAGCTTTAAGGTTTTTATCTGTCAGTGTCCCGGGCTCCGGACATACGATAGGACCCCCACAAACCTAATCTTCTCCGCGCAGATAAGAACCGCTGCGAGAGGGAGGCAGCCGTGCTCACTGCTATGTCCAAAGATATTACCGCGAGCAGCATCCGCCAACCCCGGCGCCAAACGGGACGGGTTTATTCACCGACAAACAGGTCACTGGCTGCAGGGAGCGGAGGGAGGAGACCAATGTGCAAGGGGCAAAAGTTGAGGATCGTAAACACTTAGGACACATAAAAACATTTAAGAAAAGAAAGAATCTCTGTTTAATCATCATAAAAGCTCCACACAAAAACTTCTCTACTCTTGCTGCTCTTAGAATTATTTATTTACTTGGCCAGCCAGAGAAATTCTTTTTATATGCTATACAAATACAGTACGGTACGGTAAATACACATTCAGATTTGGACAGAGCACGTCTCTGAGTGTCCTCTGGGTATTTTGGCTCATTTCCGGAGCTGGATCATTTGGTTCGGCTCATGGCTCTTCATTTTACCTCCTATATCTTTTATATTTCAGCCAAATTTAGCACAGTTTTAACAAATAAGTTGTATTGTGTACTCATATAAATACATGGATTGTAATGAAGAATTCAAAATTTCTTTGAAACTACCCAATGAACTGATTTGCTAACAGAAGCACTCTACTACACACAGCATATAAACACACCTATAATAGTGGTTAATGCGCTAACTACTTCCGCAGTTCAGCTAAACAGAATGATCCACTTCCGGTCACAGCTTGTAAGCGAGCAGCTGGACAAGGGCAGCTTCAAAAAACATATTTATGTCGTACACATCGCAAAATAAAATCACCAAACTAACGTTGCAGTGGACTAACGTAGGTCTCAGCCTTGTCTTGGTTTGCATTGGTACGGCCCAGTCCATGAATCAAACCTGGGCCTTCTTACAGTCAGGACACAGCGCCTCTCTCTGTCTCATTAATATCCCGTAAATGCTCAGCTCAGAAAACACTTTGGTCTCTGGTCGTTTCTCTCTGGAGCCCCAAACCTCCTCTTTAAACTCTCTCTCTCTTTCTCTGATTCTTTTGGAGGTGGCACCAGGGGGCATCATTCTTTTAAAGCTCTGCTCATAAAGAACACCAAGGCATCATTTCTGCAGTTAAAAAGGAAATCTGACCTCGCTACAAGGCACTTTATTACTACACAAGCGCTTAACCTCTGAGCTACAACAGAGTCAGCCATAGACGTTACATTCTCAGTCCAATGGCTCATTTCCCTGCTTTTTACCCACTGTACCCCTCATTTAAACTTTTCCACTATTCCTTCTTACCTCTACAATCACGACCTCAACCTGGTCAAAGGTCATGCACCAATGGCCCAACCTAAGCATACAAAATCTCACCTCTCTTTTCTATATTTGTGGTTTATTACGTTTAATGTCAGATTTGCTTCTTTTTTTCTAGCCTGTTTTGTGGCGTGAGCAGTCAAAGCTGGTGCTGGAATTGGTCTCTTTCCAGTCGGACTTGTGCCGCCGCCATTACTCCTGTGTAAAAAGATGAAGCACCCGAGCTCGAACTCAACCAATGAAGGTGTCGCTGATCAAAACGGGATCATCGACCCTTTGTTCTGAGCATATGATCAGGCGTTCTCCCTTTGTCAGAAGCATTTAGAACTAGGGCTGCACGATATGGAGAAAACATGCGATATTCCATAACTATGTTGAAAATTGCGATAATATTATTGCGATATTTGAAAACAGAGCCTATTTTTCGAACATAGTAAGTTAAATCCACTACATTTCACAAAAATCAAAAGTCAAAACAGCAACAAGATCAAAACTTAACACAGACTAAACCAGGAATAAAACAAGGCTAAGCTAAGACTAAAGGCTAAGACTAAATTAATTAAATTACCACTAAAACTGGACTTTTTAAACATTTTTATTTAGTCACAACACATGTTCTTTTAAGGCTCTGGTGGAAAATGATTCTTCAGTGTAAATCTCTGTCAGATGGAAGACCACAGCGTTATTGTGATATATTTAGATTCTTGCGATACGGATATTGCGATAACGATAATTTTGCGATATATTGTGCAGCCCTATTTAGAACAAATATTAGGAAATATTAGGTCTAGACTCATGGAACAGCTGCACTGAGGAGTTTAAATTATGTTCCTCTCCCTTCCACCTTAAAAAAAAACATTCAAAAGAGTGACTTTAAGCAGATATAAGAAGTCTGTGTGCGGAGATAATCTTGTTTTCATTGTAATGTTTGGTTAAGAGCTGTCGTGCTGTTGAGTGAAGTATAAAGAGCAGGCAAAATAAGCTTGAGCTTCAGCCTATACCTGTAAATGTAGCTGCAACTAAAAACTTGAGGTGTTTTATAGTTTTTGTTAAAAATTGGTGATAATGCTACCAAAAATCACTTAATTTTTACAAAATTAAATCAGACAAAGCCACAAGCTTCTTGAAGATGTTTATACATATGATATTTTTAATCAAAAACACAAAATGTACATTGTTTTTAACTGTGTACTGCTCTGTCTAGGTAATAAAACCTTCTCTCACAGAACATGGCATGTGTCAGAGTCTATTAAATATCCCAGTTGGCGATTATTTGATTACTAAATTAGTTGACGATTATTTCAATAATCGATTATAATTGATTCATCCGATTAGTTGTTGCAGCCCTAATTTTGTTTGGGCTGAAATAAACTAGCACCTAACTAACTAGCTTTATAATAAAGCCCAGGTATCAGACACTTGTTGTTTTTTTGGAGATGACTTCTACTATACTGCTAATAACTTTTCCTTAAAAGTTAAATTATGATTTTAGTCATATTTTTTAAGCAGTCTTGGTCGCCTCTGGAACAGCAGCACATTTTGCAGCCTTTAAAAACATTATCTGACTAAAAGAGAATGTTTTTTTTCAAAAGTACTTATTGTGTCCCTAATATAATTAAAGACCAAAATCTTGGAACACAATCACATTGAGACAAATGAGCCAAAATGAGTCAAAACTAGTGTTTGGCTTTTTTATTTGCCAATACACACAAAAAAGTATTTACAGTACAACAAATTGAGGGAGGAGGACTGCAGCTGTGCCAAAAGAAAGCAATGAATATAAAAAACAGGGTCTAATGCAAAAGACTAGACTAGAAAATAAAAGAACACAAAAGCCGGGTCTAACTGATCTAGAAAAGTGGTGCGTGTTCAAAAACATACAAGATACAACTGATAAACCTAAACAAACCTAAACCTACATGTTGCACTTAAAGCTGGGGGCACACTACACAATTTTCTCAGTGGTTACAGATTCTGAAAAGACTAGGAGCACACACTAACGACTGGTTTCAGCAGATTTAGTTCTGACGACTGCACTACAAGATCTGCTGAGGCCACAACTGACGCCAACCAAACGCAGCAAACTCTCACAGGGAACTAAATGGTAAACAAACATGGACGCTACCTGGGTCGCTGTTGCCGTTGTGTGCGCAGCTATCTGTTTGGAAAAAAAGAAAAAGAAAAACATCTATGTATCCAATTTCGCTTGCGCTCAACTTTCTTCGGTGTTTGCCATGGTTTGTTTTCTTCTTCTTTAAATCTCCACTTATATTTTCCCGCCGCTTCCTGTTGCGTCGTCTTCGTTCTCTGAAGTTATTTCCTGTGTCCCATCAACTGTTTTTCATCGGCCGCTGGACTCCATGAATTCCCAGTTGGATGTAAACAGCCCACACTACAGGAGCCTGCGTCCAGAGTCGGCTTTGATTGACGTCAGGCCGGGTTTTTGCGCCGATTCGAGTCTTTGAACATCACACACTAACGGATTTCAGGGCCGACTGGTGATTACGATTCCCTGCAACTAGTGTTGACTGTTACAGACTCGGCGCAACTGTGAATCGTTATAAAATCTGTCAAAAAAACGTGTAGTGTGTCCTCACCTCCCAACCAACTCTACAACTCAGTTCAACTTCAGACGCATCTAGCATCTGACGCGAGAGAAGAGAGACCATCTTCTTCTTCTGCTGGGGTTTACTGCCGGTTAGCAAATGTTTTGGTGTGCATTACCGCCAACTTCTGAACAGGACTGTGAACCAAAATGTGCTCTAAGTTCGCCTACAGAGTCATGTTCTAGTGAGGAACTGAAATAGTGCCCTTGTTAAAGTGTGTCCTGAGTTCAGTCGGAGGATTTTGGTTAGGGTTAAACAGAATTTTTTCCTCTTCAAATCTACGTAGGAGGGTTTCCTTTTCTCTGTGGTAGTGAATAGTCTATTATTGCATGTTCTGTGGTTTCTTGAGATTGCCCACACACACACAGTCTCTCTCATTTTACCCACTGTCTTCTGGATTGAGTAGCATTGTCTCCCTTTATGCTCTTTATCCCACTCTTCTTGCCATTTCTTTCTCAGCTCTTCCTTCACTACATATTTAATCTCTGCCTTGCTGTATGAGACTGGGAGACTGATTTCTGTCTTCTTCATGGCTTCCTTGGCGTACCTGTCTGCCAGCTTATTGCCTTCCACACCTATATGGGCTGGAAGGAGAGAGACCGTGCCACCCGTCGTCTCCCTTTAACCCTTTGGGCACCAGATTTTTTTTTTTTTAAATACAGCTTTTTGACATCTGAAATTCAAAAGGCTGTGGCTTGAAATAATTAGAGATTGAGTCTTACTGTTGAGAGAAATGTTTATGAAGGTAGTAATTACAAGCATCTAATGTGCATCATCATTATCAGGCAGACGTGCTGAATGATGTTATTTTCAGTAAATACAAGATGATGAACCTCTATAGCATCTAATGTCCCATAACTAGTAAAATGTGAGGAAATAGAAATGCAGAATGTAAACATGTAGGGGGCACTTTGCAAAGTCTGTCATGTCCTGGCAGCAGCTTCATCAACAGGGTTGCCAGATCTGACTGACAGTTTCCAGCCCAAATATAACGTAAAACCCGCCAAACGCAATAAAAACCCGCCCAAATCACAACCATTCTACAATCTTAATGTTAAAACTGTAATACATATGAAATAGCATATTTTGAGCAAACAAAACTTCACAACTGCCAATGGAAAAAGTAATAAACTCCACGATGAGTGTAATCAGAAAAACAAATAGCTCTCTCATGGGGCTGCAGTGTTTACTTTTTTCAACCAATCAGAGGTCCATAATTAGACATGTGATTGACAACTAATGACACTAATATTACTACTTCTATTTTACAAATTAATTTTATTCATCAATAACCAGCAAATATATACAATTGTTGATCAGAAAATTTTAAATTATTATTAAAATAAGTTTATTTTACATTTTCAAAATCCCGCCCCATAAGTCTAAAAATAGCCCAAATATTATACACCCGCCCAACGCTATTTTTTTCCGCCGAGAGAGAGCAAAAGTAGCCCAATCTGGCAACACTGTTCATCAAACTGCTGTATCCACCCCTGATAAACTTCCTCCTCTCTCTGATCCCAGCCTCATCAGTGCTGTTGCTAGTCCTGTTTATACTCACCACGCCTTTCTCTTCTCCCACCACTTCAGCGAAAAGTGCGAGGATGATAGGGAGGTGCTTGGTGTAGACTTATTTCACTCAAAACTGCACTGTTCCCGAGTTCACCCTCAGTACCGAGGCTGCGGAGACTCCGGGCTGCCCCACCTTCCCTCGACCAAGTCACGGGAACAGCATCTTCACGCACACATCTCCCACTTAAAACCGCTTTATTACCGACCTCACGTTCACTCCTGGGGCCAGAGTAACTAAATGCACGCCTGCCTCTGTCACCTACAGTTGGAAAAGTGACTGTAAGCATCCAAGAACTAGGGTCTGTTTTGTTCATCAGCGTTGCTTGTCGCAATTCTGCAACTTTGGCGCTTGGAGGGTTAAATCTTCTTCCTCTGAGATGCCAGTCAGAAGTTTCCACAAAGGTCCCGCCCACAGCACCTTCTGTCACAGAGCAGAGGAGGAGAGACAGAAGCAGGACATACACAAAACATCACTGCTGCATGTAACAGTATCTACTGGTGCCATAAAGAATAGAATATAATATAATAGAATAGTACTTTACTGTCTCCTATTTACAACAAAAGGAAAAATTTGTCTTTGGCTTGCACCATACACATTTCATAGTCACACGTTAAGTATAAAAACACTTCTATATGTTAGTATCATAACTTAATAAATTAGGTTAAATTAAATTAAACACACAACAATAGCAGCAAGGCAATCAAATGAGTTTCCCAAAAAAAAAAAAAAAAAAAAAAGGCAGGGCTGAAGGAATAAAAGAATGTGTGTAGATGTTTTTCTTAGCACAGGGGAGTCTGTACCTTTGTCCAGACGGAAGACGCTGAAAAAGATTAGAAAGAGGATGGGACGCCGATCGTCCTGCATACTTTTATGACTGAGACGATAAACTGCTTCACTGTAGCGCTGTGACATGTGGGTCTGTGTGTGACCTGGGAGTTTACTGCCTGCTTTTACAATCCTGGAGAGTTTTGATTTGTTTTTGACCAAACCAAGAAACTACATTAAATATCAGTATACTCTCCATCATGGACTGATAAACCCTGGTTAAAATACGATCACTAACTTCAAAGGTTTTCAGTTTGCGCAAGAGAAAAAGTCTTTGCTGTGCTTTTTTGTAAACATAGTCCACGTGTTCATTGAAGGTAAAGGAGCAGTCCAAAATAGTTCTTAAAAGAGTTCACTTGCTCCACCTTCTGGCCATTTAATGTAAGAGTTTGGAACAGTGGGTCTGACTGAGAAAGAAAAAGAGCACTTCACTTCCTTAAACTTTTTGCATGATGCCTTTTTACTACAAAATGAAAAATGTCTGTGAGGAATCAGTAGAAAGAGAGCTGTACGCCTTGTTTTTTTTTGATAAATGAATGGACTGAGCATTCTGAGGCCTCAGAAACTCAGCGCCAGAGAATACAGGGTTACTCAAACAGACGTTAATGCAACAAAAGATTCCAACTCTAGGTCTGTTTTTGATGAGGAACTATTATCACATGGTAGAAAGCTCAGAAAAGTCAATTTTGCAGAATGTACAGCCTTTAAAAACAAGAGAAAAAAAAATCTTTAAGAATAAAATAAAACATTTTTAACATACATAACAAGACTCGTTCCATTTCTTCTGCTGCAAACTTCTTCACACTGTGCCGTTTGACAGGTAAAACCAAGAATAATTGAACATAAAAAAGAACAAGCCACAGTATAATTAACACCAAGGAAACACGCCTTTGAATGACACTCTCCCAAACATATATTTAAAAAGGGACACATTTCTTAAAGCAATACATTTAGCTCAAATTAAAATCCCAAATGAGCATGCTGTTGGCTGCCTTTTCAGGAGCAAAACCATGGCCATGTTTAACGCCTGTCACTCTGTTCAAAGACATCGCTCCGCACACATTTGAGGCTTTGTAGTTTTGACATATGCGGAAATGTGTGGCTCTTTTTTGGACGAATGAGTGTGAAAAATTCATAGCTCTTCAAAGTCTTGGGGAAAGAAAATGATGCAACAAGCTATAAAATATTGAAGCGCTGCCTGATTTCAAGCAGCAAGGACATTTTAGAAAGAAGTTACTGTTGTTCAGGACGTTCAGGGGCTGTGTGCTGGAAAGTAAAGTGAGGTTAAAGCAACTTCAAACATATCCTTTCTATATACAGTACATGTAAGTATTTCTCTAAATGTCCTCAGACACATGTACAGATGAAAAATGTCTCTAAAGAAAGACATATAGACGTATAAACTGGCTTTGCATGGCAGAATAAACCTGTCACCTTTTATATGCGACATCCATTAAAACGCGCGGCTCTTACTGAACTAATATTGTGACGTTAACAGTCTGCCGGTGCTCAGTCTAACCTTATAAAACTGTCTTTATTACTGAGAGTGTTTGTGATCGGAGCGAGCAGGAGCAGAGCAGTGAAGAGCTTCGGGGAGAGACCACACTCCTACGTTCACTGACACAGAGTCAGCAGAACAGACAGATCAACCATGACGTTACAGAGAGACAGAGGAAAGCCTTAGAGAGACTTACAGAAAAACAGAGAGGGGCTGTTCAGCAAAATGTTTATGTTAGGAGCCACAGAACTAAAGCAGAGGTTTAAAAGCCAATCTGACGCTTACTGAAAGGGGTATGGAGACATATTTTAGGGCTTAAGGACCCTTAGATTGACCAGTATAAGAGCACAGTGGGAGAGTGATTGACTGCGTTTACATCACTAGAATACTCTGATCATAATCTGAATACTGTATGAGCATACTCCAAATAAACACTGTTTTAGAATGACCTTAATCAGATTAAGACACCTGGAGTATTTTGATCTTATTCTGATTAATTGCTGCATGTAAACACCTTTATCAGATTATGGCTTGTTCTCACCTTGTAGGCCGAAGTTAAGCTGGCTTTGTTACTGATAAAAACTTTCTTAATCCAAGAGAAAACGGTCCAAAGCGCCGTTATGCTCAGCAAAACAAGCTAGCGGTTATTAGCAACAGCTGTTTCCGGTTTTAGACGGCACCGTGGGGCTCTTACTTCGTAAAACAAACATTTATTTTTAACATTATAATAACATGAGTCAAACTAGTGATGTTATATAGTGAGTTGTTTAAATGTAGGGTCAGTACAGTTGCACAGCATGGAATATATACTGCACAGAAAGCTGGGACTAAACAGGAAACAGAAGGTGTTGCGTAGCGTTAGCATTAGCTTTACCTCCAGCCTCTCATCACTACACTCCAGCGTGTTTCAAACATCTACTATAAATATGTTTTATATCTGATATATAAACATAACATTTAAAACTCTAACTTAAGCTTAATCAGAATATGCTCTTGACATGTAAACAAGAACATGCTAATTCCAGTAGCGCATGTAAACATCTTATTCAGAGTATGAGCTTAATCTAAATATGGGCCTTAATCAGAGTGTGATGTGCTACGTAAACGCAGTCATTAAAGCTCGTGCTTCTGATCATGAAGGTTGTGGGTTTCTCAGAGAGAATCGGAGTCACATGACCTGAGTGGAGGGTCCCTCCCTGCTGTGGTTCTCTCCTCTTCCTCCGACCGCATGCAGCCACAGGTGAACTGGAGAATCTACAGGTTCACACTTTAAATGAGCCACCTTACTCTGGTCTAGAACTCTGGTCAGCTGGTACACTCTGAGCTCTGGTGCGCTCCTGGTGTGGTCCTGGTGCGCTCCTGGTGTGGTCCTGGTGCGCTCCTGGTGTCCTTCTGGTGCGGTCTTGGTGTGGTCCTGGTGAGGTCCTGGTGTGGTCTTGGCGTGGTCCTAGTACGGTCCTGGTATGGACCTGGTGCACTCCTGTTGATGTCCTGGTGTGGTCCTGGTGCACTCCTGGTGCGGTCTTGGTGTGGTCCTGGTGCACTCCTGGTGCAGTCCTGGTGTGGTCCTGGTGCACTCCTGGTGAGGTCCTGGTGTGGTCCTGGTGCACTCCTGGTGAGGTCCTGGTATGGACCTGGTGCACTCCTGGTGATGTCCTGGTGTGGTCCTGGTGCGCTCCTGGTGTCCTTCTGGTGCGGTCTTGGTGCACTCCTGGTGCAGTCTTGGTGTGGTCTTGGTGTGGTTCTGGTGCGCTCCTGGTGTGGTCCTGGTGCGGTCCTGGTGTGGTCCTGGTGCACTCCTGGTGCGGTCCTGGGTGCCCTCCTGGTGCAGTCTTGGTGCGGTCTTGGTGTGGTCCTGGTGCGCTCCTGGTGTGGTCCTGGTGCGCTACTGGTGTCCTTCTGGTGCACTCCTGGTGTCCTTCTGGCGCGGTCCTGGTGCGCTCCTGGTGTCCTTCTGGCGCGGTCCTGGTGCGCTCCTGGTGTCCTTCTGGTGTGGTCCTGGTGCGGTCTTGGTGTGGTCCTGGTGCGGTCTTGGTGTGGTCCTGGTGCGCTCCTGGTGTGGTCCTAGTGTGGTTCTGGTGTGGTTCTGGTGTGGTTCTGGTGCACTCCTGGCGTGGTCCTAGTACGGTCCTGGTATGGACCTGGTGCACTCCTGGCGCTCCTGGCGTGGTCCTAGTACGGTCCTGGTATGGACCTGGTGCACTCCTGGTGATGTCCTGGTGTGGTCCTGGTGCGCTCCTGGTGTCCTTCTGGTGCGGTCTTGGTGTGGTCCTGGTGCACTCCTGGTGCAGTCTTGGTGTGGTCTTGGTGTGGTTCTGGTGCGCTCCTGGTGTGGTCCTGGTGCACTCCTGGTGCGGTCCTGGGTGCCCTCCTGGTGCAGTCTTGGTGCGGTCTTGGTGTGGTCCTGGTGCGCTCCTGGTGTGGTCCTGGTGCGCTACTGGTGTCCTTCTGGTGAGCTCCTGGTGTCCTTCTGGCGCGGTCCTGGTGCGCTCCTGGTGTCCTTCTGGCGCGGTCCTGGTGCGCTCCTGGTGTCCTTCTGGTGCGGTCTTGGTGTGGTCCTGGTGCACTCCTGGTGCAGTCTTGGTGTGGTCTTGGTGTGGTTCTGGTGCACTCCTGGTGTGGTCCTGGTGCACTCCTGGTGCGGTCCTGGGTGCCCTCCTGGTGCAGTCTTGGTGCGGTCTTGGTGTGGTCCTGGTGCGCTCTTGGTGTGGTCCTGGTGCGCTCTTGGTGTGGTCCTGGTGCGCTACTGGTGTCCTTCTGGTGCGCTCCTGGTGTCCTTCTGGTGTGGTCCTGGTGCGGTCTTGGTGTGGTCCTGGTGCGGTCTTGGTGTGGTCCTGGTGCGCTCCTGGTGTGGTCCTGGTGTGGTCCTAGTGTGGTTCTGGTGTGGTCCTGGTGTGGTTCTGGTGCGTTCCTGGTGTGGTCCTGGTGTGGTTCTGGTGAAGTGTAAACCATGGCTGTATTACAGACCTGGACAGTGAATGACGTCATGACCGCTGTTGTTTTCATTGGCGCGTGATGCCACATACGTTTTTCACCTCTGCGTTATTTCCATGTTGTGCGGCCCATAGAGGGCGCACTGTGGCCCTCGAGCAAGCGCGCTCTTGTTTCATGTCACCACATGAACGACTCTGACCAGTGGCTGCGATGGCGGGCTAAAGCAGTGATGTAACAAACCATAAAAAGTAATTTTTTAAGCCAAATTAAAGATTTTGAACCCGGAGAAGTCCATGATGTGAAAAAGGTAAGAAACAGGGCTTGACATGAACACAAGCTAACCAACCAAATACAGCTAACAACACAAATACTCCCACTTCCACTTTGTCCGGTTGAATTTAATGCATACCTATATCTTAACTTTAAAGGTTAGACTTGAATTTACGCCGCTTTGGGTATATGCCATTTATTATTTAGTAATTCATCATGAATAAAGAAAAAAGAAAAAAACACTTCTGCTTTGTTTTAAAAGATACATTTTTTTTCTGCTAAGATAAACCTGTTTTTTAGTATTTGATAAAGCCCTGTTTATACATAAAACCAAATTTATCATTTCTTTAAGCTTATTGTATACTATAAAATATACCCAAAAACATAACTAATTAAATTATGACTAGTAAAAATTAGCTAGCAACCTTTGACAGTGTCCAGTGAGCAAAAAATATAATGTCAAGCCCTGATAATAAAGACTACAAAATCTGACCATTTTGGAAGCCGTAGTGTCCTGTCAGTAGAACACCAAACGTTTCTTTTTACATTGGACTCTATCTGGGCTGCATGAGATTTTTTCCCTGCAGTTCCAGGAAGCGGCCACTAATCAGACTGACATCAGGGGAGGGGGCGGTGTCCTCTCCAGGTCTTAATATACACCCAAAGCACCACAGTACATCTCTGACCTGTTGGTCCCATATGAACCATCCCGGACTCTGAGAACCTCAGGGACAGGTCTCTGCTGGGACTCTGAGGACCTCAGGGACAGGTCTCTGCTGGGACTCTGAGGACCTCAGGGACAGGTCTCTGCTGGGACTCTGAGGACCTCAGGGACAGGTCTCTGCTGGTCCCAGAGTCAGGACTAAACTCAGTGAAGCAGTGTTTCAGTTTTCTGCAGCTAAACTCTGGAACAGTCTTCCTGTCGATGTTAGACCTCTACTCTGACAATGTTCAAGTCCAGACTTAAAACTGTTCTTTAGCTGTGCATATGACAACTGAAAGTGTTTTATCTGCACTCTTCTCTTTTACTTTAATTTTAAATTAATTCTTAATTATAACTTTTAAATTTGATTTTATTGTTTTAATTGTAATTTCTTTTAAACTTGCCTTTTTTTTCTGTAAAGCAATTTGAATTACTCTGTGTAGGAATTGTCCTATACAAATAAACTTGCCTTGCACCAGCTGCACCGCCTCATGCTGCATTTTTTCCTTCGCCACTGTTAAATCCGTCGTGCGTCTCCAGCGGCCCTCTCATTCGGGACATTTCGTGGCCCCGTATTGACACTGCGCACTAACCCCAGCCCGTACCGCACCGCTCCAGTGTAAACAACTTATTTGACAAACCAATTAGAGGCTGTTATATAAAGTGCTACCGCTGCCTAAATGATGTTTCCCTTACGTACACACAGAACCGCGAGTGCTTACACGGGACGCGCTCTTGGACCGCAGCCAGCCAGTCATTTCCAGTTTCATTAAACAAAACGCTAAGTGACTCATCTCGAAAACTGCACAGATAAATTTGCATCTCTCTCGTCTCTCCTCTCTCTTCTCTTGCAGCAGATGTTTTGCAGCAAATCAAGCCCCGCGTGGCAGCTCTGAGCGAACGCACGTCAGGCTCCCTCTGAAGAATGAAGGTGCTCTGGATCTATGGACTGCCATAATTACATTGTTATTGATTCGAGAGAGATCCGCGGGGCCCGAGGTAAATCTCCCGCTGCCGGTCGCACAAACACACACAAACACACACAAACACACAAACACGGCTGTCTCCAGCACGCGTTTATGTTCAGTTCAGTCCTGATTGGATTAGTGCAGGAAGGACACGAGCAGCACTAGATCATTTTAGATGATTCTGCATAAATATTACACGGGGACAGAGCCACTCCATGTGCTGTTTTCTCATATTGTGAAACGTGAAATATACGTCTGTATGCACGTAATGAAAGTCCGTCAGCTGGCCAAAATTAAGCACTTTGAAGCATTAATACACGCCTTTGTGACCATGAGGCTGGGTTACTGCAATGTCTTTTAACAGGCACACGAAAATTCAAGCACATCACCCCGGTTTTATCCTCCCTGCTCTGGCTGCCTGTGTACTTTAGGATCCATTTTACACTTCTTTTATTTGTTTTTAAATGTCTGAATGGCCCCACTGTACCTCTCTGAGCTCCTGAACATGTACACTTCTTCACGGTCACTCGGGAAATTCAAATTCTAAACGAAAGCTCAGAGGGGACCGAGCTTTTGCAGTGGCAGCACTAAGACTGTGGAACGAGCTGCCTTTGCACATTAGACAGGTCTGAGATGTTGACATTATTATTATTATTTTTTTCTTATTCTGTTTTATACATCTATTGTTTTATCATCCTGGATTGGGGCATAAACACCTTTAAAAAGGGTCCGCATGTCCTCCCTGTGTTACTCTGGGTTCTCTCTTCTTCCTCCCGCCGTCCAAAGTCCCAAGTGACCTCCAGTAATTTGTAAAAATTCCCGAGGTGGTCTGTGATTTTTATTCCCTGATTTGTAAAATTTAAATTCTCCAGAAAAATTACCAAACATATTTCAGCCAACACAGGGGTTCTCTGATAAAAGTAGTCCCATGCGAATCCCCACATCTGTGATTCGGGCATTTTTTGTCGGGAAAAACATTGTAATAGCGATCCAAAATGCCTTTTAACACTCCATTTTACATCTGTATCTAAACTATATTAATAATAACAGGTCTCTTTTGGTCCTACTCCGAAATGATTACTTTTTTTCCTCTAATTAAAAAGTATAAAACAAAAGAAGACAAACTACAGTGAAGGAAGTGGTCCCGGAAGCACACAACCTGTCATCAAACTAAGTTTTTGGACCAACGTGAGACTGTTTTGGAAAGTTCTACGCTTTTTGGGCTAATGTTAGATCAAGAGAACCGTATTACAGTGAATGGATTAAAAGAGAGGGGCACATACTGTTTAATAAATGCGTCGTAGCTGTAAAGTGTTTTTGTCAGTACTGTAAAGCAACATAATTAATAGTAAGCTACTATTAGTTAAGTAGAGCTAGCAACATGAACGAAATATGTGATTTAGTGTGATTGTCCAACGTCATATCCGCAGTAAAATCTGTAAAATTTACTAAATTACAGACATTGCTTATCCCGTGTATTGAATATTTCTATATTTAGCTTTGCGTATTACCACTAAACTTATATTTTGATGTACTACTGCTAAGGTTAATAACGCTTCAACATTAGTAATAATAATACTTGGATTTTATGTGATGTTTTTCTTCTTTCACTCTAAGGTCACTCTACTCTTAGGTGCATTCCAAATATGGCACAAATAATGAGCTTGCTACAAAGTTATCGGACCCAAGGTTGCAGGGGGGGCTCCTGTCGATGGTGGGAAGACTCTGCAGAAACTGAGAACTTTTTGTGGCCCTGCCCTATGCACAAAAAAGTTACTCGAAGCCAAGAAGATATGCAGAGATCGTTATACATCGTCATACATAGTATAAAAACTTAGAACACTCCTCTTTTTGGAGCGCGCTCATTCTGCTGACTGTAACCTTACCTGTGTTTTTACTGAATAAACCTTCTGACTTGATTACACTTCTGAATCATCGTCCTCTTTGATGCTTTCACCCAAAATGAACAAATCTTACACGTGTGAATGCTCGACCAAAAACACCAACGTCGAGGGGTAATTCCTGAATTACAGAGGGTCAGGGGTAATGTTTATCCCGTGCAAATAGGGCTTTAGAAAAAGAATATGAGAGTGAATGGATGGTTGTCGGTGAATGCCTTTCCAAAGATGACAAAAGCGTCACCAAAAAGCGAACCATACCACCCCACTTTTAGGACCCCCTCAGCTGAAGGAGTCCTAAAAGTGGGGTGTGGAGTTTTAGGAGAACTGGTGACTCTAAATTGCCCCTACAGTGGTTCTCAAACTGTGGTACAGGCCCCAGTGATGGACAGTCTGGCTCGGCTTCCAAATGGGTTTTCATTTTATTATCACTCTGAGCATTGTATTTAAGGTTTAATTAGCATTTTAGATTTTTGTGTGTCTGTGTGTTGATAAGCTATTTTTTTTTTAAATCAGTAAAAGCCTTAGTTTTATGCAATTTGCACAAAATACAGATACTGATCTCATCTTTGCTGTCTCCAAAAAATGCCATGTTCGTGATACATTGAAATCTGGGAAGTCCCGACTTAAAAAAGCTGACTTCCGAAAAACATTCCTCCATAAAATCAGCTCGGAAAACACACAAGGAACAAGAATAACAACAAAACAATATTTGCATTTCCTTTTTTGTTTTTTTTGTGAACAAATAAATACATCAGAGCTGTTTGGTGTGGTACAGCGTTATATCTGGGATGGTTCTATTTATGGTTTAGTAATTCAGAAATAAATGAATTGTCAAAGGCGGTTTTGCAGCGCTTTAGCACTGATAACTTCATTCATTATATAAAGATGAGTACATTTTTGCACAGAAGGGTGAGATGTCTTCTTTAATATAACTCTTTAACCACACTGTCCTCCTGTCACAAGGGAAGTCCCCAGGATTCTGACATCAACTCGGATTCCAACACTTTCCGAGCAAAAATCTCAACCTGACACGGTATTTATGTTTTTAAATAGCAATAATGTTTTATACTAGCACTAGCACTTTGTTTTATCTTGCCCTGACAAAGGGGTTGCGCAATGACAATAAAGATTTATTATATTCTATTAAATGTCCAAGATTCCAGTGTATTATGACCACAGTGACAATCCAGATGCACCCAGATGTTGCTTCTTGTAACAGACACAGGTTTTGGGCCTGTGACCAGATTAAATGTTCCTGTAAAGCACAGGGAAATGATGAGACAGGCGACCGGTGAAGTTTCTCTTTGCCTCGCTTCTGCCATATTTATTAATACAATAAACGTGTATTTTTAGTGCACAACATAGCAAGGGTCTTTCAAATACACAAATATGCAATCAAATGCCTTCATGTATAGTAAACTACATCTGTTACATTATGTTCCACAATTCAGATGATAGGCTTTGAATTAATTACTACTCTTCTACAGTTCCAACATTACACATTACTCTCACTTTTAGATTACTCTCGCCTTGCTTATGACTCATGAATTGCAGGATAAAGACGACGCACTCTGGCAGGATTAGCGTTAGCATGAACAGTATTTCCTTTATTATCAATATGAACCAGTTAACTTACAACTTACACTTCTTTTAGCAACAAATGCAATATGTCAGGATATTATTTGGAGCTGAAGTCAACATAAGGGAGCCTAAAACAAATACACAATTAACTCAAAATGGCACCCACGGCATCGCCTTAGGTTGTTTACATCCTTTCACATCGCTCAAAACTTAACAAAATTACATTATCGATTTACTCATTTACACTTAGCTGTGTTTATTCACAGTGCTTCATGCCTCTTTTTGTCTGTTTTTTACTTAACAGTACATTGGAGAAACCAAAGAATCTCTGCACAAGCACCGCAGGGCCAACTCCAGTGGACCAGAATCTGCAGTACACCTCCACCTGAAGGCCACAAACCACTCCTCTGAGGACAGTGAGGTCCGAATCTTAGCCAGAGAGAAAGGATGGTTTGAGCGAGGAGAGAAAGAAGCAATCTTTGTCAAAAAAGATAAACCTTCTTTAAACAGAAATGGTGGTCTCAGATACAACCTTCCTTCTGTCTACAACAGTCTCCTGAAACCCAAACAAAACAAAGCAGTTTCACTCAGGTCATTAACATCTGAAGGAGCTGCCCAGGCTGGGGAGGGTTAACCACTCTGCCACTCACTCCAGCTGAGGACAAAGGACTCCTAACGACCCGAAACCACTCAGGCTCTTTCATAGTCTCCTGAACCAATAGAAGTTAGTTTCAGGTCTAACTCCTCCTTCCTAGGAGCAGATAAACCAGCTCTCACCAGTTCAGCTTCAGAACTGAGAAAGCCTCTTGGATAAAAGGTGAAACGTCTTCAACTTAAAAATCCAATCCAGATGACTGCTTTTTAACTTTTTGTTGCGCTGCTTTTTATTTAGTTACTAACCTGTAACACACAGGAAATGACGAGACAGAGGACTGGTGAAGTTTCTCTTTGTCTCACTTCTGCCTTTGACCTCACTATACTGTCTTACGTAGTCATGCGCCACCTATTGGCATGACCTGGTAATTACACCTCAAACAAGGTTAATTCTAAAGTTACTCTTTTCCATTACACACATTAGAAAACATAATGTGAATACACAATGTGTGTTACATTCTTTTTGTTTTTTGCTAATTTCTTCACTTTTTTTCAACAATTCTGTCTTGTTTAGCTCTAGTATAGACCTGGGATAGATCTGGTTTTGTCCTGGTTTAAACCCAGCGTTGTGCATGAACGAGTTCAAATGAACGCGCTCACTGAACACGTTCATTTTTCTGTGAACTCTGAACTGAACGCAACACATTTGTAAATCAAGAACTTGAACGTGAATTTGTTCAGATTATGTGAGATGAACGACGTACGTCACTGTTGGGGTTCAATTAAACGTCGGAATTTGTTTTCCCTGATGAGTCGAGTGACGAGGTCTGCTCGCACTTTTTAAACAGCGCTGTCCCTCACTGCCCACGATCTCCACTCCAAAACTGCACCGCTTCACCAGAGAGCGCTTGTGTGTGCAATGCATCTTGGGTAACGTAGTGTGAAGCCAAAGATAGTCGAATCTAATATCTTTGGCTTCACACTACGTTACCCATGATGCACTGCACACGCAAGCATAACAACAAGCGTAGACTTCATAGCAACACCAGAGCGGGCAGCAGCAGTCTGACAATGGCAGAGTGAAGGCACAGAGAACACAGACGATGCTGCCTCTAACTATGATCATTTACAGACATTTTACACATTGTCACGCAAAGACTCTGACGGAAAAAAACCTTACCTTTCTGTGCAAGCTTATATCTGCAAAAACGTTCATTTTGTGTGATAGAATTTAAGATCTACAGTGAACAGTTTTAGGCTAGAAGGTAGGTACATGTATCGTGATAGAAGTCATAGTTTGAAAAACAAGTTCAGCCTTTCATTTACATATCTCACCTAAAAATAAAATGAACTGAACTTTCAACTAGTTCAAAATTAAAATTGTGAACTATAAACGTGAACAGTTCACTTTGAACATGTGTGAACTGAACTTTGAACTAGTTCATGAAAAGTGTAAACTTGCACAACACTGTTTAAACCTGGTTTAGTTCAGGTTTAGTCCCTGTTCTGTCCTTATATTTTGTGTTGGCCCCTTTATCCCTTGGTTTAGACCCGGTTTAGGTCCATTATAGTCCTTTAAACCTTGTACTCAGAAAGCTGAATATTTTTTGAGGTGGTTCTTGCGGTGCAAAGTTTTCGAACCATGGCCTCAGGTGCATGAATTTGAGAGCGTCTACCCCACCTCAGGCCCATAGTTTCTGGGACAGACTCCAGTCCATTTACCCAGAACCACCACAGCCATTTAAAAAGTCATGCCTCCCTCATTTCTGTGCAGCGTGTAACTTTATATCGTCACTGCTCAGACTAATGTTATTCTCTCAAAACGACATCACGCATTCAAACAACAGCCGCGGGCAATTTCCATTCGTCTCCCGTTTCTGTTCGATATTACATTGTATTTCTGTAGCAGACGAAAACAATACTGTGAGATTTACATACCTCATAAATTCAGCTTCTTTTTTTTTCCTTCTTTCCATTCTCCAAAAGGCCAGACCGGACTGACATTTCCCTGCTGTATCTCTAACTGCAATAACAAACACGGGCTTATCTGACAGGGCTCTGAGATGAACGAGACAGAGACAGGGGGACGCTTCAGTAACGGGCGGCATGCTGGGAAAAACTGTAGAGGAAGCAGTGATGGTATCTGACTATAACAGGCGCTCGGACCAAAAAGTACAAGTCGTGTGGAGAGAAACGGATAAGAGGCAGTGCTAAAAATAAGAATTGTGGCTCGAGAAAGTGTAAAATTGACTGAAAGCAAGAGTGACTCGAATATAATGGTTGGATTTTGATGAAAAGTCATGAAACATTGTTGTTTTAGTGTTGGATAAAGAGTTTTTAAAAGAGACGATATTCTGTAAAATCAACTTTTTTCTGTATTCTCCCATGTTATAATGTTGTTCCCTCATCAAAAACAGACCTGGAGTTGTGTTTTGTCTCATTCACATCCGTTTATGTAATCCTGTATTCTCTGGCGTTGAGTTTCTGAGGCCTCAAAATGAACCTCCACCTACTCCAGGAAGCACTGACCAATCAACAACAAGCCCTCTACATCCATAACTTCAATTCAGATTATTCATTTTGATTCAAGTAATTTTCACTAGTCTGAATTGATTTACTATTATTTAGCCTAGAGTATTTCACTTGTTTTAAGTTTTTTTTTCCCTGCTTCAAACTATTTTTACTTAATTCTGGCAAAATTATTTGTTTGTGGGGTAAGAGGAATTTTCTTATCCCATTGACAGATTATTTTGAAAGTGAAAATAAAGTAATAAAAGTAAATAGCTATAGTAATAGTATAATAGTAATATAATAATAATAATAATAATAATAATAATAATACATTTTATTTATAAAAGCACTTTTCATGCCACTCAAAGACGCTGTACAAGGGTAAAACAAGAGAAACAAACAACAAAATAAGCAAACAAAGAGCTACTATTAGCTAATAATAGCTAATAGTAATATAAGTAAATAAAAAAATAGCTTGAAACAGGGAAGAAATACCTTAATCTAGTAATAAGTTAGCAAATAAGTAAATAAATCCAATCTAGAGAAAATTTCTGAATTAAAGTTATTTGAACTAATGTAGATATAAAGATTTACGCTGATTACTCAAAGCTAGATTTTATTTGAAGCAGTAAATAGCATCATACAAAAATTTAAGGAAGAGTGAAGTGCGCTTTTTCTTTGATTATGTTCAAACAATCGCAACACTCTGCTGCCCTCTGCTGGTCTCTTCTTCTGTTTCTTTATGGCACCAGTAGAGCTCTTATTAAAAACATGTTCTTTTAGTCACATAATGTTTTTAAAGCTTGTAAAATGTGAAATGTTGCTCTAGAGGTGACCAAGATTAGTTAAAAAATAGAAATAAAAGCAGAATAAACCCTCTTTAACAGAATTAAGCAAGTGTTTTAAATATTTTGAAGCGTATACCTCACTGTTAGAAGCCGTTGTGACGCTTCTGTCCATGTTAGTCGACTTTATGGGACGACCTGATGCTCATCGTGCTGTTCCCTTGTACCACTCGCTGTCCTCTGATGGAAGGCTCGTGTCTCTGTTCCGGGAAACATCCATAATACAGCAGAGAGCGCACACAGTTACATGCTGAAAGTGAAAGAACACAGCTCTGGCTTCGCAGCGGTGAAATACAGGTCGACCTCTTCGTGATCGTATTTCTGAAAGCTCTAAGACCTGGCCACGGCTCTATGCTGCTTTTGTTTTCTTATTTCCGCAGCATCCTTTGGCCCGAGCATAGAACTAGAGTTGGGTGGTAATGATGATTTTTTTGATAACTTGTACTTCTAAGAGTAGTTTAATCTTAACATACATTTTACTTCTACTTAATATATCGCAAAATTATCACAATTTCAGCAAACGCAATATCCGTATCTCAAGAATCTAAATATATCGCAATAACTGCTGTGGTCTTCCATCTGACAGAGATTTACACTGAAGAATCATTTTCCACCAGAGCCTTAAAAGAACATGTGTTGTGACTAAATAAAAATGTTTAAAAAATCCAGTTTTAGTGGTAATTTAATTAATTTAGTCACAGCTTAGCCTTGTTTTATTCCTTATTTAGTTAAGTTTTGATTTTGTCGCTGTTTTGACTTGTAAATACAGGAACTTACATTTTTGTGAAATGTAGTAAATTTAAACTTACCATGTTCGAAAAGTAGGCTCTATTTTCAAATATTGCAATATCGTTATTGCAATTTTCAATACAGTTATCGAATATCGCATGTTTTCTCCATATCGTGCAGCCCTACTTCTACTTGAGTAATAAATATTTTGACGTAACAATACTTTTACTTGAGTACAGTTGTTGGTGACTCTACCCACCTCAGGTCATGCACTGTTCATATGCTAACCCTAAAACCTGAACATGAACATTTATTTATTATATATGTATTTATATTTTTTAATTATATTTATATTATTTTGTTTGTATTGTATTATTTTATTTGTTGTATTTTTTGTGGTGGGAGGAGATTCAAAAATAGTCTAATTATTACAGGAGGCAAAAGGGTCTGTTGTCCCGGGCCCCAGGGTCAGATGGGGCCCAGAAATGGTTCCTTTTCTTATATTTTTCGTTATCATGGGCCCATGTGAAACCTTTTACCCGGGGCCCCATCAAACCTGTCAAAGGGCCTGGTCTGAAGTAAAGAATGAATTGAAATTGAATTGAAATATAGACAGCCTCTGGGGGCACCCCTGCAGTACCTTTGTGGACCCCCAGGAGGCCCTGCACACCGCTTTGGGAACCACTGCTGTACATATATCCAATGCTGAAAAACTTGCCCAGCCCTGGTTACTGTGTGCCAGAAAATTCTGTGTTGTCTTAGATAAGTGCAATTAAATTAGTTAATTTTCCTAATTTTTCTGTAATTAATCAATTATAATGAAAGTGTTAAATTCTCAGCCCTAGTATTGTTAATTGTGTAAATTCCTCAAAACAACACTTGTTTTTTGTCTGTCCCAGGGTTAGAACAGTGAGTGAGAACAGGCTGTGAGAGAAAAACTATTCAATGAAAATAGAAGTGAACAGGCTTTAAAATGTAATGAGGACATTACTTGGAAATACATTTTATTTTATTTTATTCTGGTCAGGTGCATACTTTTTATTCAATAACAGTCGAGAATTCAGACGCACATGGTTCAATGCTCTGTCCAGACCTGCTCCCCATCACCTGCGTTTGTTGTAACCATCCTGAAAACACGGGGCACTGACAGACACGCCTCTGCAGTTTGTCCTGTCCTCAGTAAAGCTGTTCCCAAATTAAATCCTGGATTAGTGAGAGAGGAGCGGGACACATGGGACTGTGAGAGCATCAGGCCGACGGTTCATCAATATCTCAGCTTCACTCAGAGGCAGGACAATAAGAGGACAAAGGTAACATTTAAACGGACAGATTATCGACTCTTACTTCATGATGTTTGAAGCTGCAGTTTGTAAATCCAGAGGTGTCCAGAGTGAATCTTTTGCCTCTGTCCTCTGCAGCCTCTTCTCCCACACTGAAGAGCTTTACATGACGACGCTGACCAGGAAAAGATGAGCCATGCCAGCCTGAGGTGTGAAGAAAACAAGAGATAGTTTGAACAAAGTGTAGTACCTGTATTTTGCCAGCAAACAGCGCTGTGGCATCTACACCACACTTTGAGTAAACAGCAGAGAAAATCATAATTCTGATCTGCAACTTGGTTTTCTGAAGCCATTATCATAAAAGCTTAATATTACTGACAGTTACTGAACTAAATATGAACGTATGAGACATAAAAGCCTCGTAGTTTGCTATAAAGGGTCAGCTGACGTCCGGCTAGGAGACAGATAATCACTGTTCAGAGTGGAGCCTGTCATCGTTTTCAGTGAGGACTACTTTTTCCTGTTAACTTGAGTGCAGCTCAGAGCGGCTTCCCGCTGTGAGACCAAAACATCTCTTCCAGCTTTTTCTAAAGATTGTGGATTTGGAAAACAAAAACCCCATCCTTGTGTAAACAAACGGCCAAAATGCAATGGTTTCTAACTTCATGTCCTCTTTCACGACATCCATAAATCTCCTCTTTGGTTTTCCTTTAGGCTTCCTGTGTTCTGGCAGCATCCTTCATCATAGATCCACTCTCCTTCCTCTGCCCAAACCATCTCAATCTGGAAAATCTGACTTTATCTCTAAAAACATGAGCTGTCCCTCAATCCTATCCATCTTCGTCATAAGAAAACATCAACATCTTCAGCTCTGACTCCTGTCTGTTCCTCCGAGTCTCTAAACACTGCTGCTTCAGGACCAACCACATTTGAGAAAAAAAACATACAACCAATCAGAGAAAGTGAGCATCACATAAACCCTGGCCCATTTTAGATAAACAGTTATGATTGGTCAGGATGGTGCAAGTAGGTTTAAATTGGAGGGGTTCAGACCCACTTCTATTCACTCAAAAAAAGGTAATAGGTCTTACTGGAAAGGCTGTTTCGTGTTAGCCCTGACATAATTCGTGCACAGTATCCCTGGTGCAAAAACTCCTTTCATTTTTGGTCTTATCATCAAAACAACCACAGAAATATCTCCTGTACTTCAGATCTCTTCAGCGAAAACCTCTCTGCACCTCTCCCCTCTCACTCCCCCGCTCCCCTCCTCCTCCTCTTCCACTGTTTCCATCGTATTGACAGAGGGATTTGAGCCGAGTGAGGCCCCGGATAAAGCTTATCTGCTCCAAACGCTCGGCAGCTTGTAAAACAATGCGCGAACAGGAAGCGGTATCTCTGCCGTGATAGATTGCAGCCTGTTGTTGGCTCAGCGCTCACGCCGGCCGAGCGAGACAATGAGATCGGCTCCGGGGCAGATCACGACCGCGCCGCACACGACCGCGAGGCGTAAAAGTGTCTCGTAATAACCGCGAAGGCTAAATGTTTATTAGCAGAGATACAAAGGACAGATAGAAGGCTGTGATTCATGTTTCTGCTGTTTTTACCTCTCAGAACAAGGTTTTTAGACAAGAGCAACCTTAGAGAAAGGTCTGAGAGTGAATCTCTCCTTCAGTGTGATTCTCCAGAAGCTTTCTTTTATTTTCCTAGCGCTGGGCTTTTTAGGAGTTTTTTCTTAAGAAACAGAGGGTCCTGGGACTGTTTAGTTATTGTTTATGTTTGATTGTGAAGTGAGGCGACTGCTGTTGTGATGTTGGGCTATAGAAATAAAACTGAATAGCAAATGTTTGAGATAATTTATGATAAATATGAATAATTATGTAACTTCTACTGATCTCAGAATGTATTACCTGTAACATTTAAAAAAGTCATTAAAGGCATTAAGACAAAGTGCAATACCAGTTCTCTTAACCCCTTCACGCCGTATGTCGCTAATTCGCAACATACCATTTAATCCAAGACTGCAGCGTGTTTTCCTTTGATGCCTGTTTGAAGATTATTTTTTTTATATAAATGGAAATAAATTCAGGCATTAAGGGCTTAAGCATAAACCAGGGGTTTAGGGAAGTGTCCTAGACAAAGGTCAAAAACTATAAAAGTTAGAAATAAATGCTACATATAAATCCTATTGGAATAGTGCTTTTAAAAGGAAAGGAACTGTAGAGTCTTTAGTAACTTCAAATGCGATAAACTTAAACACAAATGTGAGAAAACACTTGGAACAACTATGGATTATACAGTGAAGCCCAAAATTATTCATAACCCTGGCAAATTCTGACTTAGAGTTACTTTCATTCAACCAACATATTTGTTTTGTTTTTTTTTTTGACCAGAAATGACACAGGCTTCTCCCAAAAGACAATAACAAGATGTACAAGAGGTGTCATTATGGAAAAAAATATTTCTCAGCTTTTATTTACATTTACAATAATTAAATTTAAGTCAGAATATGCCAGGGGTATGAATAATTTCGGATTTTAGATTGTGAGGATGTCTCTCTCTCAGATGTGGGGCAGGAGCCAGTTTTAAGTTATAAGTTATTTTTATAAGAAATATCCAGAAAGAAAATTCACAGATGTTTATTAAAAAATTAATATTTATTAAAACTCTGCACATTAACAAAAGACATTTTGCCTGCCCCCATCAGGCCTATAGGATGTTGTGACGTCATCTAAAACCCAGTAATATGTATTTTTATTAATTGATAGATAATCTGATACTGAAGCGTGTGTAAATTGTGCGATAATGTATTTAAAAAAGTGTTTTATTGTAAAATTTAGGGCTGCATGATATGGAGAAAACATGCGATATTTGAGGTTGAAAATTGCGAAATTATATTATTGCAATATTTGTAAATATACTTTCCGAACATAGTAAGTTAAATTCACTACATTTCACAAAAATGTAAGTTCCTGTATGTAAGTCAAAACAGTGACAAAATCAAAACTTAACACAGACTAAAGCAGGAATAAAACAAGGTTAAGCTGGGACTAAATTAATTAAATTACCACTAAAACTGGACTTTTTAAACATTTTTATTTAGTCACAACACATGTTCTTTTAGGGCTCTGGTGGAAAATGATTCTTCAGTGTAAATCTCTGTCAGATGGAAGACCACAGCGTTATTGTGATATATTTAGATTCTTGCGATACAGATATTGCGTATGCTGATATTGCGATAATGATAATTTTGGGATATATTGTGCAGCCCTAGTAAAATTACACAAATTTTTCCAATATTTAGAAAGATCTTTTTTCATCAAAATCACAAAATGTACATTGTCTTTGTGGTTTTATGGCCTCACAACTCTGTCAGAGTAACAGACCCTCTTCTCTCAGCATTAGTTACTAATTTATTTGACGTTATTAATAATCATTTATATTAGAATAATCTGATTAGTTGTGGTGGCTCTGGAAAACACATAGAACTATATTTTTTTAGAAATACGAGGCCAGAATCTGGTACCATGACGTCAAACCTTGGGCCAGGATTAGACCCCTGGCCACACTTTGGACATGTGCTGTGTTTCTGCATTATTAAAATGAACATTAATACTGCCATAAGTCCAGACCGTCCAAACATCAGTTATCAATATCAATCAATCAACATTTATTTATATAGCCCAGACGGTCGTGGCCCCCTTAAAATTCCGAAAATCCCTCGCGGACCCCCAACGATAAAACTTCCCTTTATTCAAAAGACTCTGCCTTGGTTTTTCTCCATGTTTTTTTTTTATAAAACCATTACAAAAACAGTGATTATTGACTAAAATTTGTTTTAAAGTAATATTTTAAAACAAGTATACAACTGAAATTAATTTAAAATATTTTTTACGTTCTTAATATTTTTAGGTACTTAATATTTTCATTGACTTTTTATATTTTTGTATGTTTTATTTGTTTTTATGAACCAAAACCATGTGTCTGAAATAATAATAATATTAACAAAAAAGGAAAATAAATAAATTCAAATTGAAATTGAAATATAGACAGCCTCTGGGGGCCCCCCTGTAGCACCTTCGCGGACCCCCAGGGGTCACTTTGGGAACCACTGGTATAGCCCTTTACAACACAACACGCAGTGACCAAAGCGCTTTCCAATAAAATCAAAGTACAATCAATAAAACATAAAAATGGTAATACATAAAATACTATAATATAGAATAAGTCTGACAGCGTTACTAAGTGTTAAAACCCAGTCTGAATTAAAAGTTTTAAGCCTAGATTTAAAAAGACCAAATTCTGTGATGGGGGCAGCTTGTTCCAGAGTCTGGGCCCATCACCCCAGCGTTTATATTTAGCTCTCGGGACTTCCAAAAGTTGTTGATTTGATGATCTCAAAGCCCTATTAGGGTTGTGAAACGCTAATGTCTCAGCCAGATATGGTGGGGCAAGGCCGTTCAAGACTTTAAAAACAAACACTAACATTTTAAAATCAACTCTAAAAGAAACTGGAAGCCAGTGGAGTGAATAAAGCACTGGGGGATGTGCTGACGTCTGGAAGAGCTGGTTAAAAATTGTGCTGCAGCGTAGTCAGAAGTCAATCCTAGAGCTGATTAAAGCGTGAACAGCCTTCTCAAGATCCGGGCGATTGAGAAATGGCTTTACTTTAATTAAAAGTCACAACTAAAAATAAAAAAACTAGCTTTTACCACACTATCAAATTTAAAACCATCGTCAAAAATGACCCCAAGATTTCTGACATTTGGTCTTGAAGTTACTCTACCAAAGTCTGGAGAAACCAAGTCACCGAATAAAATTTACTCTGTTGTATCCTCATTTAAATAAAGAAAATTATGCTCTAACCACTGCTTGATGTCAGCAGTGCAGTCAATTAAAGGTCCTATAGCATTATCCCTTCCTGGAGTAACAGGAAGATAAATTTGCAGTTGCAATTTGTTTGGGCATGATCGATTCAAGCGGCAACATGTCAAGAATCTACAAAATGCACCCTTTCTACATTATTTATGCACCATTTGTTTACAAACTACAGCAGCCTCAGAAGTTCAAATGTCAAACTTAAAATGTTGTCTAAAGTTTTAAATGAACACTTTGCAATCTTGAAAAACTATTTATTTTCTTGGACAGAATATGAACATTTGCAAATCTGTTCTCACATTTTCTGTAGTCTTGTGAACCTCCTCGTCGTATTTTGGCAGTGAGATTTTGCCGGTGCGGTAGGTTTTTGAGGGTGACTTTTTCCTCCCGGTTGGTAACAGAAAGTCTATGGAGCACGTTATGATTACGATAAGTCCTCCTGGGGGCCGCGCCCGCGTGGAGCCGCACTTGATTGAGCTGACCTTGGACGAGAGCGCAGCGGCGTCAGAAATCAGTGGAAAGGAAAAAGGCAGCTTGTAAAATACAGGCTCGGGCTCCAGTAAATCTTACAGCGGTCATTTCCTCCGTCTTCCTGCTAGATACATGCGGCACTTAGCATTATATTTAATAACAGTGTTACGTAATATTCACTGGGTTAATGGTTGTAAATTGAGCAGAGAAAGAGGTTATTATGTGATTTGAACCAGCAGTGTAGGCCTGTCTTTAGCTAATGGGAGAGATTGTAATGGACGTATTCTAATGGTAAGTCATTATATCCTATTTATGAAAGGAGAGCATTAGCATCAGAGTCTAACTGAGATAATTGTACACATCTTTATCAAACCAGGACAATAAAATACTACAGGGCCTATACAAAAAGGTTTCAGAAGAGCGTTTTCCATTTTCTTAACTCTTTGACCGACCAACGTTGGTCAGTTTGTGGTCGTGTGATGCATCTGATAACTTGATTTAACTCAGACGAGAAACATGACAACACAGCTCCTGCCCACGGAATCCCAGAAATGCATCTGTAAAAAAATAAAATAAATAAATAAAAAATAAGAGGAAAAAATGTAAAAGAGGAGTGCCTCAGTGGCTAATAAAAATAAATAAATAAATAAATAAATAGGTTTTGTATTCTAAATGTTATTTATTGTTTAATTAAAAATACCCAAGTGCATTTACCTAAATATAAAATGCTTAACTTAAGAAAAAAAAGAAAAATGTATTTTTCTCAGCTTTCCTCTTCTTCTTCAGCTTCCTTCAACTGTTGATAAAAATGAACATAGAATAAAATGCTTTTTTTTTTAAATAAAAGAAGAATGTCTCTTCTTTCTTTTAGTGTTTAACCATTAAATAAAACTACAGCACACACGAGGCTTCCAGTCTTCCTGGGGTTTTTCCTTCTTGTTCTTGATCACGTTTTGTCTCCTGGTTTTGCCATTTGTCTGCTCCTTTGGATCCCTTCGCCTGTGTTGTTAATCGTTTTTGTCTTTTTGCCCTGCCCTCTTGCACCGTTGCCAGCTCGGACTTTCGAATCTGTTTTTGGCTTGCCTTGTTATAAATAAAATAACTTTTTTTTTTGGGACAATTCTGACTCCTGCATGCTGCATTCTTTGTCCTCTCCATTACTGGCCAAGATTGGAACAAAAGAAAGTTTGAAGCGTTTAGATTTCGTTAGGTAGGCAGAGTCTTCTACCTGATGATAAGATGTTGTATTCTGAGAAACGTGGATGCTGAGGGTCTGCCATGATTTTTGTGCTTTTTTTTTTTTTTTGGCACTGCACTCTCAAAGTCTCAAAGTTCTTCTAACCAATTATTTTCATTGCACATTTGTGGATCTGTGCCAGTTTGTTTCTCAGTTGTCAGGTTTCAAAACAGAAGACGCTCTCCAGTGTGGCTCTAAAAAACATCATCATTATGGGTCTGCCCACTCCATACAGACAAAAAAGCGGGTTTGTCTGAATGCGGTCTTTACGTTGGACGTCAGAGGGACTTTACTGTTGTTAAAATGGAAACAGGACGAAGACGAAAATCCCACAGAGAACTGATCAAAAACGAGGACTTCAGCAGAACCAACAGGTGAAGTTTCCAACAGGAAAGACCTAAACTCTGTCAGCTTCTGTATTTGCAAGATATGCTGCAGGTAAACGGCTGTGATAGGTCAGTATCCTGCGTCTCGATTGGAAACAGCTCTCTATGGCCGAGGAACCAGACTCTCCTGCTTTTGAAAAGAAAGTAGGAGCATCCAGCCAAGCTCCCTATGGCCCTTAGTGACAGGAATAAGAGCAAGAAATGAACCTAAATGGCTTTGTCATCACTTTTCACAAACATTTCCCTGTTTGTTTCTCTGCACACCACCACATTTCTCACAACACACCTTCAAAATATCTTCTTTTTTTCTTTAGATGCACAAAATACATTCCCCATACTGTTATCCGTCCCCCCGCTGCCGTTGCTTTTAAGTTCTTCAGGAGATTTCACGCTTATCACAGCAGTGGCAGGTTGGCAGTAAACTCCTCTGCCTCTGAAACATCTGGCACCGGCTCCAGACGTGATTAAAGAAATCAAAAAGCGTGAGGCTACGGATTTTCTTTTTTTTTTTCCCTTTTTCCTCCCTTATACTTTTAACTTCTTCACTGTGACTGTTTGCGGCGTGGAAGTGCTCATTAAAGAAGTGATTGTCGGAGCCGTTCCGAGTTGGAGAGCAGCTGTGGGAGATCAGAAATAACCGGATTAAAAGCGAAATAGACATCTTTTTGAGGCTTTATTAGAGGGAGATTTCATTAGAGAAAGAAAGCACTGGCCGCTAACAAGGGGACCTCAGGGCGACGGAGGGCAGAGGTGGGGCGGATCGCCAGGAAAATAGCAGAATCCCGAGCGGTTCATCTTTTAATCAGATGAATGGAATAAAAACATAACAAGAAACACTGGCTTTTAAAGGAAAATCTTTTATTTTGTTTTGGTGATCAGAGACAGATGCAAAGATGGTGAAGATCAAATGTTATTATGGTTTTTCAAACCTGGTTGCATTAGTATTTCATGTTTTAGAACTTAAAATAATCTATGTCTTCTTTTGGGGAGCTGTTACTTTGACTTTGCAGGGAGTGCTTGGATTAGGTGTCTGTCACCCCCTGCTGGCAACACTGGGGACTGAACAGAGCATAAAATGTAGCACAGCTTTTAGCCATATGACGCTAGCAGCATTGGCAATTGAGAACTGAAGTGATCAAAACGAGGAGCACTTCCTGGTTTCACTTGTCCATGCAGAGCTGTGAGACCGAGCGTTTTCAGCTCTGGAGAAGGGCAGCGCCTCAGCATACAGGATTACTCAAACAGAATACTACTGCAGGTCTGTTTTTGAGGAGGAAAAAAAAAAACATGGTTAAAAGCTCAACAAAGTCAGTTTATCATAGTAGGTGACGTCAATGTAAAACACAAACTAGCATCTCTTTAGCGTACCGTATTTTTCGCACTATAAGGCGCATCGGATTATAAGGCACACCTTCAATGAATGGCCTATTTTAAAACTGTTTTCATATATAGGGCGCACTGCATTATAAGGCGCATAGAATAAAAGCTGTAAAAAACTGTAAAAAGCTGTAAAAACTGTAGTGGCTGGGGTTGCGTTATGCATCCACTAGATGGAGCTGTGCTAAAGGGAATGTCAATAAAGCAGTCAGATAAGTCAGTCAGTCAAACTTTATTAATAGAATACAAACCAGCGTTCTTACAACTCCGTTCACTCCCAAAACAAGTTAGTGCATTCACAACACGGTAGCGTACGTACAGGTAGCTCTTATTTGCGCCGCCCTCGTTGAAAACAATGTATTTCCAACTCCATTTGTCACAGTTCAAAGCTACATGAACAGCGTTCGAGCGCTCAGTTTTCTGTCCCCTCAATGTCGCAACTCTTCTACTGAGATGGAGCAAAGGCCACGCCTCCTTGTTCTTTTGCGGCAGGATCCATAAACACGCCTATGGCACACATGAACAGCTGGGACTGGAATTCCCCTTTATCGTTTTTACCGCTGTCACTTTCGGCGACGCCCCCTGAATACGGTAGCCATAATTAACCAACATTGATGCATATATAAGGCGCATCGGATTATAAGGCGCACTGTCGGTTTTTGAGAAAATTAAAGGCTTTTAGGTGCAGAAAATACGGTAATGTTTGGTAAATAGCTAAAGGCCTGGTTAGATGTACATTAAATTTAATAATAATACCATGAGTGGGTTTGGCAAATATTTACAGATTACAGTTAGCTTAGAGCAGTGGTTCTCAGCTGGTCTGGCTTTGGGACGCACCATCACCCTAAAATGACAAGCAGCGACCCAAATAAAAGATATTTCAACTGATCAAATGAATTAAACCTGAGACAGAATAAAGTCAGAATATCACAGTACGCCGACACAAAAAGAACACATTTAACAAGCAAGTGGTGATGCTGGAGACTAACTATTCCCTTCTACATTCTGTTAGATGCACTTTATTTTAAAACCAAAGTACATGAAATAAAAAAGTGCAATTAAAAAGGATTGAAGTAAACAAAATGTACTTTTCTTCTGATGAACATTTCAGGGGTAAAGACTTTGTGCTTTGAGGAGAATTAAACAGTGCTCACTTCAACCTTAGGCGTAACAGTAATGTAATGTTTTTTTTTTGGCAAAGGCCCACGACCCACCAGTTGAGAATCACTGGCTTAGAGCATTGTGCACCTGTTAGCATGTAGTGGAAAAGGCAATAGCTTTATAAATGTTATACACATCAAAAATATACAATATTCTATGCGTTTGTGCCTCTTGTCTACAGGTAAGGTGAGTTTCATTACTTTTACTATTACTTATTATTACTGTATTTGCCGAAATTGAACAAAAACAAAAAAAAAAGTATTAGCTATTCACGCTAATCTTATTAACAATCCTTAATGTGGAAGCACAGGTCCTGAAAAATATCTGTGTGGTGTTTTTTGAGCCGCTGCAGCAGAAATGCTCATGCTTAAACTGGACTGTTCTGTTTCCTGATTTGATTTACTCCATGCACCTCATTGTTACTGCTGCAATAATATCCTCTGATCTAATGTACCATTTACAAAAGCCAGCGCCCTCGTTTGGGACGGTTTGTGTACAAGTTAAGGACTTTTTATTTTCATTGTCAATTTCTTTTAAGGTTGTTTTACTGTTAATGGGATGGAAATCTCCAAGTACAAATGTTTTTGACCCAAGTTTAAAATTTAAACATCAGCTCTCACTTCACCCTTTGCGTCAGTGAGTACCACAAAAACTGCACACCTGCACCTTTAAGAACCGGAAGTGTCCCACTGACTTCCATTATATCCAAATGTTTTGGTTCTGATTTAATTTGAAAACTGAATCATTTCAAATCTTTCATGGATTTACATATTTTGACTTTCTGGGGCACCATGGCTCTTATATATTACGTATTCCCTTTAATAATAGGAAACAATTAATCCAGTCTACATTTCTCTCAGTTCTTGATTATGGCAATATAATTTACATGCATTCTACCATATCAGTATTAAAACCTCTCAACTCAGTCCTTCATTCAGCAAATAGGTTTATAACAGGAGACGAATACAGGACGCATCACTGTGAACTATTTTCTAAACTGATCATCAGTGGGCGTAAGGCGACAACAGCACTGCCTTTTGTTTATATTTAAAGCACTTCTTGGCAGGTTGCCCCATTATTTAAACGTTAAGTTAAACTTCAATTTAACTTCTTACCAACTCCAGTCCCAGGATCTTTTAATTCTTCAATCTTACAACTTTAAAAGTGAAATCAGTAAAAAAGATTTTCGTTATTTTTCTCCTCATTATTGGACAAACTTTTAAACATTTTAAGGCTCGTGTGAAAAACTATCAACAATGCCACTGTTCTTGTTTTAAATAACTTTGTATGTGTGTGTGTGTGTGTGTGTGTGTGTGTGTGTGTGTGTGTGTACTTTGTGTGATGATTTATTGTCAATATTTTATATCATGGTTTGGCAAATTTTGTTTTTATCCATTGTATGTTTATGTCAAACAGGGCACTCATGAAAAAGAGAGAAGCACTCTCTCATTGACTTTTCTCTGTATAAATAAAGCTTAATAATAATAATAATAATAATAATAAATTAGGTTTTAGTGGTTTACTCCTTTGTTGCAGGTAACTTATATAACAATGAAATTAATGATAGTGATAATGATTAATGATAAATGATCTGGATGTGTTGGTGTTGAGTGAGGAGTGTTTTTTTACAGCACTGTTAAAAGCCATGGACTGTTTTTGACCCTAATGTTCTCAGTGTGGTTTTTGACATGCAAGGCTCTAATAACCTCAACCCAAATAACCCACTTTGTACTTTATTTTTGGAAAATATTTATTAACCTTTCCCATGACCAGAAATACACCAAATGTTATAGATCCTTTAATTTTTCCATAGAATTAGGGACATTTTTATTGCAAAAGTACCCCATATTTTAGCAATTTCAATCTTTGAAAGTAGAAAAAATATGAATCTATTCAATTTGAAAGCACTTTTTAGGTTAGGCTACCCCTGTTTATGACAGAGGGTTAAATTCTCCAAATATTTTTGTTTATATTAAATTTATATTCTTGTGTGCTGTGTGATCTGTTATTATACTGTTATTTTTTGCTTTGTACAAAAACACATTTTACTGTACACTATATTATGTATGACCTTTCATTAACTTCTGTTGTCAAAATGCTCCCCTTGCTCATGTTGTTTAGCAGTCTTTTCATTTATATTGTAATATTTTATCAAAACTGCACTCCCATTTCTCATTTTTAGCACACCTCAATATCATTTTTCTGTTGGAACGCTGAGATATTATCAAATATCATTACCGACAGTAAACCAGTAACATAATCTCCAACGCTAACCTTATATAAACATTCATTTCTCCTCTCCAGTATCGACGTTTTGCTCTAATGTAAACCTCGCTCTGCCTTTTTCATAACATGCGCCGTGCCGCCGTTAAACCACTTGAACTCATTTGGGGGGAAAACGCCGGGCCTGCAGTAAACGCCGTGAGCCGCTCAGAGGATCAGATAAATCCGTGTGTTCGATAAAACCAAAGCGCCTTTTCCTGAGCGCAATCATTCTCAACGCCGCCACGAGTGCTCCGCCTAATCCCTCAGTATCTGCCGCGCCGCCAGATACAAACCCAACCTGGCAACCTCAATCTCCCCTGGCAAAAAAAAAAAAAAAAAAAAAAAAAGACTTTAAAATACACAATGCTTGATTTGATTTCTAGCTGCAGTGTTATTAAAGCAGAACATGTGAAAAGGAGAAAAAAAATGCGGAAAATAGAGCTTTAAATGGCTAAAAACACGAAAACAATATCAAAAAACAGCCTTGTAAGAATGGAAGAACTGACCCTGAAGTGACCTTTTCATATTAAACGACTGAAACTTGTGAAAGACGAGCTCAAGCGTCTCATTGAGAATTGAATAAAATTGATAAATTATAATGAGGTAAAACTATTAGAAATATTATTTGAAAAGACCTTTAATGAAGCTTGTTTCAAAAGAGAGTGTTTCAAATGGTTATTTTTCATTAATTTCTCTGAATTTATTGTGAGTTTTTAGTTTTAGTTTAGGTAAAAAATAATTTTATGTAACAGAAGCTTATATTAAAAAGGTTAAATAAAGGTCAAATAAAAAAAATGTTTGTATTAATCATTATTTTGTTATATTTCCACTCTTGTGTAAACGGTGAAAACAGCGACCCAATGAGCCCCAATCTCACAGTGATTGGGCACAAGTCAGCTGACCCATGAATGCAAAATATGAGGCTTTTATGTCTCATACATTCATATTTAGTCCAGTAAGGGTCAGTAATATCTGTTTAAGGACTTAGTTGTACTGAAGACTTGAGACTATGAAAATGGCTCCAGAAACCACAAGAGTGACGGGAACACAGGGGGAAAAGGGCCCAAAAAACAGGACTGTGAAGTGGTGGACAAAAACTCCACAGAGAAAAATTAAGTCTAAAACCAACCAACTCAGAAATCCAAAAGAACAAAAACCCAGAATAAAACACAAAAGTCAAAATCCAAAATCCAAAAACCAAAGGCAGGGGAAAAATACAAAAACAGAAAAACTTACTGAAGCGTCCGTGTATGTCTCAGCCATTCAGTTTTCCTTTTGAAATAGGAAATCCAAATTTGGAAAACAACTCGTTTCCTGTTTCCCAATCAGTAAAACAAAACAAAACATTGAGTAATGGGTAATTTTTTGATTTTTGTTTTAAAGACCAAAATTAGAAATTAAAAAAACAAGTTATTATCCATTTTTAAACTATAGATCAAAAAAATTAAAACTAAAAAATGAATTTCAGAGCTGTATTTTTAATTTTGGCTGCCGTTTTGTAATCTTTAGACAGAATTTAGCTTGCTAGTCTTGCACACTTTAGAAACAAAACCCTTTCACATGCTAGTTTTATATTTGTTTTTAAAATATGTCTACGAAGCAAATAGATTAGCGGACGAGGGGATGTTGGGCGCGCCACAGTTCACTCAAGAAACAAGAAATGGGTTGTTTTCCAATTTTGGATTTCCTATTCCAAAATGAAAATTGAATGGCCGAGATGTACACGGACCCTGAAGCTGGTACACATGGAGGAAAAACTCAGACTCAACGTGGACTTGACGCTGACAAAGACTCGACAAAAGACTGGGGAGGACACAAATGCACCCAGGGAATGAGACACAGGTGAAAGACATCGGGGCAGGAAACACAAGAACTGACTACACATCAAAATAAAACACAAGAGCTAACTAAAGCTGCAAAATAAAACACAGGGGAAACAAGACAAAGACACAATTTTTTATAACTTTATTTAACCAGGAAGTCCCATTGAGATTCAGAATCTCTTTTACAAATACAACAAGATTAAGCAAGTTAAACACATTGAGAAATTAGAACAACTGTGGGCCATATTTACTAAGACGGGTGCTAAACTGCGAGTGCAATGAGAAAATATGCGGCCGCTATTAATGTGCGTGTTGCGCGTGAATTACTAAGACAAACTGCGTGGCGGTGACAGTGCAAACAGATGGGGAACTATTTAAACGGCATCATTGCGTGTATTGTTTTGCGTCATGGAAGGTGCAGAAGTGGAACACAAACGGAAGCAAAAATTTAACCAAGAAGAGCTGAAAGTGCTGGTGAATAATTTTTTCATCCGTCATGGCAAATAGATCTGCACGCGTGGCAAACGCTCTAACCCTACGTATTTCTTAGTTTCTTCTCCTTCGTCTCACACGAATCACAGCAGCCAAATCTGTGCAAAAGATTAGCACGTCCTTCTCCAACGTGCTAAATTTATACGCTATTTTCGCACGCTAAGTCATGGTGAGCCTTGATAAATAATATTGCGGGCGGTAAATGAATGAATTTGCATTTTCTCCGCCTTCCACTTTGCGCACTCTGGGAAGAACGCCTCAGTTTACAGATTCATTAGGTCATAGGAGCAAAATCTGCATTGCGTTCGCTCTGCTCCTGTAAGACACGCAAATCTCAACTGCGTCTGGGTTTGCTCCAGTTTTAGCGCATCTTATTCAGTTAGCGTGCATGCAAACCTTTGATAAATCTGGTCCTATGTAAAAGCATACTGAGCCTCTCAAGAAAAACAAGCACACGTCTCCTTTACCACACTCTTTATGATTATCAACTGAAATGAGTGATTCTAATTTAATATCTCTTTGTAAATTGCTCCAGTAGAAAAAGTCTGTTTTCCCCAACTCTGTAATTGACCGGGGCACATTGAAAAGCAACCAAAGTAGGTTACAGAGACACCAAATCATAAAGAGTGCAGTGGTGAGTGAGGGACTTTGCATTTGTTATAAATCGTAATGATGCATGATCCACTGAATCAAGTTTATGTAAAATGGATGAGGCTGCATGCAAATACAAAGTGTCACCATAATCAGTCACAGACAGAAAAGTAGCAGTCACAAGTTCTTAAAGTTATTGGGAGGTTGCCGGCCAGAACCATGATTTCCTCTGCTTGTTTATTCACTGCGCATTGTAGAGCATTTGTAGCGCCTTTGCTGGACAAATACATGTACTACAATTTGATCACACCAACTCTCATTTTCTTCACACCTCAGCTTTTTCGTGAAAATGTGAATCAGAGGCGGACTGTTGCGTTTTTCTGTCATCCATCCATCCATCTTCTTCCAGCTTTATCCGGGGCCGGGTTCGCGGAGGCAGCAGTCTAAGCAGGGACACCCAGACATCCCTCTCCCCGGACACTTCCTCCAGCTCCTCAGGAGGAACACCAAGGCGTTCCCAGGCCGAGAGACATAGTCCCTCCAGCGTGTCCTAGGTCTTCCCCGGGGCCTCCTCCCGGTGGGACATGCCCAGAACACCTCCCCAGGGAGGCGTCCAGGAGGCATCCGGACTAGATGCCCGAGCCACCTCAGCTGGCTCCTCTCGATGTGGAGGAGCAGCGGCTCTACGTCCGAGCTCCTCCCGGATAACCTGAACTCCTCACCCTATCTCTAAGGGAGCGCCCAGCCACCCTGCGAAGGAAACTCATTTCGGCCGCTTGTATCTTATGTATGTTTTTCTGTCAGTGTAACCAGGAAATTGGTAGATAAACAGTTGAAATTGGTAGTGTAAGGATTTGTTCATTTGGTGCAAATTCAGCAAAGAGGACGATGATTCAGAAGTGTAATCAAGTCAGAAGGTTTATTCAGTAAAAACACAGGTAAGGTTACAGTCAGCAGAATGAGCGCGCTCCTAGAGGGAGGAGTGTTCTAAGTTTTTATACTATGTATGTACATGTATGACGATCTCTGCATAGCATTATCTTCTTGGCTTCGAGTAACTTTTTTGTGCATAGGGCAGGGCCACAAAAAGTTCTCAGTTTCTGCAGAGTCTTCCCACCATCGACAGGCCGTAGGAGTCCCCCCTGCAACCTTGGGTCTGATAACTTTGTAGCAAGCTCATTATTTGTGCCATATTTGGAATGCACCTAAGAGTAGAGTGACCTTAGAGTGAAAGAAGAAAAACATCACATAAAATCAAAGTATTATTATTACTAATGTTGAAGCGTTATTAACCTTAGCAGTAGTACATCCAAATATAAAGTTTAATGGTAATACGCAAAGCTAAAAATAGAAATATTCAATAGTAGATTGGGATTGTGCTCGGTGGAATACGGCTTGAATGAGAAGGGTTTCGACCTACTTTAATAAGAAAGTGAATGGGTCTGACTTTGCAGGCATCAGCAAAAGGATCAGGGACAGGACTCACGCCGCTCATTTTATCGGGATGAGTGGTAGAAAATGAATCAATGAATAAAATCGAAGCGACAAGATCAATGTCAAACTCTGGGCCGTTCACGGCTAAATGAAAAAAAAAAAGAAGCAAAAAACGCAGTGACATAAAGAGATAAATTTGTTGCCATTGCTTTAAAATACCCTCCTCCCATAAGCAGCTCATACAGCGCTGCCTCGATGATCCCCAGATGTCACTTTAGGCAGATGTGGCTGTCTCCCTGTTGTTCCCTCGACAGCGATCAGTGTTCGGACCATTTTTCTTGTTAAAAAAAAAAAACCTCTTCGTATGAGCTTTCGGTGTAAAAGCCGAGCTAATGATGCCATCCGTCATGTGGCGTTTCCAATTTTCCCTGGCATTAATCTCCCAGGACTTCTCTATCCCTGTTCGAGTGGGATGCATAAGGACTTATCTATTTTAATGTAATTAGCACATCTCATCCCCCAAGCAGTACGACCAGTTTTCTCATTAGGTTCCCCTTCTCTCCTTTGAGTAAAATGCAGATTACATTGTGCCTGTTATTCTCGCTAAATAACCCTTTAACGGCTTTGCAAACATAGTAATTACAGCAGAATTACTGTTTATATTTTTAGTGTCAACTGTTTCGCCGCAAATTGGTTAAATGGGAAACTTAACGAGAGTGAAATATGAGCGAGTCTGGTCACACAAGGGAGTTAAACGAAAAGTAAATGGGTTTTATTTAAGAGGCACAGAGGCTGGATCGTACCTCGGCTTGTATTGTTTCACAAATGGAAAAAATAAATGTGAAGCAATGAACCATCGTGATGTTATTTTTGCAAAGGCCCGGTGCTTTTTGTCAGCTTAGAAGCTAAAAAACACTTGAAAAAGATGGCATGGTGTGAGTTGTAAAACGAAGCTTGGACAGTGGAGATGATCTTATGCCCAGTTCAACTTTGTAACAAACAAAAACAAAAATATAGGGTGACCAGACCCGGACACGTCCTCTTTTTGAGAACTTAAAAAAAAGTTGAAATTTCTAAATCAGCCCAAAATGTCAAAGAATTTAATTTTTCCACAGCCTTTGCATTGTTGTACGCCCAAATGCAACACACCACTTCTACAAATCCTGCCAGCGTTTTGCAGCTCATCACTTCACAAAGCGCCCCCCTTCATCTCGCTGTTTTTTAAGAGAAACACCTGCACTGCTCGTCTCCTTTCATCTCTGACTCTTTCTTATGCGCGGGTTGCGTACCTCTGCACAGATTAAAGAAGCAAACTCTGAGTTAAACTTGGACAGAAGCTGATCTAAACCATCTCCACAGTGTGTCCCAGCAGAGGACAGGGAGACGTGGGTAAAGGGAGGGAGGCTGGGTCAGAGGCTGTGTGAGAGCTTACTAAATGTGCACAGTACAGATTACAGAGAGAGTTGACAAGAAAACTGTGTCTGGATCAATCAGCGAGTTGTCTTTATTTTACTCGTGCACAAGGAGAACACGGCACAGAGGAGAGATGTCCTATCCCCCCTCAGCAGAAGGTAGGTTTTATACTAAGCATGCACAGGAAAGAGTCCCAGAGTCACAAGCACATCTGAAGACTTTTGTGTGCACTAAGACACTTGGCCTTACAGCTGCTGCTCATGTCTTCGTCCTTGCACAGCACTAAGGCCAGACAACAGACTAACAACAGAATAGCACTACATTAATTATATTAAATTATTCTATGTAAGTTCTTTTTTTTTTACACATCCAGGTTGACAAATACACACACAAAAACTCTAAATCTACTGGACATTAAGTTTGTTTCAGTGTTAACCAAACTCCTTCATCAGTTTGAATTTACAGGAAACAGGAAGTCACTGGCATTAAATACACAGCTGAAGGTCACCTGATCAATCAGTGTGTGACATGCCAGGCCAAAAATGGCAATGTCACTCCAGCACATGCCATTTCAACAAAATGGCCGCCATTGACTGTGTTGCCAGGTAAGATGGTAAACCTCAGCTTATGGTGGTGTTCCTCCTCTGCTCTGGGGAGAAACAAGCTGCTTCACTCACAAAACGCCGAGGTACAGCCTTTAAGACAGGATTGTAAGCAGCAGACAGATGATGTCTTAAACCGCCCCCTGTTTAGTGAGGGCTGCTCCACTCTGACATAGACCACCTCTCCTCTCTGTCCAGTCTGTAAACATCCTGGTCCTGAAAACTGTTGTTGTTGTGTTGATGTTGTTGCAGATGTAAACACTGCTGAGTCCTGTCCTGAGCAGCTGGGCTGACAAACTTAATGTCCAGTAGATTTAGAGTTTTTTTGTGTGTATTTTAAATTATATTAAAATAAAATTTTTATTTTTTTATTTTTTTATTTGATTTTTATTTTTTTATTTTATTTTTTTTATTTTTTATTTATTTTTTATTTTTTTATTTTTTTATTTTTATTTGATTTTTATTTGAGAGGCAGCAGCAAACACAAAACACAGTTACATATTTACACAGATAAGACATAAAAGTTTAAAAACATTATGAAAAACAAGTGCAGATTGTGGAATTGATCTCAAAAGCTCTCAGTTTGGATTTAAAAGTGCTCAAAGAAATTAAATCAGTTAGTTTCCAGTCTTTCTGTAGCATATTCCATGTAAAAGGTGCAGAGTAAACAAATGCCTTTTACCCTGTTCTGTACGAGCATAAGGAACAGAAAGCAACAAATAGTCTTGTGAACGAAGAGAATACGATTCAGCATTTCTCAGAGCAATTAGGGTGCAAATGTACGAAGGCAGTAGTCCCAACATTGCCTTATAAATGAAAGTGTACCAGTGACCTCCGAGTGGCCAGAGCAGGCCGTCCCACTCCAGAGGATAATTCACAGTGGTGAGTGGACGTCTTACAGTTTGTAATGAACCTCAAAGAAGCATGATATACAGCATCAATCATTCTTAGACATTGAGCAGCAGCATTCATGTACAAAAGATCTCCATAATCCAACACAGATAAAAAAGTTGCATTGACAAGACGCTTTTTTACATTAAAAGAAAAACAGTTTATTTCGAAAATAAAATCCCCAAAAAATAAAATTTCCACTACACTTTAAAGTTCTATGAGTGTATGATAAGTTCACAACATCACCTGCTGTTTGAAACTGTTTTAGAGTAGTGGTTCTCAAATGGTGGGTCAGGGCACAAAAAGGGGTCCAAAGAGATTATAGCCTAATATACACTAAAGTTTATTTGAAGCCCAAAATTGGATTCTTTAGATCAGTGGTTCCCAAAGTGGGGTCCGGGGCCCCCTGGGGGTCCGTGAAGGTTCTACAGGGGGGCCCCCAGAGGCTGTCTATATTTCAATTTCAATTTGAATTTATTTTATTATTATTATTATTTCAGACACATGGTTTTGGTTCATAAAAACAAATAAACCATACAAAAATATAAAAATGTTAAGTACCTAAAAACATTGGAAATTAATTACAGTTGTATATTTGTTTTAAAATATTACTTTAAAACAACTTTTAGTCAGTAATCAGTGTTTTTGTAATGTTTTAATTAAAAAAAAACAAAAAAATCGGCAGAGTCTTTTGAGGGAAGTTTTATCGTTGGGGGATTTTCGGAACTTTAAGGGGGCCACGACCGTCCTGACTTTAGGAATGGCTGCTTTAGATGAAATGTTGAAACATATTTGTTTTACTTAAATCACAGCTGACTATGGCTTCTACACTTCTTATGTTTGTAAACAGAACACCTGTGTTCCAAGACTGGTACTGGAAGTTAGAAAAGGTGAATACAAACTGTATACACAATGAATCCCAAAATTATTCATATCCCTGGCAAATTCTGACTTAAAGTTACTTTCATTCAACCAACAATGTTTGTTTTTGCCCGGAAATGACACAGGCTTCTCCCAAAAGATAATAAGACGATGTACAAGGAGCATCATATCATTGTGGAAAAAAATATTTCTCAGCTTTTTTTTTTTTCATTTGAACCAAAAGTGTCATGTTGGTTGAATGAAAGTAACTTTAAGTCAGAATAATTTCGGGCTCCACTGTATGTCCCAGTTTTTAACAAACCATGTCCCAGTTGTCCACATTTTGACCAACACAGAAGCATGGAACACTTAAAATAATTAACTTTTGTCACCACATTTAATCAAAACGTCCTTACTTTTCTCAATAAATTGCCTTTCTATTCAAAACTGAAGCCCCAGAGCCATTCTTTGAATTTACGTGGCTGAAAATGTTATGGATTTCGGTAAAAAGGTTTGACGATATGAAGTGTATTTCTAAATTAAACCTCATTTAAATCTTGCCTGATCCTTTTTCTGACCTCATCTGCCTGACATCATGTCTTCAGGCCGAACAGCTGTTTCTCTGAGTATTTCTTCTGTAATCACGCGGGACGTCCAGCTCCAGTGGCGTGTCCTCGCTGGGACAGAGGCCAGAGCGCGTCTCTTAAACGACTAAAGACAGGCTGAATCCTCAAGACACAGCTGAGCTCCAGTATGAAAGAAACCTACAGCATGTGGTCATTATCCCGCTGTAGTGACTTCTCTCCGGGTTTCTGAACTTTTTTAAAGATATTTTTTGGCCTTTTATAAGCGTTTTAAGTCAGGACAGTGGAGAAGGCGAAGTGACGAGAAATCATGGGAGAGAAAGGAGAGACATTTGGTAAATTTTCCTTCTCTGAAACACCACGAAGAGAAAAAGCAGACACAACAATCTTACAAATGCCAACATATACAACTTGCATACAGCTTTCTTAACCTTTTAATGCTCCACCAACTGAGCTATAAAGTGACAACATTTTAATAAAGCATTTCTTCATCAATGTTTTTATAGCAACACTGATCTCATATCTCTTCTTTTGTGTCACACATTTAAAGCCCTATTTGCACGGGATAAGCATTACCCCTGGACCTCTGTAATTCGTGAATTACCCCCTGACGTCAGTGTTTTTAGTCGGGCATTCACACGGGACAAACGATGTCTGTAATTCACTCGATTTTATGAACTTTCCAGATATGACGTATTGAAAATTACACGGATTTATAATAAAAATCCCAGATTTCGTTTATGTTTCTAGCTCTACTTAATCCTAAACTACTATCTTTTGTTGATTTCCTGTCCTGACAAAAAACAAACTTTACCTCAGGCTACGACGCAGGTCATCCATTATCTGTGGAGATTTCTCTTCTTAAACAGCAGGTGGCGCTCTTTATTAATCCATTCACTGCGATTCGTCTCTGGATCTAACTTTAGCACTGAAAGCGTCCAAACTTTCCAAAACAGCCCCATGCTGCTCCAAAAACTTAGTCTAACGTTGCCATGACAACGGGAGGTGTGCTTCCGGGTCACGTCTTCACCGTAGTTTGTTTACTCTTTTTTTTTTTTACTTTTTACTCTGAGAAAAAAAAGTAATTGTTTCGGAGTAAGCCCAAAAGAGACGTCTTATTATTAAAAGTTTAAATCCAGAGGTAAAATGGAGCGTTAAAGACATTTTGGATCACTGTTAGGAACTTTAGGAAACAATCTGTCAACAAAATCAGCCTGAATCACAGACCTGGGGATTCACACGGGACTGGTTTTATCAGAGGACCTCTGTGTCGGCCGAAATATGGTCGGTAAAGTTCGAGGGAATTTTTACAGACATTTTTACAGACATGGCAGATTCGCACAGGATAAAAATCACAGACGACATCGGTGATTATTACAAATTACTGGAGGTCCCTGGGTAAAACTAATCCTGTGTGAATAGGGCTTTAGTATCATTTTTTTTTTTTTTTTAATAATAGTGGCTTGTCAAAAAAAAAAGCATTGTCCAGCTACAGTATTTTTAAGCATTCATTTTTGTCAAGGTAACATTGAATTGCAAACTAAAACAATAAACTCCTTTAAATAATGTATAAGATAAGTATAAATGCTAAACTGGGACTTTTTGTGAATGAAATTGGTGTAAATGTTTCTATGGCATCTTGGCATGGCGCTCTGTACTGGAAACTAGGGAATATGAATACGATTTTGGATCTGTCACTAAATGTCTTATCAAATGTTATGAACCGCTGCCATTCACGCTGTCTTCACCCAAGGTTAGCTTTATCCCGCTGCATTAGAAAATCTAGTTTGAAAATCCAACTTGAATCAATAGACCCAAATCGAATTTTTTATTTTATTTTTTTGCATAGAAATAGCGAAAAAAATAACTTTTTTGGATGGCTGATCAAAATGCAATGAAGGACAAGTGCCAATTAAGTAGACAGTGCGCTTAAAGCAATTTTTTAGGTCTCGATTCAACTTTTTTACCTCAGCTAAACAGTTTGATGACTAAATGAGTCGTTGCAGGGTGAATAAAGCCTCTGCTCATCTCTCTGGTGTATCTTAGTGAAAAAAAACAGTCTTGCAAGAATGGGAGAACTGACCCGGTGGGTTGGGTCTTGCGAGAAAGCGACGCTGTCCGGGTTAGCCATAGCATAAAAACTCGCTGATAGCTTTACTTCTTAGATGTTGAGCAACTAAAAGGCAGAGGGAACTTTTTTGAGAGAATGAGAATCAAGTCGCGCCAGGAGTCACACAGAGCGTAGTGCTTCATTCTGAACTGTAGGGGACGCTCCATAGCAAAAAATGTGACCAAAACAGTGAAGAAACAAGCGGTGTTGCATGGTTCCGCTTTAAGAGCAGACTTTCCTGACAGTAATTAACAAAGTAACTACCCTATTTTCCGCACTATAAGGTGCATCGGATTATAAGGCGCACCTTCAATGAATGGCCTATTTTAAAACTGTTTTCATATATAGGGCGCACCGCATTATAAGGCGCATCCACTAGATGGCGCTGCGCTAAAGGGAATGTCAATAAAACAGTCAGATAAGTCAGTCAGTCAAACTTTATTAATAGAATACAAACCAGCGTTCTTACAACTCCCTCGTTGAAAACTAGGGATGCACTGATACCACTTTTTTTCAAACCGATACGAGTACGAGTACTTCCATTTGAGTACGTACCGATACGAGTACTTATATAGGGGTAACTTTATAGTTTATACAGTCACACTACTGTATCTCATTCATCCCATACCGTGTCGTCTTTTTGCCGTCTATCCCCGCTCTGCGATGCTAAGTTATTTTTACAACAGAGTGGTTTGAACACAGCTAACCGTGGCTAAAATTTGCTCAACATGGACATGTTATACCTCATTTTAAAGCTTAGATTCTCCTCTATTCAGTCGCTAAAATCATTTTAAAGACAGATTGAGCATCTGCTGCATCACCTGTGGAGATTCGCCATTACATACAGGAGCTAACACAATTAGCAACGGTACTTTTTATGTTTTATCAGACAACAACTGCTTCAGACTCCGCGCTTATATCATTTTCGGGACAACTAGGACAACAAAAGGACAACTGCTTAAGTTTTAGGACTCACGTATGATTTGGGATAAGTCTGGTTGAGCAGAATGTAGAGCCAGTTTTGCTTTTAAAACCTGTCACTTCGGCGACGCCCCCTGAATACGGTAGCCATAATTAACCAACATTGATCCATATATAAGGCGCATCGGATTATAAGGCGCACTGTCGGTTTTTGAGAAAATTAAAGGCTTTTAGGTGCGCCTTATAGTGCGGAAAATACGGTAAGTAAATTAACAGTCCTAGACACATTTATAGCCTGAGGATCTCTGCTTCAGTGTGGGATCCATAAAGTTTCTTCATTTTCACCACAACTGTTTTTTTTTTTAGGAGTTTTTCCTTACCAAGAAGGAACAGAGGATGTCCTGGGTCTGTTTAGTTTAGTGTAGGTATTGTTTATGTTTGATTAAGTTTGTGAAGCCCTTAGACTGTTGTTGTGACACTGGACTATAGACATAAAAACTGAATTGAACTGATTGTCTCCTACCATGCAATCATTTTTTAAACTAATTTGTCATAGGTTTTACATCAGATGCCCTCCATGACACAATCTTCCCAACCCCATTTATCCCCTGAAGAAGGCTGTTTATTTTTTTTTATTGTTTAAAGATTTTAAAAACATAAAGCCACATGAAATAAAGGCTTTTTAAACTTCAGGTGTATGAAGAGTGCCTTGTTTTTTTTCACATCAAAGAGCACCTTCAATACAGAATAACTAATTGATAAAAACTTTGCACTTTGGACCTTTTTATTTTTTATTTTTGTGGACCCATTTATCCAGGCTTGGGACCAACACAAGGAGCTGTAACTGTGTGAGTTTTTAGTAACAGTAACATAATTTAGCCTCACACCGCAGAGATAGAATAGAACACTAGAGTAGCCATGGCTACCACTTCTGTGGCAATTCCGGCGGCCATCTTGTGACTGTAGGGTAAGGCTAATGCTATTGGTTAGTAACATAAAAACTGACATTAATTCAAAAAATAAATGTTGGAAAATGAGAAACAGTGATAGTTTTGGACTCATATTAAGTCTGGCTGTCTCTAAAACAACATTATTAATATTGCAGGGGTCTGTACTTTTATCCAGGACCACTGTATGTTTGTATTTGTAAAAGTATTAGAACAGATGACCACAGCAATGAGTATAAGAGAATAATGACAGTGAATTAAAATATTCCATTATACCAATTTGGAAACCAAGAATTGTACAAAATGTCTCTGCAAAAATATAAAAAAGTTATTCAATTAACAAAATAAATGTAAACAATATGGTGAAAGCAGTGCAGCTCCGTATTTGCTTTACATAGCACTTGGCAGAATGGCTACAGTCAGAATATGGCGGCTGCAGCGGAGTCAGTGACGACTCTAGTGCCCTATATCTATGCCTCACACACCTGCTTATGCATGTACTTACCTTAAACCTTTTTTTTTTCCTGCAGACACTTCTTCTGCCCTATAAGTGATAATGGTTTTCTTCAGGTTGTGCTCCCGGTCTCTGATAAATTAACTCCCGGAGATTAAAACTCTGTCCCATCCTTCACCAACCACCCGCCCCTCCCCCTTGCCTCCTGTTCACATCTGATTTATCTGACCGCCTGCACATCACTCAAACTCAAATCTTCCTCCTTTTTGTCCCTCGGGGGTTCCTGTCCAGATGCGAACAGAGGTTATATTTGGGCGCCGCTCCTTCATCTTCCTGTCTCTCTCTCTCCTCTCTCTTTTAATTTTAATGCAGCCCTGTGGGAAGATGGGACACGTCTATGACAAGTCTGACCCAGTGGAAATGTAATCGGCCCCTTGCTGATTTAAAGACGTCGCGGACGAACGGGCCCCAGGCAAAATAAAATACTCTTTTACCATAGGATTATACTGCTTTGTACTTCAAATATATGGAAGAGATCCAGGAACGGGTGACATTGTGAAGTATTGAATTCATTTATGATTCAATTTTGTCGCATGAAATAGAATGTAACAGTGTCGTAGTACTTGGAAATTGGTCCTAAGAGTGCTTTTTAAAGAGGCTGGTCTGGTCTTGGACAGCTTTTTGGGTCATCCAGCTTTACAAACCAACTACGACATATTTTATTTGTCCATCTGACTTCCTACTGGATATTAACCTCAATTATTCATCTATTCATTAAAAATCTCCCTTTTGTCCAAACAAGAGCCCTCCTTCATGGGTAATAACTAGAGCCCGACCGATATGGATTCTTTGAGGCCGATGCAAATACTAAGGTAACAAAAAATACCGATATCCGATACATCGTCCAATACAGTTATTTTAAAGCATTTTTCTTTCTGCTCTTGTTTACATGGCGTGTACACCCCAGGCCACTTTATTAAACTAAACATCTTTTTAAAATGTTGGAGAAAGCTGCTTATTGTTCTTTATGCTGATTGTTCTGTAGGTATGTAGTGGGCATTGGTGTGGGAGTATTATTATGTATTTATGTATTATATTTATTTATTTTATTTAACTAAATTTGTTTAACTTAAATTTTATTTAAACTTGCTTTGCAGGTAGAGCATGAGAACTACAAAATGCATTTTGAATTTTTGTTCTATGAGGTTTTATGGCAGAGAAATGAGTAAAATATTTGTATTGCATTTTTGAGCTTTTCAGGCCATGAGAAGGCGATTTGGGGAGTTTCCTATGAACTGCAGAGTAAAAGCTCAACTGTTTAGAAACAACAGTGCCCTCTGCTGGACAAATAGCAGAAGGCCATCATTTGTAAGTAAACAGGTCTTATTTCAGCACACAGTAAAAACAGTACTGTTTATATCGGCGGATATCGGCCAGATTTCGGCTTATAATCAATAATTTTCTAACCGGCTATATCGGCCGATATATCGCTCTAGTAATAACATGGTCTAATGCAACCATACAAACTCTTTTCCTTTTCTATACAAATAAAATAGTCTGGTCCCATCGCTTGAGTTTAATTTCTATCGGTGGAACAAACAAAGGTGCAGTAACCAATCAGAGAAACAAAGGGTGGCCCAAACAAATGGTGCTTATGAAGAATTGTTGCCAGTTTTGCCATAAAACACCAGAATATGGCATATTATGAGCAGCTCTGTACTTATTTCTGAGTGGGGACAGCAGCAAAAGGAAAACGTGGGTTTGTTTGAATGCTGGTGGTTACGTTGGACGTCAGAGGGACTTTACTGTTGTTAAAATGGAAACAGGACGAAGACAAAAATCCCACAGAGGACTGAACAACAACGAGGACTTCAGCAGAACCAACAGGTGACGAAGGAAAGACCTAAACTCTGTTAATCAGCTCAGAGAAGTTATTAAATTCACTCTGTATAAGCTGGCGCCATTTTGTTTTGTTTCTTTCCTGATAGGAGATATCTTTTGTATCTTTTTTAAGACACACTGCAGATAAACGGCTGAGATAGGTCGGTTTCCAGTGAGTTTGATTGGAAACAGACCTATTTCATTTTCTTACTCAAAAGCAGGGGCTGTCGAAATAAGACCCACCTAAAAAAAAAAAATGTAAATAAAATATAAACAATTAATAAAATATTTAAAAAATTCACATATATTGATAAAATGTAATGTATGCTAAAATGTTCTTTGCTGTAAACATTAGATGACTGACTGAAGAGATTTCCATACACTGTATTATGGGAGCCAATGACTAAAGATTTTAAGCGCAGTATTTTGAGGTAAAAAGATGCCCTAACCTGCTCACAGTTATCTCCTGAAGGTGCATCCAAACCTCTCTCCCAGCGGCTCACAGATTTATCGTCCTCATTTATCACCTCCACATCTCGCTCCATCCCCGGCTAAAGGTTTCAGATCTGACTAAGGCCAGCTCCGTCTCGTATTTCATCACTTTTGGATTTATGAAGCCGGAGTGGACGTCCCTCGTCGGTCGTCGCATGTGAGGTCCCGGGGCAGGTCCGGGGGGCAGTGAAGACCCTCATCATTCTGACAGGAGTGACACCTTCCATCTCCGCTGCTCCCAGGACGAGCAATTATCTGAGAACCTCCTGACGTTCCTTAAGGGCCTGAGACGGCTTTACTCCAACGAACAGCGACCATCGACTGGAACTATTTTAATTAGGCTCACACTCAGCAGCTGGGCAATGTAACGCTGTAAAAAATAGTTACTTTGCTCAAATGTATAGCACAGTGTTTCTCAAGCTGTGGTATGGGTCCCACTGGTGGTACAGGGACCCTCTTTGAGGGGTCCTCAGGAGTCTTTTGCAGTTCAAGTCCTGATTTTGTATCAAGATTAATTCAATGTAGTGTTGTGACGAGCACTGCTTAGAACTGGTTTTCTCCAGGTTTAGTCCTGGTTTAGTCCTGGTTTAGTCCTGGTTTAGTCCTGGTTTAGTCTTGGTTTAGTCCTGGTTTAGTCTTGGTTTAGTCTTGGTTTAGTCTTGGTTTAGTCCTGGTTTAGTCTTGGTTTAGTCCTGGTTTAGTCTTGGTTTAGTCCTGGTTTATTCCTGGTTTAGTCTTGGTTTAGTCTTGGTTTAGTCCTGGTTTAGTCCTGGTTTAGTCCTGGTTTAGTCTCGGTTTAGTCTCGGTTTAGTCCTGGTTTAGTCTTGGTTTAGTCCTGGTTTAGTCTTGGTTTAGTCTCGGTTTAGTCTCGGTTTAGTCCTGGTTTAGTCCTGGTTTAGTCTCGGTTTAGTCTTGGTTTAGTCCTGGTTTATTCCTGGTTTAGTCTTGGTTTAGTCTTGGTTTAGTCCTGGTTTAGTCCTGGTTTAGTCCTGGTTTAGTCTCGGTTTAGTCTCGGTTTAGTCCTGGTTTAGTCCTGGTTTAGTCCTGGTTTAGTCTCGGTTTAGTCTCGGTTTAGTCTCGGTTTAGTCCTGGTTTAGTCCTGGTTTAGTCCTGGTTTAGTCCTGGTTTAGTCCTGGTTTAGTCTCGGTTTAGTCTCGGTTTAGTCCTGGTTTAGTCCTGGTTTAGTCTCGGTTTAGTCTCGGTTTAGTCTCGGTTTAGTCCTGGTTTAGTCCTGGTTTAGTCTCGGTTTAGTCTCGGTTTAGTCCTGGTTTAGTCTTGGTTTAGTCTTGGTTTAGTCCTGGTTTAGTCCTGGTTTAGTCTCGGTTTAGTCTCGGTTTAGTCCTGGTTTAGTCTTGGTTTAGTCTTGGTTTAGTCCTGGTTTAGTCTTGGTTTAGTCTTGGTTTAGTCTTGGTTTAGTCCTGGTTTAGTCTTGGTTTAGTCTTGGTTTAGTCCTGGTTTAGTCTTGGTTTAGTCCTGGTTTAGTTCTGGTTTAGTCCTGGTTTAGTCTCGGTTTAGTCTCGGTTTAGTCTCGGTTTAGTCTCGGTTTAGTCCTGGTTTAGTCTTGGTTTAGTCTTGGTTTAGTCCTGGTTTAGTCTTGGTTTAGTCTTGGTTTAGTCCTGGTTTAGTCTTGGTTTAGTCTTGGTTTAGTCCTGGTTTAGTCTTGGTTTAGTCTTGGTTTAGTCCTGTTCTTTACCTGAGGATTAGCAGTGAGCTTCTTCTTCAAAGCAGAAGGTCATGAGATCGATCATCGGCTGCCCTTTCATTTGTTTTTAGTGTGGAGTCTGCATTTCCTGCCTGTGTCACTGTGGGTCTCAGACTCAGTTAAACCTAAAGCCTGGTCAGCTACATCCAGTCTTTCTCACTGAAGTGGGTCGTAACCCCTCCCATTCAAACCTATTCACACCAAAATCAAAATAGTGCGGGCTTTTTGAGATGCTGTTTCTGTGATTTGTTGGTTGTTTTTCAGATTGCTTTAGTCTGTGGGCAGTGCATTCTGTGAGTCGTTTAAAGCAGTGGTTCTCAACTGGTGGGTCGAGACCCAAAAGTAGGTCGCATAACTGTTTTCAGTGGGCCGTCGGCCTTTCCCAGGGCAAAATAATAATAATAATAATAATAATAATAATAATAATAATAATAATAATAATAATAAAGTTAAATTTTTAAAATATATATAAAAATAAATAATCAATTTAAATTTCTTAACAGTAGGTGGCAGTGTGGGACATATAAAATAGAATATTATAAAAGAAACTCAACCAGAGCAAAAAAATCCAGCTCTATAATGTCATTGTTATACCTAATGTTGACCTGAGTACTGCTTCATTTTCCTCAATATCTTTTAATTTTCCTGAAATATCTCTTAATTTTCCTAAATATCTTTTAATTTCCCTCAATATCCTTTTTATTTGGGTCGTGGCTTGTCATTGTAGCGTGATGATGGGTCCCGAAGCCAAAGAAGAGCTGCAACATCTCAGCTGAATCCAATGAGACTTTTTATTTTTTTTACATAAATAGTTCCAAGGAATAGTTCCAGGCTTTGTCACACTCACAAAATCAGAGTTTATATTATCAACGGATTTAAATCTAATTTACACACCTACCCGATGCATGCTAGTGGCTACATGAATGAGCATAACCATTTATTTTCTGGTGCAACTCTCTTTGTATGTACACTCTACATGATTTTCTCAGTGGTTAAGATTCTGAAAAAAATAGGAGCACACACTAACGACTGGTTTCAGCAGATTTACTTCTGACGACTGAAACACTACAAGATCTGCTGAGGCCGCACCTGACGCCAACCAAACACAGCTAACTCTCGCAGGGAACTAAATGGTAAACAAACATGGACGCTACCTGGGTCGCTGTTGCCGTTGTGTGCGCAGCTATCTGTTAAAGAAAAAACGTCGATGTATCCAGTTTTGCTTGGGTAGCGCTCAACTTTCTTCGGTGTTTGCCATGGTTGTTTATGTTTTCTTCTTCTTCTTTAAATTTCCTCTTATATTTTCCCGCCGCTTCCTGTTTCTTCGTCTTCTGATGCTAGATCTGCAAAGCCTTTGAGTAACATTGTTTTTAAAGTATTCAACTTTAATCTTTTTCCTCTTCACTTTTTCACAGATTGGAGAGCCTCTGCCCATCGTTACTTCTGAGAAACTCTGCCTCTCTAAGACTTCCCTTTTAGAGCTAATCCTGTTACAGACCTCAGATCAGTTAACCTTATTAGTTGCTAGGTAGATAGAACAAATTTTTAATCGTGCTCCATCAAATAAAATTGAAATTGAAAAAAAAAATTTTGGGATACAACAAAACTATTCATCAAAATATTAAATATATCCTTAATCAGTTTATTATCCATGCAAAATATTATATTCATAAATGTAAATGGGCAAGGAAAACGCCACGCATACAAGAATTCATAATTGAGATGGACAGATACATATTGCTCATAAACAAAACGGAAAATAAAAAAGCAATAACATTATTCAAGAGATATATGGACCTTTTTAAAGGGGACCTGTTGTGCTTTTTAAATATTGCTTTTTGGTGGGACAAGATGTTCAATCCAACAGAAAAAATGTAAAAAAAAAAATAAAGTAAAAAAAAACCCTCTCTAAGCATTTTTGTATATGATTTGTATGGTTTACCCCTTTGTTGTTTTTGTTTTGTTTGTCATTATTGCTTTATTGTCATAGCGGCTTGTATTGTTATTTATTTTGGTTATTTATGTGTAAATGTATAAGTTAATAATAAAATAAATAAGTACAAAAAAAAAAAAAATAGTTGCCAGGTCAATCTTTTTAAAATTTCTTGCTTTTTCAGCCATTTGTTGCCCCTGTCCTAGCTTTTGTGAGACCTGTAGCAGGCAGCGCATTTGAAATTTTGTGGTTAAAAGTGTAAAATTTCTCAGTGTAAACATTTGTTGTGTTATCTGTGTTCTATTGTGAATAAAATATTGGCTCGTGTGATTTGAAAGTCTTTTCATTTTCATTTTATTCATTTCGGGACTTGGGGTTGTACATACACTTGCATTTAAAGGGTTAAAATTCTTAAAATAATAAAATGTTTGGTATTTATGGTCAGGGCAGAAGTTGATTAAAATATTCACGCCAAAAAATAAAGTAGAAAAACTATGAATGCATACTTTTTTATGATGTTTTGCCACTGAAAATTGGCTTATAAAGATTAAATTGGCAGTGCCCCATGAATGCAGCAGCAGATTTAGGCTCCAGCCATACAACATTAAGAAATTAAACATAAATATATTTTACTAACACCTATATTTAACTACAGATTTTGGTTACAAGCCTTTGTTAAAGTGCTTCCCCCTTATCCATTTACCTCGTATTGATCTGCAGCAATGAACTGTGGGTAATTGTGGTGAAGGTGACTGGGACGGCTTTTCTAATGGAAGAGATTTGAGTTTGACACGAACGGAGCAGCGGCGATAAGAACCCGATCAAACTCTGCTCTGATTGTAATCATGTTTAATCAAGTCAGATACATTTACGTCTGCCCCACACATTTCTCTGTTTCCTCTGCCTCCTGTCGTCAGAAACACGGCTGTGGAAGGGAATTAGGGAACTCGAAGCTGCCCATAGAGAATTAATGTAAGAGTTCATGGTCATTTCTCTTGAATAGAATCTGATATCTTGCATAGGTTCATTGCCATAAACTGCTTTCCTTTTCTGTTTTTCCATTCTGCAGTCTCCTAATGATGAAACACTTCTGGTGTTTTCTATTCTATTATTTCTAGGGCTGTAACGATACAGTAACTATCGATGTATCATTTTTTTCCCCTATGATACAACTACATTGATACACATGATGAATCGTATCATTTTCTAGGAGGTGAATATCGATACACATGAAGTATCGTTTGATAATATCGGAAATATTGAAATTAGAAATTTGTATGTTAAAATAAAACCAAATATGGCTTTTTAGAGATACATTTTGTGTTTTTAATTAAATAAAATGTTATATTCAACTTTTCTTTACTCTCTGTCTGCTGGACATAATCGACCCCAGCCACGGTGCTACATTTGAGAGTAAACTTTTATGATTTTTGGCAAAAAGTTGCTGTATCGATTATCGATATGAAGGTGTTGAATCGTATTGAATCATATCATTCCAAATTAACCAATATCATTCTTGAATCATATCAAAAAGCTTCGTATCATTACATCCCTATTTATTTCTATTCTGTTATGTTCTGTTCTGTTCTATGTTATTTCTTTAACTGTATTATTTGAACCTCTTGTTCTCCACCTTTCCTCATCTTACACTGATATGATCGACAAAAATGACACTGCCCCTCTTTCTCTTAGTTCTAGCTTTAACCTTAAAGGGTCTTTGCTTGTTTATGATCCCCTGCTGTTATCCCCATTTGGAATTGCTGTTCTTTCCTTTTCATAACCCCCTGTAGTGGTGCGAACCTCAGCTGACTTCAGAAACATCTGTCTGTAAAATTTCCACAAGCTGTAAATTCACATTATGTTCTCTCTTTTCTTTTGTTCCAAATGTATAAAATGTTACGTTTCCCTGTGCTCTGGGTCAGCTTCCTTTCCAGAACCAAAACTCTGTGTCAGGAAGCTCACCATTTCCCGGCTTCCTAATAAAGACCCTCCACAGCAAACTTACAACTGTGAACCGATCAATTTCTTCAACTTTTCCTCAATGATTCATAGCAAATCCTCTGCCTCAGCGTGTCTAACATACTGTATATTTCCAAAAGTATTAGCTCACCTGCCTTTACACTCATGAACTTAAGTGACATCCCATTCTTAATCCATAGAGCTTTAATATGACTGTGGGCCCACCCTTTGCATCGATCTATGTCAAACTTCTACAGTGAAGCCCGAAATTATTCATACCCCTAGCAAATTCTGACTTAAAGTTACTTTCATTCAACCAGACAAGTTTTTTTTGACCTGGAAATGACACAGGCTTCTCCCAAAAGATAATAAGACGATGTACAAGAGGTATCACTGTGGAAAAAATATGTTGGTTGAATGAAAGTAACTTTAAGTCAAAATTTGCCAGGGGTATGAATAATTTCGGGCTTCACTGTACACATCTGGCTGGATCGCAGTCTTCCCTCTAATTTATCCCAAAGATGTTCTGTCAGGTTGAAGTCAGGACTCTGTGCAGCCCAGTCAAGTTCTTCCACACCAAACTCACTCATCCATGTCTTTACGGACCGTGCTTTGTTGGAACGAGTCGCCATTCCCAAACTGTTCCCACAAAGATGGTTGCCTGGAAAATCCAGACTGATATGTTTCTGTATTATTATACAGAGAAATATCAGTCTGCTCACCACGTCCTCCGCCGTGGTTGGATTCAAATCCCAACCGTACCGTGCATTTTGATTTGTTTATTTAAGTCACGTGTTCTTTGCTTTGATTTCAAGAGGTGGCAAGGAAAAGGCTGCATTTAACACGACAAACCTGATACTGCACCTGAAAAACAAACACCCGACACAATACAGCGACTTTACCCAGGCAACCCAGCCGAAGACGAGTCAGCCCACGCTGCAGGACGTTTTGAAGAAGAGAGAAAAAAATGTCCCATGACAGTGCGAAGGCGGAGGGCATCACAGCCAAGGTAGCGCAAATGATTGATCTGTTTCTTTGCTCTTCATTTTTCTACTTCTTTATTTTTCTACTGTATTATAGAAGTATCGGATCGGGACTCGGTATCGGCCGATACTCAAAATCAAAGGACTCGGACTCGGGGGCAAAAAAACCTGATCGGGACATCCCTATCAACAACAACAATCAAGATGGCGACCGAGGAGCCGAGAGTTTGTTTCATTCTGCGGTAAATTCCGTTTTAAATGACCAAAAACATACCGAGTCATTAAAACCACAGCAGCTTACAGCACTAGAAGCCTTTATTTAAAAAAAAGATGTTTTGGCGTTGCTCACTTTCTTATCGCTTTGTTAACGTCGCGTCCGCCATTTTCTGATTGGCTTACTCCGCTGTCAGTTTACTCAGGTTTGCTCCACTCTAGAAATCGAATTGATTCAGTGGTGACCAGACTCATCCACTGGTACAGCGGTGAGCCTGGAATTCCCAGGCAACAAAATTGGGAGCAAGGAATTTTCCCAAATCTCTTGGTGCTGAAGCATTCAGAGTTCCTTTCTCTGGACCTACTAAACTACTACTGAAACAATCAATGTAACTTGCTATATTTTAATGCAAACTTTCTTATTTATTATTGTTTTATGTATTTTGTACATAATATATTTTATTTAGATATACATATTTTGGAGGAGTTCAAGTATCTTGGGGTCTTGTTCACGAGTGAGGGAAGGATGGAGCGTGAGATCGACAGACGGATTGGTGCAGGGTCTGCAGTAATGCGGTCGTTGTATCGGTCTGTTGTGGTAAAGAAGGAGCTGAGCCGAAAGGCGAAGCTCTCGATTTATCGGTCGATCTACGTTCCTACTCTCACCTATGGTCATGAGCTTTGGGTCATGACCGAAAGGACAAGATCCTGGATACAAGCGGCCGAAATGAGTTTCCTCCGCAGGGTGGCAGGGCGCTCCCTTAGAGATAAGGTGAGGAGCTCTGTCACCCGGGAGGAGCTCGGAGTAGAGCTGCTGCTCCTCCACATCGAGAGGAGTCAGTTGAGGTGGCTCGGGCATCTGTTCCGGATGCCTCCTGGTCGCCTCCCTGGGGAGGTGTTCATGTCCCACCGGGAGGAGGCCCCGGGGAAGACCTAGGACACGCTGGAGGGACTATGTCTCTCGGCCTGGGAACGCCTTGGGGTCCCCCCGGTAGAGCTGGAGGAAGTGTCTGTGGAGAGGGAAGTCTGGGCATCTCTGCTTAGACTGCTGCCTCCGTGACCCGGTCCCAGATAAGCAGAAGAAGATGGATGGATGGATGGATATACATATTTTATATATAGCTGCTGCTGGACCAGTGGAGACGCTGTATTTAAACTGTATTTCATTGTTTCTGCCAGACGATGACAATAAACTTCTATTCTATTCTAATCTAAGCTCCTGAAAACAACCCCACACCAGAATCCCAGTTCAGTTATCTGAGTGGGTGAGTGAATACTTTTGGGTTTGGGACTTTTACAGAGTACTCAGGGGCTGGATGTAGTTGGATTGCTGCATTTCCTGCGCTGTCCGTCAGCCTCTGTACCTCCGGCTCAGGACGTCTCTGTGCTGTGTGTTTTATCAGCTCCAATCCCATTTCACGCTGCTGCTCTTCACCTGCGCGGCTTTAAGCTTCAGTGATGTGGGGATCTGCAGACAGCCATCAGTCCAACAGGGGACAGCTACGGGCTTTAGCTTCACACTATACACTACACAATACTACTACTACTACTACTGCTACTACTACTGCTGCTGCTGTTGCTCAGAATTCATGGGAACTGTAGATAGATGTTGCTGGGACAGTCTCTAATCCTCGAGCGAAAAGCAAATCTAATTGAGATCAAATAAAGCTCTGCCTTCAGCAACGGAAAAAAAAAAAAAAAAAGTAGACACAACTCTCTAATAGAAAACAGCAAAAAGTCAAAAGAAATGTCTGTAGCAGTGGTTCTCAAACTGAGGTACAGTGGTATATGGACAAAGACCAGTCCGAATTCAGAGTGAACCAAGACAAGGCTGAGACTTTCAAGGTTCGAAACAGAGTCGAGTACAAGATTTTTAAGGACTGAGAGCGAGTCAAGACCAAGACCAAACCCTGCGAACCAAGAAAAAGTTCAAATACCTAAATAATTATTTGAATAATCAAATGCAAGACACTCCTGGTTCTCCTGATGCAGAAAACAAATGACTACAAAATTATGAAGATTAGTTGTTTTCTTATAATAAAAATCTCAGAGACCGCCACATCCAAGACTGAGACAAGACCCAGTAAAATTGGATATGAGACCAAGACCAAGATCAAGTAAAACTACTGTCGAGACCAAGATCAACACTAGTGTGCAGTAGTACTCTTTTGCAGTTCAAGTCCTGATTTAGAGCCTGTTTTATTTTTGGTTTAAAGATGGAACTTGGAAAAAGAAATATTTTCTGAGGTGATACTGGGTGTGAAGTGTTTGAGAACCACTTCTCTGTGGAGTTAAAAAAGAAGCAGTTCCTCTCCCTTTCCTCAAATAAGAGGTGTACTCTATTATGTTTTATTATGCTTTTAGCAAATTTTCACTTCATCTTATCTGAGGTCAGGTTACCAGGCCTTGAAGCAGTAACTTTTCACATTTCTTCACTGTTTCCTCAGTTCGGAGTAAATCACCATCATAAAAACTCAAAGTCCAGACTCCTAAATAATCCTTTACATTCATTTTCCCCTTTTTGTATCCGTACAAAGTTTTTTTTTTCTGCCTTTTGGGACACTCAACGCAGAAATAAAGCCGTCTCTAGCTTGTTGTTTCGCTCTAACTGCAATGTGCCGCTTTCTGACAAGACCTCCGTGACACTGGGTCGGCGACACTCAGACTTAAAAGTGTCATTTTCAGCCAAGAGAGATGCGGGGCGCTTCATTCACCCCACAACAACTCATTTAACCATCACACAGACGCCCAAACAGTTTATTAAAGTCCTGTGTGTTTGCACTTAGAACTAGTCTTGGAGCTTGGAGACTTTCTGACCTCAACCACGACATTGGCCCTATCTCACAATGGTAAAAATGCCCAGACCATGCTTTATCTAGCCCTTCCACCAAAACAAACAAAAACAAAAATCAAATCCTCCTTGGCCAATTACTGACCTTTTCTAAAAAATTGTTACCATTACATTTTGAGTGGTAAAGTTTCTGCAATTTTTCAGAAATTTTAAATAATTGCCTTTCTCCCGAGCTCCAGACTTTAAAAAATCTTTGAAAACTTGAATCACAGTATAAATCTAGCAGCTCTTCCCTCACGCAGGAACCTCTCAGGGGCCATTTGCTGTAATTGTCCAAGTGGGTTACTATACAGAGCCACCAAAGAGGAGGCGAAATGGCAAAATGCACTCTCTGAAAGCGCACCAGGAATGGTCGGATGTTACCCAAACTGGATATCCTCCTCTCCAGACCCATTTACCTCAGATGAGACGCAGTTAAGAGCACTTCCCTCCTCCTGCGCCGCACAATATGAAGCTTTATTCTCGGAGTCCGGCTCACCATTGATCTGACGACAGCATAAAGAGGAACGATCGATTGAAATGTCCCAGGCCATGTTTCATTTCATCCAAGCCTCATGTCGTCTTCATAGCGCACATGTGACGGACAGAGGTCGGGTCGAAAGCTCTGACTGTGAAGTAAGGTTGGTCATTTTGAGCTTAAGATATAAATGGAAGCAATTCAATGGGAAATAATGCAACTTTTTTTTCTTTCTTTTACCTTAATTAAACCGTGTTGTGTCAGTGTGATGACTAAATGAGTTTTCTGTGAATACTCTCAACCAGGCTGACTGAATCACAACAAAAGGTTAAAAAAAAGTCATCTGGACTTGGTTTTCAAAGTTGAAATTGAAGTGGTAAAAGAGCTGGTTTATATGCTCCTAGGAAGGAGTTTTTGACCTGAAACAAAATTGTAAGGGTTCAGACGACTGAAAAGACATGAATGAGCCTTTGTCCTCAGCTGAAGTGTCGGGTTCATTAACTCCCTGGGCCTTGTCAACTGAGTGAAACTGGTTTGTTGTTTGGTTTGGTTTTAAAAGACTGCTAACGACCTGAAATCACTGTCTTTTAAGTCTTCTGAACCAACAGAATTTAGGTTCAGGTCTAAAACTTGGATGAACTGTCTTCTACTTTGAAAAACCAAGCCCAGATGATGCTTTTTAAACCTTTAGTTGTGGCTAAATGAGTTGTTGCAGGGTGAGTAAAGCCCCTGCACCTCCTCCTGGTGTATCTTGGTGAAAAACCAGCCTTGCAACAATGGCAACACTGACCCAGTGTCATGTCTCCTAACAACAAGCTAATGCTGGCTTTGTTTCTCAGATGTTGGTCATGGCAGAGCGGCCAAAAGGCAGAATAAACTTTTCTAAGGATACAAGGAAACCAGAGTTAAGCTGAGCGAGGGGACTCATGGGTTTTTATCGTAGTGCTTTACTCCCAAATGTAGGGGGCGCTCCGTAGAGAAAAATGCGACCAAAACATCGAAGAAATGAGCAGCGTTACATGGTTTCACTTTAATCTAAAGTTGTTGGCATATTATACAGAGGGAAAAAGGATCCAAAAAGCCCCGGACGACAGGAGTCGTAACTTTAATGCAATAAAATGTAAACCAAACAAAGAGAAAATGTCAAAAAAAAAAAATCCAGTATACACAAAAATCTCCCAATAACAAAGAGTGACAAAAATAATCCAAGCATAAAAATTTGAAAAAGACAAATAAATAAACAAAAACAAACAAAAAAAACAACAACCAAGGAGCCAAGTTTAAAAATACAAAATTAAAGGGCAGAGCAAACAAAGAGAAAATGTCAAAAAATCCAGGATACAAAGTAAAAACACAAAAATCTCCCAAAAACAAAGAGTGACAAAAATAATCCAAGCATAAAAATTTGAAAAAGACAAATAAATAAATAAATAAATAAATAAATAAATAAATAAATAAACAAAAAACAACCAAGGAGCCAAGTTTAAAAATACAAAATTAAAGGGCAGAGCAAACAAAGAGAAAATGTAAAAAAAAATCCAGGATACACAAAAATCTCCCAATAACAAAGAGAGACAAAAATAATCCAAGCATAAAAATTTGAAAAAGACAAATAAATAAATAAATAAAAAAAAAAAAAAAAAAAAAAACAACAACCAAGGAGCCAAGTTTAAAAATACAAAATTAAAGGGCAGAGCAAACAAAGAGAAAATGTCAAAAAATCCAGGATACAAAGTAAAAACACAAAAATCTCCTAAAAACAAAGAGTGACAAAAATAATCCAAGCAAAAATTCCAAAAAGACAAAAACAAACAAACAAACAAAAACAAAACACAAAAAACAAAAACAACCAAGGAGTCAAGTTTAAAAATACAAACTTAAGGAGCAGAGCAAAAAGTAAAACAAGACACAAATCAAGGAAAACAAACAGAGAGAACAGGACACAGACAGAGATCAGGACAGGATCTGCTGCTGGGGCCCGGGGCAAGAAGTCTCCACAGGGGCCCATTATAATAAAAAAATATTAGAAGAGGGGCTATTTTTGAACTCCTGGGACAACAGACCCCTTTGCCCCCTCTGCTGACGGGGCTGGACAGTACATCAAACTTACAATGGTAAAGATACAGAGCCTAGACCTGGACTCAAACTGGGGATCTTCTAGTTCAGGGATAAATGCTCTATCCATTGAGCAACAAAGGTCAGGTAAAAATAACATTTCTTATAAATGTGTGTGTATTCAGTTTCCAGTATTACAAGTAAGAGAGCCTCCGGAGAGAAGAAAACTGCATCAGAAATATTAAAAAAGATGTTCCTCACAAGGTCAGATCCTCAGTGGTGCGCCGTTTAATTAAAAAGAACACGTTTTATAAGCTTTTCTAAAAGTACACTTGACCCAAAAGCACAGCATTTGCAGAGATACTGGAGTGCCATTAAGATTTATAATGGACAATTTATTGCTTTCATAGCAAAGCATTCTGTTCATGTGTGTTCAAATACAGCTGTGCCCCTGCGACCTGGCCCGGGACAGGCGCTAGAACATGAATGGACTCAAGGTAATACTTTTGTTGAAGTAATAGTACACATTCTGAGTATGGTCCTTTTAGTGAAACTGGCAGGTTAGTCTTAAAATGAATCCATAAAGAAGATTTTTGACGAAGGATTTCAGGACGTCCTGGGCTCATTCTAAACTCAGCAAGAGGTTTATGGGAAGCTGAGTTATTAAGAGATGTTTAAACAATCCAAAAACATATTTCATTATTAGAGAAATACCTGAGTGAGGAAAGGTGTTAAGACTTTTTATTGATATCATTACAGTGTGGTTTGTTTGACTTTATGTAGTTTTAGTAGATTTTTTTTCTTTAATGTGTGTTAGTTCATTGCATATAGCCTCGTGTGTTCCTCCTTCTGTCTTTTTTTGAGAAAAAGACTATTTTGGGGATTTATTTCAGGATTTGACTTTACGTTTGGGATTTATACAGAGTTACTTTTGGATTTCCTTTAGATTAAGTTTTTGGATTCCTTGCCATGGAGCCTATATGCTTTTTTGGTCAGGTTGTATTTTGTCTGCTTTGGCCTAATAATAATTTTGGGAGTTAAACTGTCTCTGCCTTTGTTGTCTTTTGGTTGTTAATTTTTAAACGATACAAGATAATGTAAAATAACAATAACACTGGTAAATTGTCACTATTTCCAGAACTTTTTGATTGGTAATTGCTTGCACTATTGGGTGAATGTTACAGGATAATGTTTTTAAAGTCTATAAAACGTGCTGCTGTTCTAGAGGAGACCAAAAGTAATGTATTTTCCAGACTATAAGTCGCACTTTTTTCCATCGTCTTGCTAGGAGTGTGACGTATACTCAGGTGTGACTTATATATTAAAATATTTCAGGTGTTGGTTAGAGGGCGCTCTAGGCTTGTGTACCAGCATCTGCTGCACCTGTACCACTGACAATTTAAAATGTAAACATTACCACTAACAACTTAGGCTGGGGACACACTACACGATTTTCTCAGTGGTTACAGATTCTGAAAAGACTAGGAGCTCACACTAACGACTGGTTTCAGCAGATTTAGTTCTGACGACTGAAAGACTGCGCCTCACACACTACAAGATCTGTAACTGCAACTGATGCCAAACAAACGCAGCAAACTCTGGCGGGGAACTCGCGAGAACTAAATGGTAAACAAACATGGACGCTCCCTGGGTCGCTGTTGCCGTTGTGTGCGCAGCTATCTGTTTGGAAAAAGGGAAAGAAAAAACGTCTATGTATCCAGTTTCGCTTGGGTAGCGCTCAACTTTCTTCGGTGTTTGCCATGGTTGTTTATGTTTTCTTCTTCAAATTTCCGCTTATATTTTCCCGCCGCTTCCTGTTTCTTCGTCTGCGTCCTGACGTTATTTCCTGTGTCCCATCAACTGTTTTTCATTGGCCGCTGGACTCCATGAATTCCCAGTTGGATGTAAACAGCCCACACTACAGGAGTGCGTCCAGAGTCGGCTTTAAAATTCAAACATGTTTGATTGCTTGCGACTGACGTCAGGCCAGGTTTTTGCGGCGCACACACTTAACGATTCGAGTCTTTGAACATCACACACTAACGGATTTCAGAGCCGACTGGTGATTACGATTCCCTGCAACTAGTGTTGACTGGTGAAGACTCGCTGCAACTGTGAATCGTTATAAAATCGGGCAAAAAAATCGTGTAGTGTGTCCCCAGATTTAGGCTATAAAGACAACTGAGAAAGAGCGGAATAATTGGAAATGGAACTGATGCTGAGTCTGACGACAGCCACGCAGAGGAGGAAGCGGCGCTTCGTCTACCTCCGGAGTTGGCGGAGTTGTTCAGAAGCGACACCGAGGATGAAGAATTTAAAGGATTTAGCGATTAGGAGTGAGATGGTGAGTTTGGTGAACTTGTTATATTATGTTCTTTATGCTATAGTTATGTGAATAACTGTTAATATATTACGTTAACATACGAGACACCTATTCAGTTCGTTGTTTATGCTTCATGTAGCTGAATAACCATCAATGTGTTACGTTAGCAAACCGCACACCTATTCAGCTGTTGTTCTCTATTCTATTATTACTATAACTTGCCTTTCAACATGAAATGTCTGTTCTTGGTGTCGGATTTTGTAAAATAAATTTCCCCCAAAAAATGCAACTTATATACATTCTTTTCTTTTTCATTATGCATTTTTTGGCTTGTGCGACTTATACTCCGGAGCGACTTGTAGTCCGGAAAATACGGTAGTATAAAAATATGAATAAAAGCAGAAAATATCTCCTTTTAAGTAAGTTTTTCATATAAATTAAATCAGGAAATGTCACTACGTTGATGGAGCATTTAAAGTTTTTGGGTAATGCAGCTTTAATTGTAGTAAAATGACAAAGGTTTGGTTTCATGTTGTGTTTACGGCGCTGCCATTTCAGAGGGACACACTTTTTTTTACGATGGAAACATAAAACGTTTGGCCTTTTGTTAAAAGCAGCTCGGTGCTCCTCTGTGACCCAGACATGTCTGCAGCGCTCTGTTCTCCGCTTTCCTCTCCTCAAACGTCCACAAAATGTTTAAAACTCAGAAGCCGGAGAGTGAGGGCCGTGGTCAGAGGTCAGAGATCGATTTGTGAGACATGGGAGGAGCTTTGTCTGTTTTTTAGCGCTGTGTGTGTTTGTGGCTTTACCTTTGAATACAGCGAAATACAAGAGCGGCAACTTTAGCACAGGACGAGACAGGAAGTAAGATGTTTCTGTGTGAAGATGCACTTTTATGGATTTGTGACTGGATACAGGCTCAGAGATCAGAGGAGAGGCAAACTCCAGCTACACATGACCACTCTGTTACAGTAAAACAAAACAAAACGACCACCATGACAAGAAAAACAACAACAAGAAAAACAACAACAAGAAAACAACAACAAGAAAAACAACAACAAGAAAAACATCCTGGATCCATGGATAAATGATTGTTAATACTACTACTAATGCTACTACTTTTTCTGCTACTACTACTACTACTTCTACTACTACTACTACTACTAATAATAATAATAATAGTAATATTTTGTTTTTATTAATTTATGTACATAGATCCAGAGAATGGTATGGATCTATGTAAAAAAATAAAAAAATAATAATAATTAATAAATCAATTACTACTGCTACTACTACTACTACTACTACTACTACTAATAATAATAATAATAATAATAATATTTAGTTTTTATTAATTTATGTACATAGATCTAGAGAATGGTATGGATCTATGTAAAAAAATAAAAAAATAATAATAATTAATAAATCAATTACTACTGCTACTACTACTACTACTACTACTACTACTACTACTACTACTACTACTAATAATAATAATAATAATAATAATAATAATATTTAGTTTTTATTAATTTATGTACATAGATCCAGAGAATGGTGTGGATCTATGTAAAAAATAATAATAATAATAATTAAATCAATTACTACTACTACTACTACTACAGCCACTACAGCTACTACTACTACCCCTACTACTACTACTGCTACTACCACTAATAATAATAATATTAATAATAATAACAATGTTGTTTTTTTCCGTTTATTTATTACTGACCATAAAAGAGTTTAATGACAACAGCATACATCCAATACAATGGAAACTAAAAACTGTAACTACTTTTCTAGTTCAAGGGTAAATGCTCTGTCTATTGAGGTACAAACTTCTCATATCTTACCATGCCAAATAATGCCATAAAATCTAATATTTTGCCCCTTTACTGACCCCTGGTGGCTGGAGTTTGTATCATAGGTCCTATTCTCAAAATACTACAGAATCCTTTAAAAGAAATTATAGATTTATTATTTCTTCTTTAACCCATTACTGATCGTTTCTTATAACTTTTAATAAGAAGTATTTTGTTAACAGATAAACCAACGCCGCTAAAACATAATTAAGACTGCAGTATACTCGGATTCTATACAAGAGCAACCAACTTAAAAACACATTAGACTTGTATTGGAAATGTTTGTGTTTGTAGCAGTGAGATCCATTTCTGGTCCTTTATCAACTTTTTTTTTTTTTTTTTTTTCTTCAGAAGACTGTCCCGAAAATGTGAATTCAGCTTTTCTTGGCACTGAGGTAATGTTGAATCCCCGCCGAGCGATTTATCCTTTGAACAGTTTCTTGGAGGAAACTAATATTGTCACAGTCTGTTTTGTGCTTAACCAGCAGAAAAGGAGAAAAATGTTTTTGAAGACGAACCAAATCCCAATGAGGTGGGACAGGAGCGCAGCCTCCGTGATCCCCTGCCGTCAGCATTCAGGCTCTCACTGCTCCTCACTGCTCGCTCTGTGCTGTGGCGGAGTGAAAGATACCAATACTTTACAAATATGGATTTACTTACTACACACACAGACTTTAGATATGTGTGGCCATTTGGATTCATTTCTAAATTTCTAGGATGATTACTGAATTTTCAATCATTATATACTCTCCCACACTCTACAGCAGACTACATAGGTCTGTGTTTGATTTATTTCATTGATTTTTTTTTTTTTTTTTTTTTTGAGAAACAAAAATAAGATATTGAAATAAAAAAAATAAAAAAAAAAGATTAAGATTTTTTTTTTTTTTTTTTGGAATGTATGCCCTTGGTAAACATACACACATCTAATGTGATTATAAGAAAAAAAAAATGGCTACTGAAAATACACTCAAGGAAAAAAGAAACGCACCACTTTCATTTTCTCAATTTGTCAAAAAATATTACAGCCAGTGAAAAATTACAGACTACAATGAGTTTAGTACTATTCTGAGTCAAAATGAAATGACTGCTTTCCTGGTTCTGGTTGATTGATTTTGATGAGCAATAACAACTGTATTTTTGTATTAATCACCTATGTCTGGGTCATGAGGAAAACTCAGAGATGAATTGGACCTGTCCTCAATTGTGCACAACCATTCCCTATAAAAAGACACCAAAATGGAAAAAAAAGCACATTTGTTCGCAATGCCACGACTCCTGCAACCAGAGAGAGATTGGCAGCCATTGGCCTGCTTCAAGCTGAAGGAGCTCACGGCTGTAGCCAGGAGTTTGGAGTCCATCACTCTACTGTTGTACGCCTTGCTGAGCGTACTAATAATAATAAAAAATATCACTATGATAAAAAAGAAACTTTAAAAATATAAATTACAAAGTATAAGGGCATGCAAAGGAATAAATTTACTAAGCTAAATAGCCAGATAAATTGTTCAGCCCAGATCTAAACGAAAGTAAACTTCATTAAATATTAATTAATATAATTAATATGATATTTTGGGATTTATTCAGCTGAAGAAGCGGACTTTTGACCAATAGATGAGCAGGGTTTCTTCTTCCCAAGTTTCTTTCAGTAAACACTGAGGTGCTGCCCCCTACAGGCGAGGTTTGTTACTGCTCCCTCAGTCAGTTCAGTTCATTTGACAGAGCTCAGGGTGAACTCGAACCAGACCAATGACATCAATGACAGAGGAGTGGACTTTTGTCCCAAAGCGCACCGAGTATGGTGTGATATTGATTCAACCAATCCTCAACACATTTACAGAAGCACATTTTAGTTTACATTAAATATGATGAACTAAACTCGTGTCTTTATATTAGAGAGAGTTCTGTTATGATGCAGATTGACGTTGATTAGATTAGCATGTTGTAGGCAGCTAACGTCAGACAGTGATGGTATTTTATGGACAAATGTGGACCACTGTGTCCTCCTCTATGTCTCCATGTCTTTTTAATGTAAAATATAAAATGTATATCCAGCTCTTGTTTGTATTTTTGTAGAAAAGAAGACGACAGAGTAACTCTTGTGCATTGTTGTGAGTGGTCTGTTTCTCCCACGGGGGATCGGAAGTGACGTTTTATGGGCGTTCCCACCGCTGCCGACTGTATTTGATATAAATGATTGGATATAAGACAGCCAATCAGAAACATTTGTGAATCCCAGTCTGTGATTGGCTCCTGCTCGCAACAATCGTAGTTTGTCCTTGTGCCACCTCGAGCGAGCGCAGAGCCAGAATCGCGAGCAGAAATGAGGTGTCGTGTGAGCAAAGATGTTGCGTGAGCGAGCATCCATGAACTCGAGCACCTAGGTAGACTTTGAGCGAGCGTGTAGGCAGAGTTGAGAGCGCACGGAACAAAGGTTTGTGTGCTCAAATTATTATTCTCTTTTCAAATGGTAAAGTATGCGCTTGCGACAGTCACGAAGGTGGCACAAATATTATCCCGCGGAGCAGCGAGTGTGAACAGTGTGAACTGATTTTTTATTTTTTTAAATTTGATACTTGGTTGAAGAAATTAACCTTCAAAGTTACTGTAGCAGCATGCGCTCCTACTGGTTTAAAACGGTACTGCAGTCTAAATCAAAACAAAGGTCTGTTTTCTGATTGGACGATTGGTGATACAGTTTTAGAACCAAACCCAAAATGTAAACAAAGACAAGTTGGGCATTATGTAAAATATTTTTTAAATTGTTAATAACTCAGCCATTATTATCAGCAAAACTAATATTTGATCTAAACATGTTTACATCAGATCTTAGGACACGTGTGGGTCGTTTTTATTAAATATAAAAATATATTTACTGCTCATAGCAACGAGACAGACTTGGAGACTGAATTCAATATACATTTCTTTTTTAATTGATGTTATGTGACCTGAAATTTGATCCTGTGTGGCTTGTTTAATACTTCATCGGCAGCAGTGACGGTTAATGGATTTGTTTGACTCCACTTTAATTAAAACATTAATTAAGCTCATTTTGTGAATGCTCGGGACAATCGCTCATTAATTTTAACTCACTGTTGATGACGTGGCTTATGTCTAAAAAAAGTTCACCAGACTCCACTGATATTCACACAATGCATGTTTATTTAACATTAATTATCATGTTAATTAATAAAACTGACTGGATTAGTGCCTTAGTAAAAGCTAAGCTAAGCTAGATATTTTAATAACTTATTGAAGAGCAGTTTATTCATGATAAAGACAGAAAGTAAAAACAGCTTCATGATTGGTTAAAGAAAGAAAATTAGTAATTTAAAAAGATGTGACACATGCACAGAGATACACTTTCTGTCCATGCATGAAAGCAAATTTAACATTTCATTAAGCTTATTGTATACTGTAAAATATACAAACAAACTCCACAAAATAAACTGTGGCTATTAAAAACACTAAATGGCTAATAACTTTGACAAAGACTAGCCATGGAGGCCAGTGAGGAAAAAAAAGTAAATGTCAAGCCCTGATGAGTAACCTCCAACTCAAACACTTTGATAATTCTTCAAAATTGTAATAAAAAACAAAATAAATAAGACAAACTAACAAACAAACAATCTGTGGTTATTAGGACAAAAACATTTTAAACTTAATTTCTTGTAAATGCTAACCCTAAATACTGTCATAATCTGTCTGTCTTTAAAATGAAATATAAAATAACAATTTAACAATTTAGGCTTCCATTGCATTTTTCTATACATTTTAATGTTCAAAATAATCTTAAAACATAAAAATAAGTAATAATCTTAAACCCATGACAATATACTACAAAAAAGTAACTCTTCTTAGAAACAGGCCATTAAACCTTGTAACAAAATAAATTATTCTAATAATACTCTTTAGCTGTTTCACCCCGTTTTCATCACTGGAGCTTGTCTTTTTTCAATAGTTCAGTATAAAAAGCTCGCAAATGTTTTTCCATCTTGTAAATGTATTCTGAAAAAATTCCAAGTGCCTCCTGCAAAGCGCTCGGTTGGGAAACACCGGTTTAAAAACCTGTCACTGGTCCCGCTCGCAAAAGCAATCCGGTCTACATTTGATTAAAAATGCACTGTGGGAGATTTTTGAGCACATTACTTTTTATCCTTTGGACATTGGGACACCTCTACAAAAATGGCCACTATTTGGAGATTAGGGAGGACATTTGGACTCAGCCTGGAAGTTTTTCATCACTGGGTTTAATGAAGAGAGAGTTCAGCACCTTGGACAGCGAACTGCAGTCTGTTATGAGGTGGACACAGTAATTGCTTGTAACAAATCCTCCCTGTAAAAAAAAAAATCAGAGTTTCTGAAACTCTCTGTGTGCACGTAGGTCTCAGGTGTGCTGGCAAAACATTTGAATATCACAAGTTTATTACAAAAGGCTTTTATTTTGACAGGTGTGCATGCAAAACAGGCACTTGGTAGAATAGAAACCCATTCAGAAACAAAACATGTCTGTAAGTAAATAAAAAATAGTGAGAATAAAATGAGATAAAGTTTTTGGGTTTTATGATTGATGATAATTCGACTTGGAAATCACATGGAGATTATGTAAAAGTAAAATAAAAAGCCAAAACTGTAGCTGTTTTACATAAGGTTAAAGATCTTTAAACCAAAATGCATTGTATATTTTGTATAATTCACAGATTTTTCCATATCTGACCTATTGTATTGAAGTATGGGGAAGTGCTTGTAAAACTTATATCAGTCCAGTTTTCCTCTTGCAGAAGAGAGCGGTAAGGATTATAAATGGGAGTGGATACAGGGATCCTATTAACCTATATTTATACAGTTAAACTTACTGACATTTAATGAATTTGTAGAATTTAATATTTTGAAAACTATGAATAAGGCACACCAGAAAGCCTTACCAACCAACCTTCAAAACAGATTTATAAAAAGAGAAAGTATTTATAATTTAAAAGAAACTGAGGTTTTTAAAACAGTGACAATGGGAAGATGTTTTTCAGTCTTGGCAGTGAAATCAAGAAATCTAAATTCATGAATGTATTTAAAACAAAAAAGTGTCAAATTTTGTATGGTGAAAATGTAAGAGACTGCAGAGTAGTAGCTTCTGTTACGAAATGAAATAGAAGAGTGACTGTGTTACAGCTTTTATGATTTGATCAGAAATGTTAAATTGTGAATAGGGGGCAGACATAATAAGTTCAAATTGAAGGTTAAACTGTTATAATTGTTTTCAATGAATGAAATAAACAAAAAACAAAAAAGAAAGAAATGGCCATTGTCTAAAGAGTCCTCCATCTTAGGCCCAAAGTAGCCACTTAGGATCGCTAAAAAAAAGAAAAAAAAAGAATGAAAGCTTGTATTATAATGTTTAATTACTTGCAATAGAAGTTTATTCTGCATGTTCCTATGTAATCTTTTCATTAAAAGAGCTTTGTATATTCTGCCAAATCGACTTTTCCTCTCTTTCTCTCATGATGTTCTCTCATCAAAAACAGACCTCTACATCCAGTCTGTTCTCATTCATTTATCCCCCAAAATCACATTGTACAGCTCTGTTTCCACTGATTCCTCAAAATGGCATCACACAAAAAGGATATTCTTCTTTGATTATGTTCAAAAGACCGTCACAGCTCTGCACTCTGCTCCCCTCACCCGTTTCTTTCTGGCACCAGTAGAGTATTTAACAAAAAAACGTTTCCTTTAAGTCACAAAATGTTTTTAAAGGCTGTAAAATGTGCTGCTGTTCTAGAGGAGACTGGTTTAAAAACATGAAAAAAAGCAGAATATATCTCCTAAATTTAGTTTTTTTTCCTCTCACCTTCGAGAGTGGCTGTAGTTTCGTGCACTAGGGCCTGAGGTGGGGTACAAAGCTGGACCCCACCCTCACAGTCACTGAATGTGGGACGGTTCAGGTTCAGGCTTAGGTTCAGGTAACTTTCTTTACAGCCGGAGGTAGAACTTGTTTACATTTGGAGTTCAGGCTTCCACACAGAAATTAAAAAGAAAAACATAACAATAAATATAATAATAAGGCATAAATCAAATCAAAATTCTACAAAGTGCTGCATCCTTACAGACCTGACCAGCTGGTTTTTTTTAGGAGTTTTTCCTTACCAAGAAGAAGGGTCCTTCTGTTTAGTTTAGTGTTGTTATTGTTTGTGTGTTTATGTTTGATTAACTGTTTGGGAAGCCCTTTGAGGCGACTTTTGTTGTGATACTGGGCGATACAAATGAAACTGAAATGAATTGATGTAAAGTGTAAAAATGTAAAAAAATTTAAAGGCGTCACATCAACAATAAAAGCCAATAAGATAAAAAATTATATGAGCAACCAGTAAGTTAAAAATGACATAAAAGAAACTACAAAAGCCTAAACAAACAGAGGAGGAAAGAACCCACAGTTATACAGAGTCTGGTCTATGAATTTAACCCACCGTGTTCTTGTCATGAGCGCTAACCACTCTGCCACTGAGCATAAAACCTGGTAAATTTAGCTTTTTTTTCCACTGCTATGACAAGTTCCCTGTGTGAAAGGCGAGGAGATGGACAGAGACAGAAAGCGCACACCTCACCTCCTCGGGCGCTGGAGGAAAAACTGCTCGGAGACAGCGGCAGCTCGGGGGCCCTCGGGCGTTACCATGGAAACGGAGCGCGCTCAGATCGATATGTCAGCACACGCTCAAAAGGCGGCAGCAGCAGCAGCAGCAGCAACTTGAAGGGGAGAATCCTTTTCCTCTTCCTGCTCCCTGTTTGCGCTGCGTCTCTGTGAAGCCGAAACACTGCGTCTGTGTGTGGAGGGTCTCCGGGGGCTGGAGTCAGCAACGCAACATGAAATATAGAAGGAGACGAGGAAGAAAAAGGTTTAACAAAGGACAATGGGGACTGAAACACACACAGGAATAACATACAGTACATAAAAACTCATGGAATCTGAAAACTGTGGAAAAGTGGAATATAAATTTAACCATTAAAATGTTTTTTTTACGATCTAAAAAGGCAGCAACAGCTCAGGATGTAGGGCTGGTCCACTAACTGGAGGGTTGTTGGTTAAATTCTCAGGTCATACTGTCGTCGTGTCCTTGAACATTTGACCCTAGGGATGGGCAGTCAGCTCTTTTCTAAGATCCAGCTCCAAAAAAGGCTCTTCATTTAGTGTCACTTGTAGCATTTTAATGAGGTCAAATTTAGTTTAATTTTAATGGTTTGTGGGTTGGTAAACTCATTTTAAGTTTTATTTTATTTCTATAGCCCAGAATCACAACAGTCACCTCAAATGGCTTCACAAACATAAACACAATCAGACATAACACACAATCAATGCAAACAATAACTACATTAAACTAAACAAACCCAGGACACTCCCAGTAAGGAAAAACTCCTAAAAAAATCACCTGTGGGAAAAAAGGAGAAACCTAATGAAGCCCACACATGTGTCAGGAGTGTTAGCTCATCTATAGTGTAATAGTTCAAGTCAGTTCAAGTTTTTAATCAGTGTTTTGGCAAAAGTCTTATTTTTATGCAGTTTGCGAGCACAGAAACCGTTACAAATGCTGTGCTCATCTTCCCTCTCTACAGTTTCATCCAAACACAGCCAGATGCTGCTTCTATTTCTTCACTTTTTCCTAACGAGCTATATCCGGCTAACCAGTTAACCCAGTCTCGCTGTCTTTGGAGCCCACCTTACTTCTTTTACATAATGATATGATCCTAGTCTTGCTCACATTTTTAGCAAAACTGAGCAGCTCCTTTTCTGTATGAATGTGGGACTTTTTGCATTGTGTTCTGTGGTGGTGGTTGAGTGGCTGTAGGCGCAGCATGGCAGCCACATCTCTGTCAGTCTGACCCAGGGCAGCTGTGACTGAGGAGTGATCTTCATGTCTTTGGTTTTCCTCTAGACCTTCAGCTCTGACAGCTTCAAACCATAATCAGAAGAGGTTCATTTGGTCTTTTATATAATATCAACACGTGGATTTGTTACAGACAGACTAATGTGTTTGTATTGTACCTTAACCTGTTATGGATGTCTTCCTCAGCGGTGTCTTGGGACTTCAAACCATCTCGATCTGGAAAATCTGACTTTATCTCCAAAAGTCCAACATTAGCTGATCCTCGTCACAAACAAATCTAAATCTTCGCCTCTTCTTCTTCTGTTCCTGTCTTTAAATCGTACATTATCTCTGCTCTCACCACTGTCTTGTACACCTTTGCTTTCATTCTTACAACACTCCTGACCCATTTCAACCCGCCTCGGATCACAGCGTCATCCTCAAACCTCCTCGTCCATGGAGTTCTGTCTAACCTCACCTGTCAGCAGTCTGTCCATCACCATCCCACAGTCCCACCTTAACCTTGCCCTCCTCTGCCTCACCGACAGCACACCTCTCATACATGTTACTGACAAACACAAGGAATGGATACAGTGTGGCCTTTATATAAAACAAAACTCCAGTTCACCCAAACTATTTTCAAGCTATAAAGGGTGTACGGTTTTAATAGTTATGCTACTCCAGAATTCCTCATAAAATATCACGTCTTTAGCCTGGTGAGCCCGCCTCTCCTACTTTCTTTTCTAAAGCAGGACAGTCTGGTTCCTCACTTGCAACCAAGTTAGCGCTGGCTACCAAGCTAGTTTTATAAATACTCTGACCAAATTAACAGCGTTTAGTGCTTTCCTTCGTCTCCTGTTGATTCTGCTGAAGTCCTTTGTGTTGTTGTTCAGTCCTCTAGAGTACTTCATTGAGAGTTACATTTTAGTTCTGATGAGCACAACTACGAGACTAGGCACGCTACAGAGGGTAGCTTTATACTGCCCAAAGTGAAAACTAATAATGTTAAAAGAACTGTGATGTATAGATCTATGTTAGCATGGAATACATTGCCTTGTTCCATTATTAATAATAGCAGTAAACATCATTTCAAACTCCTTTTGAAGAGACATCTTCTCATTGAACAGATCTCTGCGGCTGCTGAACATTATCTAAGGCAATTTTTTTTTTATTTTTTATTCCATAACATGATTGGATGTGTATTACTATAGTGCTAATAATTAACCACAATGAGTTATGCTAGCTCTCTTTTTTTCTATATAAACTAGGTCCTATGTGTCTTGTTTGTATGTTTTTGTATTGTTTGTTTTTTAGTCTTCTTTTTGTGTTGTGATCATTGTGTGAGTTTGTTGTGATAATGTATTGTGTGAGTAGCATGATGGGACTGACTCCAGGAAGAGTAGCTGTGCTTAATTACAGCTAATGGTGAGATTGAAATAAATGAATAAATAAATAAATCAATAAATAAAATCCTGTTCCCATTTTAACTACAGAAAACCTGTTGGCGTTCACTCAAACAAACTCACTTCCTCCTCAAGTCTTTGAACAAATCGCCTCTGCTGCTGTCTCTGTTCAGAAATAAGCCCAGAGCTGCTCACAATACGCCATATTTTGGTGTCCCGCCCTCTGATTGGTTACTCCGTTTGTGATTGTTCCGCCCATAGAAATTAAATTTAAGTAAAGAGGTACCAGACTAACTTCTTTGCATAGAAAAGGAAGATCGTTTGTCCTCTCTGCATCCTTTTAATATAAGGAACAAATTAACTAATAGAACCATTGACATGTTATCCATCCAATTCTAAGCTTCCCATATAACTTCATAACAACCCTGATATGACTTATTTAAATGCAAACTCCTGTTCTGAAACCCATCCTCACCTGTCCGACTGCACGTTTTTTGATATTTCCAACGCTGCCCGGTAGTTACACTCGCCTTTTGTTTACCGCGCCGCGTGCAGAAGGACAAAATGCCAGCTCCACCTCAGACTCTGGCAGCCCACATGAAGCTTTTGGTCTGAAAAGGTCAGAGCAGCGTGTTCTTTTCACTTCTCCTCTCCTCAATAATCCGGCTCCGGGCGCTCGATAAATGAGACTGACAGGCCTGGATCAGCGGTCTGCGGTCCTGCGCTCTGTGTGTCCGCGCGGCTCTATCCTCCCGAGCGTTTCTGTCATACTCGTCTTCATCAGAGCTAACAGCATCGATCCAAAATCTGCGTTAGCTTAGCTGCCAAGAGAGCACTGACGGCTAACTATGATTTTGACAAACAAGGCAGGGAAAAAGACTGGATTCTGTAACTGAGAAATGTCCCATATTTTGGTTCAGAGACACATTAAAGAGCTTGTACTGGGCAGTGCAATGTCCTGGTACTGTACTACTACTACTACTGCTACTACTACTACTACTACTATTAGAAACAGAATTAAAAAAGACTGTAAATCCCTTCTATGGAGCACACACTTCCACTGAGAGCAGTTTTGGAAGTGTGCAGATGCTGAACTTAGCTGTGACTGCTCCTGACACTTACCTTCAGTCGGGGTCGCATAATCTTCCCAGAATTTAATGCCTACAAAAGCACAAAATATGGGCCATTTCTAAGCAGCATATACTGTGGAAATATCCTTTGTGCACAGTTTAAGTAGCATGTCGCTCCATATTGTAGATTTATAGTTCTTTTTATTCTGCCACATTTTCTGCAACGGATGGTTTAGCATCTGTGGCATTGCTCCTGTCTTTTTTTTTCTAACCTGGGAGTGTACTGACAGCTATCTCCTGTTGGAAAGAATTTAGATCCAACTGTAAAACTGTACAGCGCATGTATAAAATGCTGAACCATAATAATAATAATTATATGGCAATAACATTATGGCTTTGAGTTGTACAGCGCTTTCCAGCGTCCTGACGACCACCAAACACACAATCACACTGACATTTTCAGGCAAGGTGAATGAAGGATCTTGCCCATGGATACAATGGCAGTATATGCAATGCTGGTAGCGGGATTTGAACCTGCAACCTTCCGCTTAGTTGGCGAACTGCTCTATTGTGCAAGTTGAGATAACACAAAGCTATCTGTTGTGTAAGGATTTGTTCATTTTGGGTGAAAGCATCAAAGAGGACGATGATTCAGAAGTGTAATCAAGTCAGAAGTTTATTCAGTAAAAACACAGGTAAGGTTACAGTCAGCAGAATGAGCGCGCTCCTAGAGGGAGGAGTGTTCTAAGCTTTTTATACTATGTATGACGATGTATGACGATCTCTGCATAGCATTATCTTCTTGGCTTCGAGTAACTTTTTTTTGCATAGGGCAGGGCCACAAAAAGTTCTCAGTTTCTGCAGAGTCTTCCCACCATCGACAGGAGCCCCCCCTGCAACCTTGGGTCCGATAACTTTGTAGCAAGCTCATTATTTGTGCCATATTTGGAATGCACCTAAGAGTAGAGTGACCTTAAGCTGGGGACACACTACACGATTTTCTCAGTCGTTACAGATTCTGAAAAGACTAGGAGCACACACTAACGACTGGTTTCAGCAAATTTAGTTCTGACGACTGAAAGACGGGCTCACACATTTAACGACTGCGCCTCACACACTACAAGATCTGTAACCGCAACTGACGCCAAACAAACGCAGCAAACTCTGGCGGGGAACTCGCGAGAACTAAATGGTAAACAAACATGGAGCTACCTGGGTCGCTGTTGCCGTTGTGTGCGTAGCTATCTGTTTGGAAAAAGGGAAAGAAAAAACGGCTATGTATCTAGTTTCGCTTGGGTAGCACTCAACTTTCTTCAGTGTTTGCCATGATTGTTTGTTTCCTTCTTCTTCAAATTTCCGCTTATATTTTCCCACCGCTTCCTGTTTCTTCATCTGCGTCCTGACGCTATTTCCTGTGTCCCATCAACTGTTTTTCATTGGCCGCTGGACTCCATGAATTCCCAGATGGATGTAAACAGCCCACACTACAGGAGTGCGTCCAGAGTCGGCTTTAAAATTCAAACATGTTTGATTGCTTGCGACTGATGTCAGGCTGGGTTTTTGCGGCGCACACACTTAACGATTCAAGTCTTTGAACATCACACACTAACGGATTTCAGGGCCAACTGCTGATTACGATTCCCTGCAACTGTTGTTGACTGGTAAAGACTCGCTGCAACTGTGAATCGTTATAAAATCGGGCAAAAAAATCGTGTAGTGTGACTCCAGCTTTAGAGTGAAAGAAGAAAAATATCACATAAAATCAAAGTATTATTATTACTAATGTTGAAGCGTTATTAACCTTAGCAGTAGTACATCAAAATATAAGTTTAATGGTAATACGCAAAGCTATATGTAGAAATATTCAATAGTTGAGTAAATGCTGCTCCTTCCTCCCCAGTTACAGCAGTACATGGCATAGTCTCTGTGGTGTTGCTCCTGTCTGCTTCTCCAAACTGGGAGTGTGCTGAATATACAGTGAAGCCCGAAATTATTCATACCCCTTCATTATTCATTAATTCTTCCCATAATTATTCAACCAGCAAGATTTTTTTGACCGGAAATGACACAGGCTTCTCCCAAAAGATAATAAAACGATGTACAAGAGGTATCATTGTGGAAAAAAAAAATATAGTTGAAGTGAGTTGAAGCTGTTCTAAATGCAAAGTGTGGGCCAGTGTCATAATAAACTCTATGGATATAAGTTCATATGCAAATACTATTGGCAATATAGTGTACTATGTAAAGATTTGCTAAATTCTGGATTATCTGGATTATAATTTTTACCCTTATTGCAATATTATCATCAAAAGATCTGGATGAATCTGGAAGGATACTCTTTTTCATAATTTTACACCATCAGTGGCACAGTGGCAAAGTGGTTTGCACTCTCGCCTCACTCACAGCAAGAAGGTTCGATTCCTGGACCATTTGGAGCCTTTCTGTGCAGAGTTTGAATGTTCTCCCTGTGTCTGGGTGGGTTTCCTCCAAAAGCTTTCCTTAAATTCAATCAAAAAACCTGCACAGTAGACTGATCCTCCAGCGAGGTGCTCCTGACCTGGCACTGAAGGATGGGCTGAATGCAGAGGATAAATTAAAGTGTAAAAAATAAAAACATAAAATTAGTCTTTGTATCATCGCTCCTGTCTCCTTCCCCGAACTACAAGAACCACATTCCCACCCGACTGAAACCTTTTTAAAATACTCCCCATGTTAAACTGAGTAAAATGTTTCTCTCAGCAGCTCTCGCCTCATAACGAGGAACATTCTCCTCAGAGCAAACACATTTTTACAGTTTGTGTATGGTATAATGCCTGTCTGTATATGGCAGGGTCTCTCCATGAGGCCACCGCGGTGCTTTGTTATTACGCCGGTGCATCTCAGTGAGCGTCTGGAGCCGGTGCAAGCAGCGCAGCGGGAGGCGAAGACGTAAACACTGCTCTTCAACAGCACAGGTGAGAGCCAGGCAATAATACCACAAGATGAAGATAATTGCACAGAACATGGATACTTACACAGCACAGAGGTGTGAATGTGTGGGTAGAGCTCAGATCTCTGCTCAGCTTCAATTCAGGGGTAAATGCTTCATCTGTTCACCCACAAAGCCTTATTTACGTATCTTTTATCAATCCATTTGTGATCTTTGGCTGTTTCTTTCTTCTTGCTTTCAGAAATTACTGCAAACAGACAGTGGTTCAGATTCTCTCCAAAAACTTTTATTATATTTTCCGGACAATAAGTCGCACTTTTTTTCATAGTCTGGCTAGGGGTGCGACGTATATATTAAAATATTTCAGGTGTTGGTTAGAGGGCGCTCTAGGCTTGTGTACCAGCATCTGCTGCACCTTGTACCACTGACAATTTAAAATGTAAACATTACCACTAACAACTTAGGCTATAAAGACAACTGAGAAAGAGCGGAATAATTGGAAATGGAACTGATGCTGAGTCTGACGACAGCCACGCAGAGGAGGAAGCGGCGCTTCGTCTACCTCCGGAGTTGGCGGAGTTGTTCAGAAGCGACACCGAGGATGAAGAATTTAAAGGATTTAGCGATTAGGAGTGAGATGGTGAGTTTGGTGAACTTGTTATATTATGTTCTTTATGCTATAGTTATGTGAATAACTGTTAATATATTACGTTAACATACGAGACACCTATTCAGTTCGTTGTTTATGCTTCATGTAGCTGAATAACCATCACTGTGTTACGTTAGCAAACCGCACACCTATTCAGCTGTTGTTCTCTATTCTATTATTACTATAACTTGCCTTTCAACATGAAATGTCTGTTCTTGGTGTCGGATTTTGTAAAATAAATTTCCCCCAAAAATGCAACTTATAGTCCAGTGCGACTTATATATGTTTTTTTCTTCTTCATTATGTATTTTTTGGCTAGTGCAACTTATACTTCGGAGTGACTTATAGTCCGGGAAATAAAGTATTTTCTACATTGGCCTATTACTGGCTTCAACAAAATCCAATTATTATTTTTGAGTTACTAAGCTGGGGCAACAGTGGCACAGTGGGTTAAGCGTTCGCCCATCAGCAGGAGTCAGCGGTTACATCCCCGCTTGCAGTGCTTTACAGCGCTTTTGTTGTGTCAAAAAGCACAATAATGCGTCCATATATTTCTATCCATGTTTCTATCTTACTACTATTTGCTAATAATAATCATATTCTTAAACATAATGCTGACTGACGGACTTGTGGCAGCTTTTATGGGCATCTGGCTCCTCTGACTACCACCAAGTTCACCACACAATCACTCAGACACTTTCATGCAACAGTATGCAAAGCTGGTAGCGCGTGGTTTTGCAAACGGCTCCACCTACTGAGCTACTGCCTAATGGATAATGCATTAAAGCTAGTCCTGTGGACGTCTGTAGCCACTTACGGCTTCAGTTCATAACGCAGGCAGTAATTGTGTGCTCTTGTGAATAGAAATAGCCTCATATTCCTCATGTATTAAAAACCCATTTTAAATTACTCCACATGACAGTATAATGCATTGCCTCTTTAGCAAAAAAACAGCTCCAGGACTTGGAGTAAAAGCTGAAAACACCGTCAGTTTTTTTTTATTGGCTGTTGTGCCGCGCCGGGACGTTGTTTACAGGTGCGGACACGAAAGGGTATTATGACAAATTGATCATTTTCTTTCATTAAAATGGGTCCACGGTGGCCGCTCCTCGGGGCTGTCTCATAAACCCACACACACTTTTAATATCTGCCGACAATCTCCGGCAAAACAATAACAGCGGCTACATGTAAACAAATGTCCTTGCACCAAATCTTCCTTCGGGGAGCGAGGAAATGATGAACAGAGTTTGGAATTTTTACAGCTGCAGAGCGGGGCATGATTTTTCTCTTATGTGCTGCGTTTAATGGGGGACAGTGTGTCAAAAACGTCACAAGAGTTTTAAGTAAGAAGACAACCTTGCAGACTTTCGAGGACGTTATGAAGGTTCCTGGACAACCTTGAAACTTTAGGTGTTTTTTTTTTAAATAAGGGAATGGACTGTCCTTGGAATAATGTATTTTGTTCTTGTTAATGTTAAGTTCTTTGGAAAGTCTTGGATGGGACCACACTCAGGCCTCAGCCTTCACTCCCCACGAGCGTCACCTGTCTCTGGTTCACCTCCGTTCCTTCCTTGGACCACTTTTGACAGATCCTGACCACTGCAGACTGGGAACGCCCCGCAAGAGCTGGAGGTTTGGAGACGCTCTGACCCAGTCGTCTGTAGCTGTCACAGTTTGTCGCTCTCAAACTCGCACAGATCCTTACGCTTGCCCATTTTTCCTCATTTTAAAGTTACACTGTGTAAGATTCCCGGTCTTGCGCCTCTAGAGGCCACAGGTGCCACTGCACCATCGCAAAACGTAAACACTAGGGCCCCTCCTCCTTCTGAAACTGTGCGAGCGTGCGTCTATTTCCATCATTGTTTCAACTTTAGTTGACCTGCTGCTACCTTTGGAAGTTTGGACTGGATCTTCTATAGAGTTAGCGCTAGCGTTAGCTTATCAACAAATATCGCGCAATGGTTGCAGTAAAAACAACTAATAACTGTATGAAAAAGCACGTTCTAAAGAAAAAATAAAGAGGCTAATTTACCTGCCCAACTATAAAGAAGCAAAAACGTGATCTGATTTGCAGCCTTCTCTGTCTCTCATCTGACGCCAGCGAGCAAAAGTCTGTCCGATGTTGACTCTTGTCTGCGATCTGGTGCGGTCCCTTTCCCGTTTTCTTTTTCTTGCCTCGTCCGACATTGTCTTCATCTTCTTGTGTCCTTCGGCCCTGACGAACTGGCGAAAATAACAACGCTAAAAGTATACTGCTATGGTTATACTGCACCTCAGGTATAAGAGCAGAAGGGAATGCCGTAAAGCAAGTCGTTCCCTGTCACGTGACTCTTCCTCAACAGCGGAGCGCTCCCGGCCAAGTTGCGAGGGCTGGTTTCTCAGTACAGAAGCCCCGCTCGGAGCAACAGATCGCGCCTCAGAACTTATAATCGCTCAAAAAATCACAAAAACAAGTCAGTATGCCCCACATATTTAGGAGAAAAGTTACACAGTGTAACTTTAACATCATGGATCAAGACAGGTATATCCAACAAGTTAAAAAAAGTAGGATTATCAGTCTGTGTGGTCACCTGATTAATGTCATGTGATACATTTTTTACAAAATTACAATCACAGTGCTGGAAATATAATGAAAAGCTATTTAGCAGAGAACATTATAAAAGTGGAGAATCGTAATTACAAGACAACATAACTGGACTGTTATAGTAAAATGTTACCAAAAGAAACAGATTTGAAGTCCAGAAAAACTGAATTACAAGACAGGACCATCAGGTTTGAACAGCAATATCAAGGATTTTTTTTATTTTTATAATGGGTACAAGTTTAAGACAAGTCCACAGAAATGTAAAGGTGTCCCTGCTAAACCTCAAAAGTGATAAAACATTTAGAAAAAAATCAGTATCCACAGGTATATACGAAAAATAAAAAAGAAAGAAAGGCAACAATATTAACAACAACACAGCAGTGATGGAGTATTATATTGTAAATCCACACAAACACTGTAGTAGTTCAAAATTGGAGCTAAAAAGCATTGTTGTGCAGTTCCTACTTTGTGCTTTAACATCAACTCACAAAGCACAAAATGTTTACTTATTGCCTAATATATCCAACTAGAGATCAGCCGATATGGGTTTTCTATGGCTAATGCCGATTTTTAAAATTCAGAGCAGCCGATGATCGATAAACACTGCTAATATTTTGGACCGATTTTCTTAATTTTATGAAATATAATGTAATATAGCCATTTGTTTTAGTAATGCTTATCAAAAGGCAAAACTCTCTGTGCAGGTAGAACTCGGGGAGAGCTACAAAATGTATTTAAATTTTTGTTCTGCAAGGTTCTGTTCCAGAGAAAAGAGCAAAATCATTTAATGCCGTTTTGAGCTTTTCAGGCTGAGATAAAGAGATTTTGGGTGTTTCCTATGAACTGCAGTGTAGGAGCCCAAACTGCTCCAAAATGGTTGGGAAAGATGGGGCCCGCACATGTGCCTGACCAAAAATTGGCATTAAAGGGCAAGAATCAGCCCGACTGACAGGAGCCATGATGAAGAGATAATCTGGGTTATTCACTTCACCTTCAGTGGTCATAATGTTATGCCTGATCACTGTATATTTGTGTAGGCCTGGAGTAGCTGGAATAGCCACAAACTTCTCCTCCTTTATGCTAAATTAACTTTTTTTTAAATAAGCTTTTAAAGGTGCTATAAGCAGTATATATATTTTTATACTTCATAAAATTACCCACATGTGTCAAGATATGAAGGTAAACATGTTTAAATCAAATATTAGTTTTACTGACAACAATGGTACAGTTGATTTAACAACTAAAAATATGTTTTACCTAAAGCCAAATTGTTTTTGTTTACATTTTTGTTTTGGTTCTAAACCTGCAGAGATCATTATTTTGATTTAAACTGCAGTACACTGTAATTTATCATTTTTGAGTGTAGTAAATTCGAGCCACATTATTAGTGTATTGTTTACTTTGTTTTTTTCTGGTAATATATACATTTACACTAAAATATAATAATAATAATAATAATAATAATAATAATAATAATAATAATAATAATACATTTTATTATAAAAGCGCTTTTCATGACACTCAAAGACGCTGTACAAGGGTTAAACAAGAGAAACAAACAACAAAACAAGCAAACAAATATTAAACTTAAACATAAATACTTTCTTATTGGCTGAAACCAGGAAGTTCTGCGCGTTTCTAAAGCCCACACACCGTCACCGGACTCATTCTGATTATTTCAGCCTCAAACCTCCGTCACTACGAAGCACTCAGCTCATTTATCTATCTGTTAGCCTCATGTTGCTAACAGCCATGCTAATTAGCCATTTTATGCTCTGTCCAGTCCCCACTGTTGCCAGCAGGGGAGCGACAGACACCTAATCCAAGCGCTCTCTAACAGCTCCACAAAAGAAGTCATTTTCCACATAAACATTATTTTAAGTTATAAAACATGAAATACATAACTTAAAATAATGTTTATGTGGAAAATGACTTCTTTTGTGGAGATGTTAGAGAGCGCTTGGGTTAGGTGTCTGTCGCCCCCTGCTGGCAACAGTGGGGACTGGACAGAGCATAAAATGGCTAATTAGCACGGCTGTTTAAGTCATAAAACATGAAATTCAGGGGTGCACGGTGGCAGAGCGGTTAGCGGGTTAGGGTTAGCGTTCACGTCTGTGGATACTGATTTTTTTCTAAATGTTTTATCACTTATGAGGTTTAGCAGGGACACCTTTACATTTCTGTGGACTTGTCTTAAACTTGTACCCATTATAAAAATAAAAAAAATTCCTTGATATTGCTGTTCACACCTGACCAACAGTGGGGACTGGACAGAGCATAAAATGGCTAATTAGCACGGCTGTTAGCAACGTGAGGCTAACAGATAGATAAATGAACTGAGTGCTTTGTAGTGACGGAGGTTTGAGGCTGAAATAATCAGAATGAATGAATGTGAATAAATGTGAGAGTGAATGGTTGTCTGCTGGAAGATGATTGAATGCTGGACTGTCACCATGTTTCTCCTTTTCTCCAACACTTGTCCCAAAGTGTCCTCAGTGTAGTTAGAGCTGGACATCCCTTGGTCCCGGCTCTGGACCCTGGTCTCGGGCCTCGGTCGTCTGTAGCCTTGGCTCTAACTCTGCAGGACGGTGAGGGAATGTGGCCCGGTCACTGACAGCTGAAGTGAAGAACTCTGATTATCTGGAGACAGCTGCTGTCTGTCTGTGGGTGGAATACATTACAACTGACCATTCTGTCCTTAAATTTAAAATCTTGCACTGGGCCAAACCGAAGAGGTAGGAAAAGTTTTGCTATTTCTCAAAGTATGAACAAAAGTCCATCTAACAAAGCTGCACAGGGTAAAAGTTTAGTTGCAGACATTTTGTGTGTGTGTGCTTTTTAGTAGTAAAGTATTATTTATAACTTCAACACAAAATCTAGATTTTCCTGGCTGGGAAGAAACAACAAAGGCATTCTTGTTCTCTTTAGAAGTCGTAGAAATTATTCAGAAAATACAAAAAGTGCAGTTTCCAAAGGTGGGCATTTAGTAACTTGAATAAATTGTACTATACTTTTTACTTTCCTGCGTGAGTAATATTATTTTGAAGTAACAGTACTCCTACTTGAGTACATAACAGTATGTTACCTCTGTGTTGGTTTCAAAAGCTTCATGTTGTGAAAAAAGGAGATTTGGAAATGTGTTTTTCTTTTGTCTCACTGTTCTTTTTTATAGACATACTTTATTTTAACTCGTGTATTGTTTGTAAACAGCAGAATTGTCTCAGTTTTGTCTGATTACATCCAAACTAAAGCAAAAATCAGACATCACTACTAACAGTTACTCAGTACTTCACCATACTCACAATACTTTTATATTTTAAATTGAGAAATATTATTTTGAAGTAACAATACCCTTTTAGAGCTGGGCTATATGCCTAAATATATAATATATATATATATATATATTATTTTTAGCCAATTTACAATTTTAATAAAAAGCTTTTTAAATGTAACCAAGGTTTATTATTTTAAATGAGGTAATTGCATAGTTATATTATATTATTATATATGACAGCAGTGTGCATTACTCTCTTTTAGTTCCAGGCCTCTACTTCTAAAAGCCAGGTCTATTGTCATTTATACAGCATACGAAAACTTTATGCTAATTATACACATGGCTAATTAGCATAAATACCACTCTTTGCTGTTTGTTTTGGCTGAACTGCAGCCACAGCTAAACGAGCACACCACAGAGGTAAAACTGCTACTTTCTCTGTGATTATTTGTGATTTTAGCGACTGCAGAGTCTCCACAGTCAGTATTTACGCTGCTCTGGAGCTAGCAGTAGCATTAGCCACAACACAGGAAACAGTTCAGCGTATAAAGGATGCTATTTCTGCTAAGTTAAATTTTAAGTTTTGGCTATTTTTGGCATTGTCCAGAAGTCCATGGTCATGCTGGCGTGATTGAACGACATTGTGTCGTAGTTGTTATGTTATGTATGTATAATATGTAGATCATTTATGATTTTTTCATTTCTTTCTTTCTTTTCTTTCTCTCACGCTTGAAATAAATATTAAAATAAATAAAAAAATAAATAAATGTAGTTAAAAAAATGTTTTACTTAGAGAAATGCTCTTCAATTCTTGTGTGTGTTCAATTAATTTAAAAGAAAATGCAGTGGTTGAGACTGTAAGGGGTGGTATCGGAATTGGTATTGGTATCATAGGTGAGAAAACTGTATCGCACATCACTATCTGAGGTGATTTCAGATTGTATCACTGATGTTTTACTCAAAAACGGTGAGAAAAGGGATATTTACTTGCCAGAACTTTGTTTTCATGTCCCAAGTACACTCCCCTGCAGTTCCCAGTTTGTCCACATGTGCTGCCCTTCCGTAAACTGTTCACTTTGTAAATCTTCAAATGTGATAGAATTACTCCAACATCTGACAAAAGCCATTAGTTCACAGTTTATTGATACAGTGAATATATAATGAACTGGAGCAAAGTCAGGGTCTGTTTTTATCTTTATCTCCTGTGTTCAAATGGCTCCTTAAGGAATTTAGCTTTATTATAAATCACTGATTCTTTCATATGTTGTTTATAAGAACATGCTTTGTTAAGCAAGTTTGATTTTGATTTAAAAACGCAGGACTATACTAATAACGATGATGCATTATTGCTATCATCATTAATATAAACAATAATAATGGTGGCGATGATGATAATAGTAATAATGCTAATTCATAATAAAAATGAATATAGCTAATATTACAATGAAAACCAATACTGGCTTAGAAGATGTTTCCTTTTGACTGACTGTTCTTGGATTTTTCCTGGTCTCTCTCTCTTTTGTTTGTTTTTTAAGACAGCCTCCAAAACCCCTTTTTTTACTTTTTTTTCTGTGTATGTCTTAGTTGGTTAATCTTATTTGTTGTCTGGGTGAAATTTTGTCTCTGTCCTTGGATAAAAATTAAAAATGAATAAAATACTAATCACAAAAAAAAAAGCATGTTTGATTTTCAACATTTTTGTTTCTGATTTTGTGTATTTTGTGTATTCCAGGCTGTGGGGTGTTCACATAGTACAGGAAACAAAAGTAATATCTATTTGAACAGATGGTTAAAGTTATGCTGAATAAAATGATTTATAATATTCATGTTTTTCCATTCCAAAGGTGATATATGAGAGTAGATTAAAAAACATTATAAAGCTTAGACTCCAAAGAGTTAATTGAATGAATCCTCTGACACTTTCTCAGAATAAATTTGTATAAACTCGCCTGCCCCCGTTACGCACACTTCCAACACTTCATGCATCAGACCAGACCTCATATTTTACCCACAATCCCTTTCACTCCTATGCTTTAATTAAAATGGCTGTTGTTTCTAAGCAACAAGTAGCAACAGGCAATGAGTAATCCCAAATAATCAACACGCTAAGAGCTAAATACCTTTCACATGTTTTTGTTTTGGTGATTTTACCGTGAGCCAGCTCCGGAACATAACAAACATGTTCTAAATTTTGCACGACGTTAATTTAGTGCGTCCTTGTTCTGTGCAACTCACGCTGTTCGTTTTTCGGAGCGTGCTCTCGCTCAGATCCTGTCGGAGGAGGTGAACAGCTGTACATTTGCAGACTTTATCGCGGCGGAGAGGAGAAAACAGAGAATATTTGTGCCCACAACATGGCACTTCTCAGCAGGGGAGACTCTCGAAAGCGTCGCCAGCCCACTTCCTGTCTGCAGCCACCTGTTACTACTCACCAACAACAACAGCACAAAAACCAAGAGACGGAGAGGAGGAAGGAGGAGGGGAATGTGTTTTTATAGAAAACACAGAGCGACTTTTCACTGTCGTCGATCATATGGACATTTAGAGGCTTATTTCAGGGCAAATCTGAGTCCAAATCCTCCCATTTTACAAATCTACGGCTGTAAATTCTAGTTTGCTTTTACTGGTAAACACAGGCAAGGCAAGGCGAGTTTATTTGTACAGCACAATTCATCCACAGAGCAATTCAAAGTGCTTTACAGGAAAACAAAGGCACGTTTTAAAAGTACAAAGACAAGAATTACAATTAAAACAAAATCAAATTTAAAAATTATAAGCAAGAATCGATTTAAAATTAAATTAAAAGAGAAGAGTGCAGATAAAACACTTTCAGATGACATATGCATAGCTAAAAAGAAACGTTTTAAGCTACCGTATTTTCCGCACTATAAGGCGCATCGGATTATAAGGCGCACCTTCAATGAATGGCCTATTTTAAAACTGTTTTCATATATAGGGCGCACCGCATTATAAGGCGCATCCACTAGATGGCGCTGCGCTAAAGGAAATGTCAATAAAACAGTCAGATAAGTCAGTCAGTCAGACTTTATTAACAGAATACAAACCAGCGTTCTTACAACTCCCTCGTTGAAAACAATGTATTTCCAACTCCATTTGTCACAGTTCAAAGCTACATGAACAGCGTTCGAGCGCTCAGTTTTCTGTCCCCTCAATGTCGCAACTCTTCTACTGAGATGGAGCAAAGGCCGCGCCTCCTTGTTCTTTTGCGGCAGGATCCATAAACACGCCTATGGCACACATGAACAGCTGGGACTGGAATTCCCCTTTACCGTTTTTACCGCTGTCACTTCGGCGACGCCCCCTGAGTACGGTAGCCATAATTAACCAACATTGATCCATATATAAGGCGCATCGGATTATAAGGCGCACTGTCAGTTTTTGAGAAAATTTAAGGCTTTTAGGTGCGCCTTATAGTGCGGAAAATACGGTAGTTTTCAGCTAGTGTTAGAGAAACTAACCCCAAGAGAGGGAGCAGCTGAAAGAGTTATTACTTCTGGAGTGCAAGTATCTTTCCGCCATTGTCCTTTGAAATCGTCAATCCTGATCCTGTATTACAAAAGTATTATAGAAAAGGTCTTACTTCAGTTACACCCCAAAATGCTCAAACCTCGTGTGTTTTTCCTCCGTTATTCTGCTTTTTATTTTTGAATAAGGCCTAATTTCGTGGAGGTCCATCAGTACATTATTGTCAGTCTCTGTATGAAGTGTTTACGCCAGTCATTTTAATTCAGACTGAGTTTTTTATCCCAATGATTGTCCAGAAGTCAGGAGTAGGTCAGAGCGGTCCCACTGAGGCTGCAGCTTCAAATCTTTTATTTATCACGGCCCTGCAGTCAGTCAGAATCTCTAAATCAGAACTGTTTAAAATGCTGTCTCTTTTTAAAGGACTGAGGTAAGTTTCAGGATCTTTACACTGACGCAGCAACTGTGCCCTCATTTTTCAAACAAATTAAAAGTTAGCCAGAGTAGTCGCCATCTCTGCAAGCTTTAGACATCAGTGGGTTGTTAAATGAAGAGAGGTAGCTGAAGATGTTTCTGTTGTCTTTGTTTCAGATTAGGATGAGATGTTTTGGAGGTAAAATATTCAGATTGAGATGGCTGGGACGTGTACGGAGCAATGAAAGTGAATGTATGGGTGGAAGGATGATGGGGTTAGAGCTGCCACGCATAGATGAGGCCCAGAGGAAGACCAAAGAGGAGGTTTATGGATGAAGTTAGCTGGTGTGGGACAAGAGGACAGGTCTGAGGGGAATAGATCAGAGGAGGAGATGACAACAATAATAAAATACACCAATACTAACCAAGATCAAGTCAAACCTAACCACTGTGAGATACGGCAAATACATGTCACAAGTACTGTATTTTCCGGACTATAAGTCGCTCTGGAGTATAAGTGGCACAAGCCAAAAAATGCATAATGAAGAGAAAATATATAAGTCGCACTGGACTATAAGTCGCATTTTTTGGGGGAAATTTATTTTACAAAATCCAACACCAAGAAAAGACATTTCATGTTGAAAGGCAAGTTATAGTAATAATAGAATAGAGAACAACAGCTGAATAGGTGTGCGCTATGCTAACGTAACACATTGATGGTTATTCAGCTACATGAAGCATAAACAACGAACTGAATAGGTGTCTCGTATGTTAACGTAATATAGTAACAGTTATTCACATAACTATAGCATAAAGAACATAATATAACAAGTTCACCAAACTCACCATCTCACTCCTAATCACTAAATCCTTTAAATTCTTCATCCTCGGTGTCGCTTCTGAACAACTCCGCCAACTCCGGAGGTAGACGAAGCGCCGCTTCCTCCTCTGCGTGGCTGTCGTCAGACTCAGCATCAGTTCCATTTCCAATTATTCCGCTCTTTCTCAGTTGTCTTTATAGCCTAAGTTGTTAGCGGTAATGTTTACATTTTAAATTGTCAGTGGTACAGGTGCAGCAGATGCTGGGACACAAGCCTAGAGCGCCCTCTAACCAACACCTGAAATATTTTAATATATAAGTCACACCTGAGTATACGTCACACCCCTAGCCAGACGATGGAAAAAAGTGCGACTTATAGTCTGGAAAATACGGTAATGGCTTTAAATTACACAGCGCTTTTCGAGTCCATTATTCCTTCTCTGCTCAGTCACTCTGCGGTGGTAAGCTGGCTCTGTAGCCAGACTGATGGAGATGTGGCAGCCAAACCATGTCTATGTTAACATTCATACATCAGGCAATGTTGGTGAAGTGTTTTGCCTAATGGAGCAGTGCACGCCCCCTTTCTGGTGCTGTAAGTAAATTTCACATTAATTTTTCCCCAAAAAAACAACACATATATACAGTGAAGCCTGAAATTATTCATACAACTGGCAAATTCTGACTTAAAGTTACTTTCTTTCAATTAACATGACACTTTTTGTTCAAATGTAAAAAAAAAAAAGCTGAGAAATATTTTTTTCCACAATGATACCTCTTGTACATCGTCTTATCTTTTGGGAGAAGCCTGTGTCATTTCCGATAAAAAAAAACTTGGTTTGAATGAAAGCAACTTTAAGCCAGTATTTGCCAGGGGTATGAATAATTTCAGGCTTCACTGTGTATATATGAAACTTGTTGTAAAGGCAAAGCTGCAAATCTATTTCGATGATTTTTATTCAAGTTTAAGATATTTTTTTAAATTAAGATTAATTGCGCCACATCACTGATTAGCCCCCGTCGAGGTTTTAAATTCTTAGTGGACGCATTTTTCAAAAAGTCAATGGGAAACCAAGAACCTTCCTGTTAACCTCCTGAGCTACTGCTGCCTCAGGAAGATCCAAGCTCATACCACGATACTAACTCCAGCCACAAGGGGTCAGTCAAGGAACGAGTCAATATCATGATCATGATGCTTTAAGATACACGTGCTGTCTTCACTTCTTATTGTTCAGTAAGGTAAACATTTAGTTTAATGGACAGGCCACACTTTTCCTAAATCAGTTATACATGTCATTAAATATGAAGCACTCACTGCAAATAAGGCACTGATGAGATTTATGTTGAGGAACAGAACGGTCGTAATCCGTCCGGCAGCAGGCACTCAGGGCTCCATTTGCAGCCGGTGGAGGCAGGACGTGTGCATTAGTGAAAGTGGGCGGGGAGAGTGCAGAGAATGGTTTGAGCTTTGATGGACCATGCATCCGGAGAGCACCGGGCGATAAAATGAACCGTTATTTTAGACAAGTGAAAGATGCTGCACTCAAACTCAACAGCAAATGGCTGCTTTAGGAGAAATGGGGCACTTTGAGGCCCCGCCCACTTTAGGAGGTAAACAAACCGCTGTTCTGCACAGACTTTCAATGAGGTAATGTTTCCTGCTTGTCATTTTTCAGCTCTATAAAAGTGAATGGGACGTCTAAATGTAATGAAATGATGCTTGGTGTGGTGACCTGCAAAGGACCAGAATTTCACACGCTTGGTACAAAAGAAACCTTTCTAAAGATAATAAATTATGCCAGTGCTAAATGTACTTTATGGCTGCTAGAACGTCAAACTTTGTTATTACTTTGGCATGGGAGAATTACTGTTCACACATAAATGATTTGTGCAAAAAAAAATAAAAAAAATAATGCATTTATTAGGCCCGAAAACCAAGAGTGGCGTAGAAAAAAAAATAAATAAATAAATAAAAAATCAAGTTGCATTACATTTTTATGGGGTCCTGAACCCCTGATGTAATTAACAACACATTTTTGCATGGAGTGATGGCCACATATTTGTAAGTATATTTGACAATTTTTGGCACTCTTTCATTCAAGGATTCAATTAAATCCACTCTTTGTAGTGCACAACAACTGCCAACTAATAAAAAAAAAATTAAAATAAATAAAAAAAAATAAAGAAAAATATAAAACAAACAGACTGGGTTATGTGCCCATGAAGTACATTAAAATATATCCTAAAAGTGAGAATGTCCAGCGGCAATAATCTGGAGTATGGTGAGCTGGGCAGGTTCCCAGAGTTATCTTTGTCAAAAACAGAAGGATTTGAGACTGAGGGAGACTTCTGCAAAGTAAGGAGAGGAAACTTCACAGACAAATGTACATCACCCACGTCCCCATGGCTCCAGCAGGTAAAACACATTCTGGATGTATTATAGTAGTAGTATTACAGTAGTATTATAAAATTAGTCCTGTCCTTTTAGGAAAGTACTCTTGATCTCAAATTACAGTAAAAAAAAATGGACCAACATACGTTAGAATGTGCAGAAGACGAACAGAACGCTCTGTCCGTATCCAAATGTGCAATTAGCATAGAGCAGCCATTCCCAAAGTCAGGACTGTCGGAGCCCCCTTAAATTTCTGAAAATCCCTCGCGGACCCCCAAGATAAAACTTACTCTCTATTCAAAAGACTCTGCCATGTTTTTCCCCATATGTTTTTTTTTAATAAAAACATTACAAAAACACTGATTATTGACTAAAAGTTGTTTTAAAGTAATATTTTAAAACAAGTATACAACTGTAATTAATTTCAAATGTTTTATATGTACTTAATGTTTTTAGGTACTTAATATTTTCATTGACTTTTTATATTTTGTATGTTTTATTTGTTTTTATGAACCAAAACCATGTGTCTGAAATAATAATAATATATTCAAATTGAAAATGAAATATAGACAGCCTCTTGGGGCCCCCCTGTAGTACCTTCGCGGACCCCCAGGGGGCCCCGGACCCCACTTTGGGAACCACTGGCGTAGAGTATAAATGATCCTTAAGAATGCAGACCTGAACAAAGCTGGAATGGGCAACAAAACCATCAGCGAGACTCTTGATGAACGAGACTCACATCAGTTTTTAATGGACTGAGATCCTGCAGTGGGCCCAGCTGAAGTCTGACTGTAAACACATGAATGATTCTTCCTGAGGTCACATTCACCATTTCTCTGCCTCCAAACACAATAAGAAGAGCTGATGCCAAAGAACTCCATTTTGGTCTCATCTCAGGACATTCCCAGAGACGTCAGAGTGAAACTGGAGGTGGACACTTCCTGCAGAGCCTGCTCTTATCGTCATCCAGTCAGTTTGTTTCACTCTAAACAGCTCAGTTTTAACGGAAGAGAGTTTCCTGTACGGGACAAAAAGAGTTGAAGCACCTGTTTTTCAACTCTCTTTCGCACGTACATTAAAAATATTTAGTCTGATTCTGTGTGATTAGGTTCATTGTTGATCAGAGCTGATTATGTTCCCGTTAATGACAGTCAGATGCATCAGATGTGGGTCTAACCTGGTGATGCCCTGTGACCTGCTGGATTCTGTACCCACACAGCTTTGAAAACAAATCTTGTAAGAGTTTTTTAAGATGGCAGCTCATCATAAAGTCATGTTCAAGGCCCTAAGACATTTTTGGATGTTTTGCACCTGTTTTTTGTGGATAACTTTTGCTGTGTTTATTCAAATGGCATAGATTTTGCCTCAGGTGTGTATTTTTGGATGAATGTTCAGATTTCAGGATTTTTTTTTTTTTTTTTAAATCCTCTTAAAAAGGTGCCTAAAAAAATAGGGGTAAAGGTGTGAGTAAGACATTTTTTGTGCCATTGACTCCCTTTAAAATAACATTTTTTATTCTACACTGTCACTGTGATATAATTTCACATTTTTATCAGGTATTTCATGGATTCATGACAGTGAGGGATTGGAATTTTAGTTTTTAATGCCCCTGACGGTTGACCGCGCCACGCCCCTGACAGGTGACCGCGCCCCGCCCCTGACAGGTGACCGCGCCACGCCCCTGACAGGTGACCACACCATGCCCCTGACAGGTGACTGTGCCCCGCCCCTGACAGGTGACCGCGCCCCACCCCTGACAGGTGATCACACCACACCCCTGACAGGTGACCGTGCCCCGCCCCTGACAGGTGACCGTGCCCCGCCCCTGACAGGTGACCACACCACACCCCTGACAGATGACCGTGCCCCGCCCCTGACAGGTGATCACACCACACCCCTGACAGGTGACCGTGCCCCGCCCCTGACAGGTGACCACACCACACCCCTGACAGGTGACCGTGCCCCGCCCCTGACAGGTGACCACACCACACCCCTGACAGGTGACCGTGCCCCGCCCCTGACAGGTGACCGTGCCCCACCCCTGACAGGTGACCGCGCCCCGCCCCTGACAGGTGACCATGCCCCACCCCTGACAGGTGACCACACCACGCCCCTGACAGGTGACCGTGCCCCACCCCTGACAGGTGACCGCGCCCCGCCCCTGACAGGTGACCATGCCCCGCCCCTGACAGGTGACCACACCACGCCCCTGACAGGTGACCGCGCCCCGCCCCTGACAGGTGACCGCGCCCCGCCCCTGTCCGTGGTGCTGAGAGGAGCAGAGGGGAGGCTCAGGTGTCTGCAGTAGATTTAATGCAGAGCACAGTTCAGCAGACACTGTTATCTCAGTTACGACACAGACTTATTAAACTTATTAAAGGCTCTCTCACAATATTCAGAAGTTATTTCTGAGATGTATTTTTTTTTATCAAAGTAAAAACACACTCCTCAACCTCTCTGATTGCCTGTTTCCTCAGCTGTAGCTCTGCAGATCTGACCACATCACATTCCCAGAGACGTCACGGGGGAACATGGAGGTGCACCCATGGGGGCTGAAGCACCTGTTCTTCAACTCTCACTCACACGCACATGAAAAATGTTCAGTGTGATTCTGTCTGATTAGGTTCAGTGTTGATCAGAGTTGATTATGTTCCCGTTAATGACAGTCAGATGCATCAGATGCGGGTAAAACCTAGCGGTGAACTGTAAAATTCTAGATTCTGTAACTCACAAAGCTTTGAAAATAAATCCTGGAAGAGTTTTTGAAGTCTCATTATAACAAAACAGCAAATACAAAAATAAGTTAATCTCACTGGGATTATCATGGAACCAAAGGTTAAAAATATGAAAGTAAATAAAATGTGTGAACAGTTGAAACATCTGTGAAGTTTGAACAGCGTGAGTTGAAAAGGGCATAAGTCAGAAAAAGCTGAATTTCTATGAAGAATAGCTGAAAATGAGCTCAGCTTTCAGTACAATAATTTGTGCTCTTTGTTAAAATAAACTGATGTTTTTATTTTAGTTGGAAAAGCTGATTAGTGAGCTTTATAATCAGGTAACTTGGAAGGATTATGCACTTGTGGAATGAGCAACACAGCTGAATGTGCGGAAGTTTGTGAAACCCTTTGAGGCGACTTTTGTTGTGATACTGGGCTAAAGAAATAAAACTGAAGTGAAGAATTGAAAGACATTGGCCCATGCACATTATTAGGTTCCACTGTCAGTGCTGTAAACTGTTTAATGCACAGCCCACTCGTTTATATCTCACTTGTTGTGGCATTCATTCATCCTCTTCCATTTGTAATTGGACTGTTGTTTATACAGGTTTTTTAGAAACCCTTGGAGCTTGGATTTGGAACCTGGATCTCTGGAGCCCTCCATGAGAACTCTTTGAACCGACCCGGACCGTTCCTTCTTGGCCTCTGGGAGAACAGGCTGCGCTCCTTCCTCCACAGACTGTTGCACCTGTGCAGTGGGACAAGAGCCACACCGAAAACTCTGACACTTCCTCGAAACTCACTGACGTACTCACTGCTGGCAGGACTGAAACATAATCTGAGCTCAGATATTAAACACAGATATTAGTACATTTTATTTTATTCTCATACTTTTGTATTTAACCTTCAGCCACCCTGGCACTCTTTTAGGGTTTTTCAAATGTATTTTTGGCTCTCATTTTAGCGTTTCTTATGCTAGGGTGATGATTTTTGACAAAGATGCTCATTAAAAGATTAGAATTTCAGCATCACAAGTGAAAAAAAAAAACTGAATTTTCTACTGTCTAGAAATGAAACTCTCTCTTCCTCTTAAATCCCTTGAGGTCTCACATTAAAGTCACTTATTTTCACTAAATCATGTTAATTCCTCTGTAACTCTGTCAGTCAGAGGCTAAAAAACACACAAAACTAAAAAATCACCACCAGATCCACCATTTTCTCAGTGCATTGTGGGAAATAATTCCCTTATAATTCCATTAGATAACACAGACCAGTCCTCTTAGGGCTTTAGGAGGAAGAACCTGAGTTTCAGCCCTTTTTTTTTTTTTTTTCTTTTTTTTTTTGCAATGGCACAACAAGTAAAAATATATTAAAATCAGTGTTAGGGCAAATCCGAGACCTGTTTGGGACTGGTAATCTTTGTACAAAATGAATAAATGAATAAATAAATAATAATAAAAATCATAATACTTTGCATTATTTAAATAAATATTAAATAATTCATATTTTATCTACAAACGTATGGAATTATGTGAACTGAGATTTAAAGGGTTAAAAATATGAAAATGAATTCACATTTCCTCTGTGTGATGAAGGCAGGGGTTAATGTCCAAAAAACAAAAACAAAACGTTTTTTACTTCATGTTTTATATTTTTAAATGTGACCCAGTGACTTAAAAGAACTTTTAGAGGAAGAAAGTTTATTTTTTTTAAGGCGAGCCTGAGGATTAAATGAAAGTGCATTGTTTTTTTTTTGTGCAAACTGTTCAGTACAGTTCAACTCAGCTTTAACTTTGGCTCTGTCTTTCTTCTGCAAGTCACATCTCGCTCTTAGCCGTGAACCATGAACCTAATCTCTGTGCCAATCCCTGTCCTGTCCTGTCCTGGCATGGAGGTGGACTCATGGGGGTGGAAGAACCTGCTTTTGAACTCTCTCACAAAATAAGTTTAGTCTGATTCTCTCTGATTAGGTTCATAGTTGATTAAGTTGATTGTTGTTTGTCAGGTGCAGGTCATGCTGGACGTGCTGGGCTCCTTACCTCACCAAGATTTGGAAATAAATCCTGTAAGAGTTTTTTTTTTTGAGATGGCAACCCTTCATAAAGTCAAAACAATAAATACACAAGCTGATCTTTTTATGGAACCAATGGTTAAAAATGTGAAAATGAATAAAATGTGAGGTGAAATACTAACGCAAAGGTGTCAAAATCCTTTTTCTCACTTTTCATGAAAGACAAAAATGATGACCTGATCTCTCACAGGGCAGCCCCAAAGTCTAAAAAGTATTAAAAAGGTAATAAATTTGATGTGGTCAAAATCAAGGCCTTAAAAGTAAGAAATCTTATGGGCAGGTATTCAATTCTCATCACCTTGGTCTTAAATTTGAAAAAGGTCTTGTTGTTGGTACAATATAAAATATGGAATATGGAATATGCATGCAAACTTTGACATTTATGAAATAATCACAAAAATAAAATGGGCAAAGTACATAAGTTGTAACAGACAAGTACAGTATGTATTATTTTCATTATTATCCCTTCAAATGTGCCTTAAGTTTGAAGGATTCTGAAAGTTATTTATATGGGCTGCATAATGTTCATCCCAATACACAGTGAAGAGCATTTATGCATTTTTTTTTTTAATGCAGAACTTTATTTCCTCTGTATTACGTTTTTAAAACAAAACCCTTGAGTATCAGAGTAGTATGGATATTTAATTAGTGTTTTGTTTTTTTGTTGACCATGCTGGCATTAACCCTCAGGACCTCCTGGCTCCTTTTAGGGTTTTTCAAATATATTTTTTGCTCTCATTTTGGCATATCTTATGCTTGGGTGATGATATTTGACAAAGCTGTTCATTAATAAATTAATTTCAGAAAAAAAATGACTACTGTCTTGACAAAAAAACTCACTCATCCTCTTTTTGATCCCATTGACTCACATTAAAATCATTTATTTTCACTCTGCTGCCGTTACAATACAGAAATGTTGACTCATGTAAATTCCTCTGTAACTCTGTCAGTCAGAGGCAGAAAAAAATAATAAAAATACAAAATACACAAACAAAAAAATCACCACCACATCCACCATTTTTTCATTGCATTAGATAACACAGTGTTGTCCGCTTAAGGCTTTAAGAGGGAGAACGTTTCAGACATTTATTTATTTATTTTTTTTTTTTGTAATGGCACAAAAAATAAAAATCTATTAAAATCAGTGTTAGGGCAAATTAGAGACCTATCTGGGACTGGTAATCCCTGCATAAACAAACAACATTTTGCATTTTTAAATAGAAATAATTAATGTTTTATTTACAAATGTGTTGAATTATGTAAACAAACCTAACTCTGGTGTATTCACATTGTTGTTGATTAATGCACACTGACCCCTTTTAAAAAGTTAAATAGATTTAGGGGGTTAAAATATGAAAATGAATTCACTTTTGCTCTGTGAGGACAAAAAAAAAGTTTTTTCTTCATGTTTTATATTTTTAAATGTGACCCAGTGACCTTAAAAGCTTAAAAGGAAGAACCTGATTCTTTTAAAGCAGGGCCTGAGGGTTAAATTTCGCTCCAAGTGGCATTAAAGTCTTAAAAATGTCTTAAATTTCACAGGACAGGAGCTGGAGCTACCCTGTCCTGCTACAGAGTGACTGTAGCGCTGTGGGCGTGGCTCCTCTCTGTCTCTGCTGGAACACGCCGAGCTGACGCAGCACAGCTCTACATCACTTTTATGAGGCAGCGTCAGAACAGGCCACACTCCTCAAAGCGCCGGGTTTTACTTAATACAGCTCAGCCATAGATTTCCCATGAGGCCAATCGAACAGGAGTCAGGCCATAGAGCTGCAGAGAAAGAGGAAAAAAAAGGATAATTTAAACTTAAAACTATACAACCTGCTGCTGCAACCTGCATAGGACTTACAGGAGAAGGCCTATTTTTAATCAGACTGGTCATAAAATCAATAGTACTTTTACAGATGAAGATATGAGGAGTAATGGATTGAGTGTGTGCATATTTCAGTCTCTGGATCAATATCTATATGTCCACAATACTCCATCCATCCATCCATCTTCTTCCGCTTATCCGGGACCGGGTCGCGGAGGCAGCAGTCTAAGCAAAGATGCCCAGACTTCCCTCTCCACAGACACTTCCTCCAGCTCTACCGGGGGGACCCCAAGGCGTTCCCAGGCCAGCCGAGAGACATAGTCCCTCCAGCGTGTCCTAGGTCTTCCCCGGGGCCTCCTCCCGGTGGGACATGCCCGGAACACCTCCCCAGGGAGGCGTCCAGGAGGCATCCGGAACAGATGCCCGAGCCACCTCAACTGACTCCTCTCGATGTGGAGGAGCAGCGGCTCTACTCCGAGCTCCTCCCGGGTGACAGAGCTCCTCACCCTATCTCTAAGGGTGCGCCCAGCCACCCTGCGGAGGAAACTCATTTCGGCCGCTTGTATCCGGGATCTTGTCCTTTCGGTCATGACCCAAAGCTCATGACCATAGGTGAGAGTAGGAACGTAGATCGACTGGTAAATCGAGAGCTTCGCCTTTCGGCTCAGCTCCTTCTTCACCACAACAGATCGATACAACGACCGCATTACTGCAGACGCCGCACCGATCCGCCTGTCGATCTCACGCTCCATCCTTCCCTCACTCGTGAACAAGACCCCAAGATACTTGAACTCCTCCACTTGAGGCAGAAACTCCCCCCCAACCTGGAGAGGGCAAACCACCCTTTTCCGGTCGAGAACCATGGCCTCGGACTTGGAGGTGCTGATTCTCATCCCAGCCGCTTCACACTCGGCTGCAAACCGCCCCAGTGCACACTGAAGGTCCTGGTTTGAGGAAGCCAACAGAACAACATCATCCGCAAAAAGCAGAGATGAAATCCTGTGGTCCCCAAACCTGACACCCTCCGGCCCTTGGCTGCGCCTAGAAATTCTGTCCATAAAAATTATGAACAGAACCGGTGACAAAGGGCAGCCCTGCCGGAGTCCAACATGCACTGGGAACAGGTCCGACTTACAACCGGCAATGCGGACCAAGCTCCTGCTCCGGTCATACAGGGACCGGACAGCCCTTAGCAAAGGGCCCCGGACCCCATACTCCCAGAGCACCCCCCACAGGACGCTACGAGGGACACGGTCGAACGCTTTCTCCAAATCCACAAAACACATGTGGACTGGTTGGGCGAACTCCCACGAACCCTCGAGCACTCGATAGAGGGTGTAGAGCTGGTCCACTGTTCCACGGCCAGGACGAAAACCGCATTGTTCCTCCTGAATCCGAGGTTCGACTATCGGCCGAATTCTCCTCTCCAGTACCCTGGAATAGACTTTCCCGGGGAGGCTGAGAAGTGTGATCCCCCTGTAGTTGGAACACACCCTCCGGTCCCCCTTCTTAAAGAGAGGGACCACCACCCCGGTCTGCCAGTCCAGAGGCACTGTCCCCAACCGCCACGCGATGTTGCAGAGACGTGTCAGCCACGACAGCCCCACAACATCCAGGGACTTGAGATACTCAGGGCGGATCTCATCCACCCCCGGTGCCTTGCCACTGAGGAGCTTTCCAACCACCTCAGTGACTTCAGCTTGAGTGATGGATGAGTCCACCTCTGAGTCCCCAGCCTCTGCTTCCTCAACGGAAGGCGTGTCGGTGGGATTGAGGAGATCCTCAAAGTATTCCTTCCACCGCCCGACAACATCCCCAGTCGAGGTCAACAGCTCCCCACCTCCACTGTAAACAGTGTTGGTGAAGCACTGCTTCCCCCTCCTGAGGCGGCGGACGGTTTGCCAGAATTTCTTTGAGGCCAACCGATAGTCCTCCTCCATGGCCTCCCCGAACTCCTCCCAGACCCGAGTTTTTGCCTCCACAACCGCCCGGGCTGCAGCACGCTTGGCCCTCCGGTACCCGTCGGCTGCCTCAGGAGTCCCACGAGCCAACCAGGCTCGATAGGACTCCTTCTTCAGCCTGACAGCATCCCTTACTTCCGGTGTCCACCACCGGGTTCGGGGGTTGCCGCCACGACAGGCACCAGAGACCTTGCGACCACAGCTCCGAACGGCTGCATCGACAATAGAGGCGGAGAACATGGTCCACTCGGACTCCATGTCTCCAACCTCCCCCGAGATCTGGTTGAAGCTCTCCCGGAGGTGGGAGTTGAAGATCCCTCTGACAGAGGGCTCAGCCAGACGTTCCCAACAGACCCTCACAATACGTTTGGGTCTGCCGAGTCTGTCCGGCCTCCTCCTCCGCCAGCGGATCCAACTCACCACCAGGTGGTGATCGGTTGACAGCTCAGCCCCTCTCTTCACCCGAGTGTCCAAAACACACGGCCGAAGGTCAGATGACACGACTACAAAGTCGATCATCGACCTCCGGCCTAGGGTGTCCTGGTGCCACGTGCACTGATGGACACCCTTGTGCTCGAACATGGTGTTTGTTATGGACAAACTGTGACTAGCACAGAAGTCCAATAACAGAACACCACTCGGGTTCAGATCAGGGAGGCCGTTCCTCCCAATCACGCCCCTCCAGGTGTCACTGTCGCCGCCCACGTGGGCATTGAAGTCTCCCAGCAAAACAATGGAGTCCCCAGTCGGTGCACCTTCCAGTGCCCCTCCCAGGGACTCCAAGAAGGCCGGGTACTCTGTACTGCTATTCGGCCCGTAGGCACAAACCACAGTAAGAGACCTGTCCCCAACCCGAAGGCGTAGGGACGCGACCCTCTCGTTTACTGGGGTAAACTCCAACACATGGCGGCTGAGCTGGGGGGCTATGAGCAAGCCCACACCAGCCCGCCGCCTCTCACCGTGGGCAACGCCAGAGTGGTGGAGAGTCCAACCTCTCTCGAGGAGCTGGGTTTCAGAGCCCAAGCCATGCGTGGAGGTGAGCCCGACTATATCTAGCCGGTATCTCTCAACCTCCCGCACAAGCTCAGGCTCCTTCCCCCCCAGTGAGGTGACATTCCATGTCCCCACAGCTAGAAGCTGTGTCCGGGGATCGGGTCGCCGAGGCACCCGCCTTCGACTGCTGCCCGATCCACATTGCACCGGTCCCCTACGGCTACCTCTGCGGGTGGTGAGCCCACAGGAGGTCGGGCCCACGTCGCTCATTCGGGTTGTACCCGGCCGGGCCCCGTGGGCAAAGGCCCGGCCACCAGGCGCTCGCATTCGAGCCCCAACCCCAGGCCTGGCTCCAGGGTGGGGCCCCGGCTGCGCCATACCGGGCGACGTCACGGTCCTTGATATATATCTACTCTCCACAATACTCCCAATTGTCAAAACAGAAGAAATAAGAACAACACAGCATTTTATGGACCTTCATTAGACGTGGCTTGACACATTCATTTTGCAAAATGAAGCACCAGAAGGCGTTTAACATTTAACAACCAGGCGCAACGTTAAGAGCGCTGACAAGGATCTCGTTCCCGGTCTGCAGTGGTCAGGATCGATCCAAAGTGGGATGGGAAGGGATCAGAGGCGAACCGGGAACAGGTGATGCAGGCTGAGGCCCGAGTGTGGTCCCGTCCCACAGACGAGCAGCTACTGGAGCTCAGACGGCTGATGGAAAGGAGTCAGAAAACACAGGGCAGAGCTGTTTTTTTTTTGCGTGTGGGGCTGCATGTTTGACACAGGTGGTCTTAAAATGTAAAATCATGGCCACCGATAACAGGCGGTGTTCAAAATATCAAAAATATAGTTCAATTCAATTCAGATTTATTTGTACAGCCCAATATCACAACAAAAGTCGCCTCAAAGGGCTTCACAAACAGTTGATCAAACATAAACACACAATCAGACTTAACACACAATCAGCACAAACAATAACTACACTAAACTAAACAGACCCAGGACACTCCTGTCCTTAGACCCTCCTTCATGGTAAGGAAAAACTCCTAAAAAACCCAGCTACGGGAAAAAAGAAGAAACCTTATGGAGCCCATATTGAAGGAGAGATTCTCTCCCAGGACGGACAGGCAATGCATCTAGGAGTTAGTCCCTTAGTTCATCTATAGGATCATAGATCAGCTCTGTAAGGATTCATCCAGACAAGAGTGGGTGAGATAGGTTGAGGAAGTCCATAGGATGCAGCAGGTGGCCTCATCCAGACAGGTGAGTGGGCGAGATAGGTCCGGGAAATCCAGGATGCAGATATAGATAGATATCTGTTATAGATAAAGATCACTGTTGAGGGAGGACACGGAATTTCAGATACAGAAAGTCGTCCCGCACTATAACGCACACTTTCACGGCCTTGTTGTTTCGCAGATTTTTTCATCAATCTTCTCCGTGCCGTGGCTCCTGTACAGTACAGAATGCGTTCAGTTTGCCAAATTTGCATAAATGTTCGATCGCTAGCAGCAGCTATATGTTTGCAAGCTTTCTCCCTGACAAAACCCACAATGTTGACGAAACGTTCTGCACCGACAAAGGCGCCTGCGGTCGCACCCAAGAGGCAGAAGAAGATACTGACCATCGCACAAAAAGTTGGACTTCTGCACATGATGAAGGAAGAAGTTACGCGGCTGTAGGGCGCCATTACGGAATAAATGAATCTTCGGTTTGTTACATAAAGAAGGAGGAAAATAACATAAGGACGACAGCGGCAATAAGTTTTAACAAGGATGCAAAAAGGGTTGTAACTGTCCGCAACAAGACCATCGTAAGAATGGAGTCTGCTTTAACTTTGTGGATCGCTGGATACCAACATCATCCTAACAAAAGCTAAAAAGCTTTATGAAACCTTTGCTGACAGCGAGGAGCAGGATGATTCGGAGCCCAGGCCATCGACGAGTGCTATAATGTATAAAGTGTGTGGTGAGGGGTTTTACAGCCTTAAAACATATATAATAGTTGTAAAAATTAAAGCTGACTACTTCGCAGATTTCACCTATTGCAGGATTGTAAAATTGTGCAGGATTTTTAAGTTGTGACAAACACAATACATTTAGCTCATTATTTTATCAGGCAAATGCCGCGGCCGATAACACTGGTCTACAAATGTTTGGACTCAATCTGCTTCTGAGATAAAAGTGGCTAAATCTCATTTATTTTGATAAGATGAACTGAAAATCAATAGATAACTGTGCTGGTTAGCTATGTAGTCAAGATATTTATAAGATATTTATAATCGCATCTGTTTATACAATAGATTTAGGCATTTTTGCTTAAAAATATTTATATTTTGAAAATATTTAATTTCTCTACATGCATGCATTTTGTCCACTTCCAAGAGAGAGATTTCTGCAAATAAAAACAAAACATTTTATGTCAAAACTCTAGCCATATTAAAATTAATGTATTGAATGTGCAGACAGATTTTCAGATAGAACTGGTTGCTTGTAGACACTGTACCTTCTGATAAACTACCGTTTTTGCCTTATTTTGCATAAATTTCCTATTTTGACCCAATACTGTTTCTTGGAAACTATAGCCAATCTGCACTTCTCACTTACTTTTTCTTTATTAGTGACCTAATGCAAGAAAAATTTCACTACTTTTGTTCCGGAAGCATTTTGCTGTAGACCAGTGTTACACTTCATGAACCAATAGTACGCTCAGATTTTGACGACTGACCAATCAGAGGGTGCGCCCTAACCCAGCTGTTCCACTGACAGAAGTAAAAGCAGGATCACATGACTGCAGGGACACGTCTCTATCTCTGTTTGAGTATTATAGTATGACATTCTTCTTCGTACGTCACTACCACAGGACTGTAATGAAATATAAGTCATTAAGCCGATATCTTTAGCCATAGAGCAGTGCACCATGATACTAACAGTTCAATAGGTTTTATTGAATTTCTAAGTAAAAGAGCCACCTTACGTGATGTGCGATTGTAAAAGTTGCAATTATCAACGCTCTAATGGCTTTATAATACAGTATAGATCGTTTAATATCAGAATTTGTCATAATCTGTATCTGTCTTCCTTACAGATATAGAGGTTAAACACGAGTTCTGGTGTAATTATGAAATAAAACGAAATTTTCCATTTTTCTGAGCTCTTTTTTGACCCTGATTATACACATCCACAGTGTCTTGTAGCAGTGTATACCTCTACTGTACTCATTTAGGCAGACAGGAAATGTTCTTTAAGTATAAAGCTCACAAAAGCATATGGCTATCAAGTTACTGAGTAGCCCTGAAACTATAAACAGATGATACACTTTGCTAAAAATAAATGAAATCTAAGGTCTTTACTGCTAACTCCAGAGGTTTAGTGACAGCTGCTCATCTTCTGTTCATAGGAGTGCAGGTGGGCGGGGTTTAGTGCTGGTTCTTTCTGAGCGTGTGATTGGCTGATAACAGATAGCTGCCCACTGTCTTCACCTTGGAAAATATGCAGATTTACAAAAACGTGCAAGACGTATGACAGGCGGCAATTTTATTTTGATTCCTTGAAAACTTTAGCTGTTGTTAGATTAAAAAAAAAAGTGAGTCCTCCCTCGACAGGGATCTATCAAATGCACAATAGAGCCCTTAGCCCACCGCTTACCGCAGGCAGGTGGTCTCATTGTTGTGCTCGATCAGTTTCAAATTCATTTTCTCTGCTATTTTTACTCTGATGTCACTCCTGGAGTTCAACGCACCCATGGAGGGCAAGCACCGCTGGTTTAATGCTATGCCACTGAAGCTGAAGACAGTGTTCACTCAAGTTGTGTTTCTACAGAATCCATTAGAAAAAACTCGGTAAACCGTTTAAATACACATCTATTTGCAGCGGATATATTTAAATGACATTGCCTTGAGACAGCGTTAGATAATGGCAGTTTGCGTCAGTGAGTCCTTGTCACAGATATGAGGGGAACGAGGGGAAAAAGGACCCAAAAAAGCAGGACTGTTAAAATAAAAAAACTTTAAAGAAATGAAAATGCAAAATCAGAAAACCTCCAACTCAAAAATCCACAAAGTCAAAAACAGAGGAAATAACAAAATGCCAAAATCCAAAATCAAAAGGCAGAACAAATTCCAAACTTATACTCACAACTGGGGAAAACACAGAACTAAATAAATTGGGAGCACACAGATGAAACACATCAGGGTGGGGCAGGCAGTCAAACAGTCAGGAAACACATAGTCTGGTGGAAATGGCCAATCAAGTCATTTATCTGTCGCGCGTCTTTCAAAAGCAGAGCTAACTAAGGTAACACTGGATACCGAACTAATTTAACAACTTCTGACCTGGTTATCAGCGTTTAGTGCTTTCCTTCATCATCTGTTGGTTCTGCTGAAGTCTGCGTTATTGTCCAATCTGCGGTGTGGTATATTTTTTCATCTTGTTGCCATTTTAACAACAGTTAAGTCTCGTTAACATGCAATGTACAGTAACAAACGCAACAAATCTTTTTATAACTGGCTTCTGCTGCTGTCCTTGTTTAGAAAAAAGTACAGAGCTGCTTATAATACGCCGTATTCTGGTGTTTTATTTAAAAAAAAATGTCAGGAATCCATGTTTGTTTGGGTCAGCAGTGCACACCCTTTGTTTCTCTGATTGGTTACTCCGCCTGTCATTGTTCTGCATCAGAAATGAAATGTAACCGAAGAGGTACCAGACTAACTTCTTTGTACAGAATAGGAAAAGAGTTTGTCTGGCAGGCCAGGCTAGGAAACACAGGAGGCAGAAAGTAAAACAGAAAAACACAAGGACTGACCAGACATCAAAACAAAACACAGACAGGGATCATGACACTCCTTTTATAATGAAGAACCAATGCCCTTCCCTTACGTCAGGTTGATGACCCACCCCGACTGAAAATAACTTTTGGTGCATTTGCAAGTTTGCTTGGAGTCACGGCAGTGGAGTGGGTTTCTGAAGTCCAGCTCTCTGTTGTCAGCGGTGCCTCATACACCTCACTGGTCCCCAATATTTGTGGTTTTCGTCCATATTGTATTTTATCCTAAGTTTTCAGGCCATCGATATACTTATTTGGCCTGCTCATGCCTGCTTTGCGTAGCTGCGTTTTTTTGTGCCCTTCAATGCAACGCAGAGTCACGGGACTAAAAACTATGAATGGAGGTTATGTTGTTGCCTTCGGATGTTGATTTGTTTGTCTGTGAATGGCGTAACTCACCGTCCCACCAACTCTGGAGTCTGAATGTCTGCCCCGTGTTGCTGCTCTGGGTTTTCTTCGGGGACTCTCCGGCTTCCTCTCCCCATCCAAAGACATCCATGTGTTAGGAGGAGAACTGGTGATGCTAATTATCCCAAAATGAATGAATGTCGCGAGTGAATGGTTGTCTGTCAGTTTGTGTCAGTCCCATATGCACTGGGACAGACTCACCTGCAGAGATGCACAGATGAATATGTAAAAAACACAGTAAGTTCTTAGGCTAATGATGGTAAATGAAAAAAAAATGGGTGGATGGGGATAATGGCTAAATCAAAGTATCAAAGTGCGGACATATATTCAAATAAAACACACATTTAGGAAAGAATTTGACTGGGAATGAAAGGTTCTTGATTGCTCAGCTGCATCAGGAATCCCTCCTCTTTAACCAAATCCCAACAGAAAACAGACTCTGTGGGCAGTGGAAAGTGAATTTGTTTAGTATTGTCCTCTTTATGATGAAGTTCGAAGCCCCTTGTTAAATGAGATGTTTGTCCAATATCCTGAGATGTTCTGGAGCTCTGATGATGATGGTTGTTTAATTTCAGTGTGTTTAAATTGCCTACATTTGTTTGTAAAGCCTGGAAGGAACGGCAGTCTTGCTTATTTAGATAAAATTGTTTGGATTTAATATTTTTTGCACAAATCTACTGCATCTACTGTCTGGCATCTGCTCTTTTGTTTAGTTGGTGTCTTATAAGCCCAAGTTTTAGTTAGTGTAATGAATATTGAAATTGCCTTAATAATACATGCCAGTAATATGTCAGTTATTAGCCTACTTGTTTATTTAAATACACTTAACTCAATTTTGCTGTTAAAAATGTAATAGAAATAAATATTAATTGAAAGGCAGTACACCAGCGCAGTCTTTTACTTCCTCCACTGTGCCTCGAAAAGCTTGGCAGGTCCTGAGTCATGTGACCTCTTGAGATGTGTCCTCCTCAGAGCCAGGTGGGCCCTCAGACCAAAGAGAGACACCTGGATCTGAAGAGGGCTATTTATAACTCAGGCTTTGGTTTGTGGCTCCTTTGTTCTGGGGATAGAGTGGCTGTTCCCAGTCCTCGTTAGCAACATAACTCAAAAAGTTATGGACAGATTTTGATGAAAATTTCAGGAAATGTCAGAAATGGAATAAGGAACAAGTGATTACATTTTGGGGGTGATCCGGATCACCATCTGGATTCAGGAATTTATTAAAAGATTCTTAACTATTGGGAGATGGGGCTAATTTTGCCATCAGAGCTTCTAACTCAACAAATAATGCCCAGAATCAGTGATAAATATTTACAAGATGATGACATGGTAGATGTTAATAATAATAATCCTTAGGGGTTTTTCTCAGCTGACTGACCCTATGCCTTGGCGGAGGTCTATGCTCTCTTCTAGTTTTACATGTTTTCCACTTGCTGGCTGTTAGTTCTCAACTTCATTTTATTTTTTTATTTTTTTAACACAGTAACTTAACCTGTCACCAGGACTTCCATTAAATATACTGGTCTGTGTTTTCAATCATGTATAATCACATAAAGCTGGGGACACACTACACGATTTTTTTGCCCGATTTTATAACGATTCACAGTTGCGCCGAGTCTGTATCAGTCAACACTATTTGCAGGGAATCGCAATTGGCCCTGAAATACGTTAGTGTGTGATGTTCAAAGACTCGAATCGGCGCAAAAACCCGGCCTGACGTCAGTCGCAAGCAACACTCCTGTAGTGTGGGCTGTTTACATCTAACTGGGAATTCATGGAGTCCAGCGGCCGATGAAAAACAGTTGATGGGACACAGAAAATAGCGTCAGAGAACGAAAACGAAGCAAGAGGAAGCGACGAGAAAATATAAGTGGAAATTTGAAGAAGAAGAACACATAAACAACCATGGTAAACACCGAAGAAAGTTGAGCGCTACCCAAGCAAAACTGGATACATAGACGTTTTTTACTTTACCTTTTTCCAAACAGATAGCTGCGCACACAACGGCAACAGCGACCCAGGTAGCGTCCATGTTTGTTTACCATTTAGTTCCCTGTGAGAGTTTGCTGCGTTTGGTTGGCATCAGTTGTGGCCTCAGCAGATCTTGTAGTGTGTGAACCCCAGTCTTTAGTCGTTAGTGTGTGCTCCTAGTCTTTTCAGAATCTGTAACAACTGAGAAAATCATGTTGTGTTTCCCCAGCTTAAGAATAACAGTCATAGAAATATATACATTTTAGGCTTTGTAAAACCAGGTGGAAATGGTGATTATTGTTACAGACGAGGGCAGACTGACGGAGTCACAGCTGCCGTCCTGTGTCTACCATCACCAAACACAGGCTGTTTCCCAGTTGCCGGGATCCTTCGCGGGTGGACCACTTCGGAGGGATCCACGTCCTCAGCGCCTCGCCAAGTGTTGTTCCAAACGGTTAAATCCCTCAGCTCCTCTGAGGCTCGTCTCCTCTGAGCGGCTCATTCATGAAGGATGGAGAAGAGCAAGTGCTGTTTGTGCACGGATGCGGTGTTGAAAATTACGCTTTAACATGGTTCAAGACCCAACAATAATGTTTTGATTTGAAGTTGGAGATGACAAAGAGACAAACTTTACCTGCAACACTTGAGTGTATCTCGTATTCCACTGAACTGCAGCTGTATTTAACACTGGGCTTCCATGAGTCTGTTTCATGTCATTTTAAAGTCCTCACAGTGGAAACTTGAGGAGTACTTTAAACACAGCGTGATGACAGCTGCAGAGGTAATCCACTTGTTTTTTTATCCTATTTTTTCCCTGATGTGTCCTGCCACTTATGCTGTCCCGCTTCAAACTGCCTCACTTCTATAGAAAACACAAGACACTCTTTTTCACTTTCTCCTTCCCTGATGCGATGCAGGTTACTGTGAAAACTGTAGTGTGTTCCTCTGTGAAGTCTCTCACTCCATCTGCTGCAGTTGACTGACAGGCTGCACTGGGTCGAAGCGTTGCGCTTCGCTCTCTACGGCAGCAATTTTTCGGTGCAGTTACTCAGTAAGTAACAGGCAACATGACCACAAATGGCAGGCATTATTTTTTAACCTGCTCTTGCAATTTAGCACTCATCATAGTACATGTGGCCCAATAGGTGTACACACAGAGCCCTATATATGCTCCATTTTTTATTTTTATTTTTATTTTGTAAATCCTAGTGATGGGTCGTTCGTGAAGAAGCCGAATGGGAAGAGCTAACTCCCGTAGATGAGAGCTGAATCTTCAGCTGCTCCTGCTCAGCGCTGCTAAAAATCCACACAACTAGAGCAGAATTTTATTTTGATAGGCACACCATGCAGGCGATTTTGATTATACTGCAGACAGCAAAGATGAGTACAGAATTTTGTTACTGTATTTTGTGCTTGCAGCTTGCATAAAGAGACTTTTACAAAAAACAGATTAAAAAAATGGTTTACCAACACACAAACCATGCATAATTAGACTAAGTTAGGCCTAAATTCATTGCTCAGAGTGATGCTAAATGAAGAGCCATTTGGGAGCCATAAGAGCCGGCTCATCTAAGGGAACTGAGCCAAAAGAGCTGGACTGCCCATCACTAGTAAATCCACCTAAAACCAAAAAAACATAGTAACAACAGACAGGTGAATATGTGGGACAATATAGGGCAGGGGTCCCAGAGTCCTCGCCCAGGAAAATATAAACAAAACATTTATGCTTTCCTGTTTTCTGGTGCATGCATTATTGGTAAATAATATTTTAGGCTTGGTTTGGTTCTCTCCAGACAGGGCCCTTTTAGGAAAAATGCAAGGCTGTGTCATTTCAGAGATTTGTTTTCCGTGGCACCACAGTTTGTTCACTATTGTACAGGTAAATGACCGTCCTTTGGGGGGCCCCATTCAGCTCTGGGCCCTAGGCATTTACCTTCCTTACCTACCTTATTGTAACGGCTCTGGCTAACACACTATGTTTAATTGTTTGTGTGATTCTCAAACTTTTCACACCATGTACCAAATGTTTGGCTTTCAAAGTACAATCTTTAAAGTTGTAGGAGTATTGGACCACTGCTGAAATTCTAAAAAAATGGACATTCCTTTAGGAGACAGAAGTCTGCTTTTATCCCACCAAGGACGCAAACAAAGACTTATATCTGTCCTATACGAACTGCAGACCAATAAATATGTCAGAAGAGGCCTCCTCTCTTCTCTGATATAAACCAGAGACCTGGTACAAACGGCACCACAGATGGGACCAGATAATTAACCTACGCCTTTGTCCTTCCCAACAAAGTTATGCGTATTAAAAGACTTTATCACTCATCTGTTCAAGAGACGGATCTCATGCATTATAACATGTTACTTTACAGGAAAATGTCATAGCTATGTTTTGTGCAAACTGTTGAAATCATCATGTTTATTATTGGTTGGATATATGCTTATTCAGTATCATTATTCACCAGTATGTTTATGTTGCTACAAATGTTCCAGTATAAATGTAATATGTTTTTAAAGGTATGTAAATTGAAGTGGAGTAAACATGTTTTTTTTAATGACATTTACTTCGTGTCTAGCAAAGGTAATTTGAATCCTCTCCACTATCAGTACAGAGGGCCGTACCACAGACTCAAAAGAGACACCCCCTTTTTCAGTCTTATCTTGGGGTGCAGTCCACATTCCTCAGTCTTACTTTAGTCTTGGTCTAGCTTTTGTCTTGGTCTTGTCTCGTCTCCGTCTCTCCTTCGTCTGCTAAGTCTAATTTTTCCTGTCTTCTCGTCATTTTTGTTATGGTAAATGGTAAATGGTCACATTTTTATATAGCGCTTTTCCACCTTCATGGGCACTCAAAGCGCTTTTTTTTGTTGCGTTAAGTTTACTTTGCCGGTGATAACATCATTTTTGTAGTTTATTTTGAAAAGCCTCGCACCGCGCAACAACCGCCAGCTTTAACAACCGCTGCCTTGACCAAAGCAGCTATTTAAAGAAGTTATAGTTCTAAAGTTTTGAATTGCTGTGAATGGATTTTTATTGAATTTTTCATTTGGCATTAAAAGGGACATTTGCCATACTCTGAGACTTTGACGCTGCCTTACGCTGACAACAGCTAAACTCTCCCTGAGCGGCATCACGCTCGCTGTTCAACGCTGTTCGTTGTCACCTCCTTCCCCTCCTGTCCTGAGTACAGTAAGCCAGTGTTGTGTAACAGAGTTGGCGCTCCTAGTCTCAGCGTCTATTTCACCTTTATTCCTAAATTTCCAATAATTTAATAAGTCATATTATAACTTGCTCCACTGCAATTTATCATTAATTAATCAGTAATTCTGCATAACGCTTCTGTTCAAAATTACATTCCTTTCAATATTTAACGTTACCTGTGCCTCAGTACACTATTCTGTCTAGTTGTGTAAATAAACGTTATACTTAATCTAAATTAAGTTGAGTTTGGTGATCTTTATCTATTAAACTGATTCCCTCCTGGTTAACCTTTCCCTCTTAAGACATTAGTTTAGATGTTTTAATCTGCACATTAGCGCAAGGCTAACTGGTACCAATGTGGAATTATCACTCTTAATCTTTGTCTTAGTTCAGTGTATATATTTTATATATGTACACTACAAAGTACCTAAATCCTGACCAACCCATGTCTCAACTGTAAAATAAACTCCCAAAAATGCAACACTAAATAAGGACAAAACAAGAATTAAACCAGGACTAAACATGGTCTAAACCAGGACAAAACCAGGACTAATCTAGGAGTAGGCAGTGGTCCACACTTTGCATTTAAATCAGGCTCTAAACTAAACCAGAACTTGAACTGCAAAAGGTTCCTGAGTACCACCAGAAGAATCCTTGTACCACAGCTTGAGAACCTCTTTTTCCACCCAAAATAATGAAGATTTGAAAGAAAGAAAGCTATTACTGTGTGTTCTAGGACTTTTAAATCAATTTCTGAACACTGTCTGCCCGAGAAGTGCTCTAGTACCACACTTGTCTGAACCAACAGCACATAATAAACAACACTGTTTATCTCCTCGCACACACTCCAAAAATAAAAATATTATAGTCAGATTTATTTTCATTTGCAGCACACAGAGCGAGATGTCACGGCATCGTCTCTAAGTATAAATCTCAGCTCTGAACATCATTAAATTAAAAGAAGCCGTTCTCAAACCAACACATCATCGAGCCTTTCACGCAACACTGAAAATATCATTTACATAATTACATTTCTGCATTAAAAACTGTCGCACACATATACAGTATATTTAACCACTGCGCTCAAAAGCGTCGTCCAAATGACAAATTATCAACTTTGAAATGAAAGAAGAAAAAAAGTGGTTTAATTTTCTGTTCCTTCTAACACAAACCAGTCCTTCAAATGTGAATAAGAGATTTTGATGAAATAATCAGTCAGTAAAGGCAGGATTATTAACACAAACACAACACTTGTAATAACACGTTGATAATAAAAGTGGCCACTGAATTGAAAAGGGGAAAAAAAAGCACCTTCTTATAAATAATATGCTGCCCCTAAAAGTGGCACTTGGTGATTTACGGTAATGCTAAGGGGCTGTATTATGCTTTTTTTAAAACCGAACTTGGTCACCTTTAGAAAAGCATTGCTCATTTGACTTTTTTACCTTTTAAAAACATTATGTAAATAAAAGAAAGCATTTTCAATAATAACTTTACTACTGCCATAAAGAAAAAGGTGAAGAGAGAGAGAAAAAAGCTTTTTATTTCCTTTAACTGTTTGTATTAGCGATGTAAAAGTAGAAAAAGTCTCCTGATATCATCGTGGTCTCATTACAGTATCAAAAATGCATAGTTTTGTTGCAGCAGCGTGGTAAACAGCAGAGAGAACTACATAGACCATGATCCTTTGCTCCGTTTTGCGCTGTAAGATTTTGAAATCATTACATCTCTATTTTTGTACGAAAACAAAAAATGTCTGTGAGGAATCAGTGGAAACAGAGCTGTACACTGTTTTTTTTTTGTTTGTTTTTTTGATAAATGAATGAGAGCAGACTGGATGTAGAGGGCTTGTTGTTGATTGGTCAGTGCTTCCTGGAGTGGGCGGGGCTTTGTTGGAGAGGAACCAAGCATTCTGAGGCCTCAGAAACTCAGCTCCAGAGAATACAGGATTAATCAAACAGGCGTGAACGAAACAAAACACAATTCCAGGTCGGTTTTTGATGAAGGAACAAGATTACAGTTAACTTAGCATAATACAGAACCTTTAAAGTAACAGGCTTTATTGTTGTTACATGTGAATACCCTCTTTGTGCCAGCCTCAAGCCTGGATAAATGAAGAGGGTTATGTCAGGAAGGGACTGGTGTAAAGCCTATGCCAACTTAATAAGATGGCAGATGATTTTCTGAAAAAGTTTGTTAAATTTAAAAGGTTTTCTTTGTTCATGACGAGGTTGGATAAGATCAGGAATGAGTCCATCAGAGGGACGGCTTATGTTACATTTGTTTTGGAGATAAAGTTCCCAGACTGAGATGGTTTTGGACATGAACAGAGGAGGGAGAGTGGAAGGATGAGGCTGAGGATAGAGATGGAGGCAGAGGACTCACCCCTGAAGGAAACAGACCAGAGGAGAAGTCCTTGGTTTCATTATTTCCATCACCACAGAGTTATTGCATACTTTTAATACACTGAAGGTGCTTTCAGGTGGTGTCGGGTTTATTATTTTTAAAACCTTTACTGCTTTTGGCCGTAACACCTTCCACTTCTCAGCAGCCGATGACTGGAACACACTGCAGAACTCCCTCAAACTTCCTTCACTGACATCTGTTTCATTGTTCAAACAGAGATTGAAACAGATTATTGCTGATACTTGTTCTTGTTCATGATTCATATTTAGATTAATTTGCTCTTTCATATACATCATACACTTCCCTCACCTCTTTTGTTTTCCTATATCAGTGGTTCCCAAAGCGGGGTCCGGGGCCCCCTGGGGGTCCATAAAGCTACTGTAAGGGGGCCCCAAGAGGCTCTCTATATTTCAATTTCAATTTATTATTTTTTTATTATTGTTTCAGACTAGGGCTGCACGATATGGAGAAAACCTGCGATATTCGATAACTATGCTGAAAATTGCGATAACGATATTATTGCGATATTTGAAAATAGAGCCTACTTTTCGAACATAGTAAGTTAAATTCACTACATTTCACAAAAATGTAAGTTCCTGTATTTACAAGTCAAAACAGCGACAAAATCAAAACTTAACACAGACTAAACCAGGAATAAAACAAGGCTAAACTGTGACTAAATTAATTAAATTACCACTAAAACTGGACTTTTTAAACATTTTTATTTAGTCACAACACATGTTCTTTTAAGGCTCTGGTGGAAAATGATTCTTCAGTGTAAATCTCTGTCAGATGGAAGACCACAGCGTTATTGTGATATATTTAGATTCTTGCGATACGGATATTGCGTTTGCTGATATTGCGATAACGATAATTTTGCGATATATTGTGCAGCCCTATTTCAGACGCATGGTTTTGGTTCATAAAAACAAATAAAATAAACAAAAATATAAAAAGTCAAGGAAAATATTAAGTACCTAAAAACATTAAGTACATTAAAAACAATTGAAATTAATTACAGCTGTATACTTGTTTTAAAATATTACTTTAAAACAACTTTTAGTCAATAATCAGTGTTTTTGTAATGGTTTTATAAAAAAACATATGGGGAAAAACATGGCGGAGTCTTTTGAACAGAGGGAAGTTTTATTGTTGGGGATCCGCGAGGGATTTTCAGAAATTTAAGGGGGCCACGACCGTCTTGACTTTGGGAATGGCTGTCCTATATTTACACTTGCTCTGTGTTGTCTGGTGTATTTTTGTCTATGTATAGTTGCACTGTTGTTATGTTATTTATTCCTGCTGGGGCTTCTTGGCCAGGTCATGTTTGCAAATGACAATTGCTTCTCAAACATTTTTCACCTGGTTAAATAAAGGTTAAATAAAATAAAAATAAATTATTGTATTTATGAGTTTCCGACATGAAAGAGCTCTTGAACGCCCCACCAAGTCGTTGGATCAAGTTGGGCACAGAGTGAACTATAGAAGCAACTTGACTTTGTACTACACCAGACTTCAAAATTAGCAAACTAAAGCTTCAACATGATTATTGCAGAATAAAACTCAAATGTCTTTGTGTTACATAATCAGAAGCCACAAACAGACAATGCGACTGAACTCTATTATGATATTTCTAGGCTCACACCGTCCGACCAAAGAAGACGTGAATGCGCACAAGTTGTGTAAACGAATTCAGCCCACTGTAAGGATTTGTTCATTTTGGGTGAACGCATCAAAGAGGACGATGATTCAGAAGTGTAATCAAGTCAGAAGTTTATTCAGTAAAAACACAGGTAAGGTTACAGTCAGCAGAATGAGCACGCTCCAAAAAGAGGAGTGTCCTAAGCTTTTTATACTGTGTATGACGATGTATGACGATCTCTGCATAGCATTATCTTCTTGGCTTCAAGTCACTTTTTTGTGCATAGGGCAGGGCCACAAAAAGTTCTCAGTTTCTGCAGAGTCTTCCCACCATCGACAGGAGCCCCCCCCTGCAACCTTGGGTCTGATAACTTTGTAGCAGCTCATTATTTGTGCCATATTTGGAATGCACCTAAGAGTAGAGTGACCTAATCATATATCATAATCACATTATTATTAATAATGAAGTGAATAATGAAGACAATGATGTTATTATTATTATTATTATTATTATAGGGTATGACAGTTTATAGTAATATTGATGATAGTCAAAATTGTTCTATTAAGTGAATATAATTAATCTATGGTATAGTGATTATATTATTATTATTATTATTATTATTATTATTATTATATTATTATTATATTATCATTATATATAACTCTATAATGATTGAATTATTACTGCAACCATATACTTTGATATAAAAGAATAAATTAGGGGTGGGAGTCAATAAGTTTTTCTTCTTCCCACTCCCTTTCGAGCAAATATTGCATATGTATAATCAATTGTATATTTATATATACACACAAATATATATATAGTATCTATATATGTACATAATATGCATATAGTTTATCCATACAAATGATTTAAATATCTATTTATTTTATTTTTTTCTTTCTACCTCGATGTGAACAATTGTGAAGATTACATCAGTGTACAAATTATTTTTTCTATTGTACTTTGTTTCACTTGCTCGAAATCAATCAATCAATCAAACCTTAGAGTGAAAGAAAAAAAACATCACATAAAATCAAAGTATTATTATTACTAATGTTGAAGCGTTATTAACCTTAGCAGTAGCACATCAAAATATAAGTTTAGTGGTAATACGCAAAGCTATATGTAGAAATATTCAATACCACAGAGAAAACTACCATTGGAATTGGCAACATTACTTCATCCTGTGAGCAATGAGTTTCCTGTTTGTGTTATTTTTGCATCAAGTTGCTCTTTGCTTCCGTGACACATTTGTAGATTAACCCTAATGTCCACTTATTCATTACACAAACCCTTTGAGACGTGGAGCGTGTACGAAGACAGACCTTGGACTGACTCATTCTGCCTTCGGTAACTGTCTTCGGAAAGAAAATGCGCAGTAGTTTTCCTCCACACAACAGCAGCCTCTAACCTTGTGCCACACACAGAGCCGCGGTCCTTGGCTTTAGAAACCTGAGTGTGTCGGTGTTATTCTCACATGGGTTAAGACTCGGTGTACCAGGACTGCTGTGTGTTCAAGGCCTTGCACACAAAAGGGCCTCGCACTCTGAATGAACTGATTTTCAAGGACATTTTCAGGACACTTTTCTTTTCTTTGTGCAGTGCTCGCTCGTTAACAGTAAAATAATTAATCTGCTATGGACCAAGTCTTTCTTTCTAGTTCTTTGCTATCATCATTTGGTCTTTTCTAAACTGACTTCCTTCCCACTGCAGCTCTACAGTTCATACATAACATAGCACTTGGTCTGAAATGGATATATTCTGTTTTTTTTTATCTTTTTAAAGCAGTCTTGGTCACCTCTGGAACAGCAGCACATTTTACAGCCTTTAAAAACATTATCTGACTAAAAGAAAACATTTTGATTACAAGTGAAGTCTTTAATTTCCTGTTTTCCTGCAGCAAAATTATGTAAAATAAAGAAAATTGCAAACATTTACTAAATAACCAGATTTAATCTCAATCCTCCCACCTCCATACAAACACACACACACACACACACACACACTATTGGATCACAAATCTGACATTTATTCTTACATTGTGGTCTGATTTTTTTATTTACTTTTTTTCAGAAATTATAAAAAAAAATCTAAATTTTTTCTTGTTTGTGTCATGTGGTTTGTTTGTTCCACATTGGGGAACCACATGAAATGCATAAATAAGCAAGATTTGAGTGGAAACATAACGTTTGAAGCCTTATCTTCATAATGAATGCAAAACAGTATGAGAATTCTGATTTTATCCTGCCATGGCCAAGGAATAAAAAATTACTGGTTTTATGTTTTTTTTTATTTATTTATTTTTATATAGAGTCTGATTTGATTGCACACAGACACACTCCTGGATTTTTTTTTTTTTTTTTTTTTTTTTTTCACTACAAACATTTAGACTCAACAGGACATCACTAATTACAAGTCTAAACCATTTTAGGTGATTTTTTTTTTTTTTTTTTGAACTGGTTTGCAGCCATGAAGTACACAGTGACGCTTATTTGTTGTAAAGGCACACAAGAAAGTGAAGTTGGGGAGAGGCTAAAATGGGGAAATTTTCTGTTTAACATTATTTTTTACAAAATTCCATGAGGTGTGCTGCAAAAAAATAAAAAATAAAAAATAAAAATAAATAAATAAATAAAAATAGGAAATTGCAGGCAAAATCATTTTACTTTAATTCAAAGGGGAGTCTAAAAGAAAGTCTATGGTACACAAATTTCCACTACCAACACAAACTTCAATCAATCAATCAACCTTTATTTATATAGCACTTTACAACAACCAGTGTTGCCCAAAGTGCTTTACATTATTTAAAACCATAAAAAGAATCCATAAGTACATAGAAATAAAAAGTACATTAAAATACACAAGTACATGTAGACAGACCTGGCCCGAAGTTTGGCCTTAAACAGAGTCAGGTCTGTGATGGTAAAGTGTTCCAGAGTTTAGGACCTGCCACTGCAAAAGAGCGATCACCCACTGTTTACACCTGGAGCCTGGGACTTCCAGCAGATGTTGTCCTGGGTTGACAAAAGCTTAAAATCTCACATAAATACTCAGGTGCATAGCCATTAATTGCATTAAAAACAAACAACAGAAGCTTAAACTGAATTCTGAGCTGAACTGGGAGCCAGTGGAGAGAGCTGAGGACGGGTGAGATGTGGTCGTGTTTGCGAAGGTTGGTAAGGAGGCGGGCAAACGAAAGCCGAAAATTGTCCCAGTAAGGAAAATTGGTTTGCAGTGAGTAAAAACATTTAACATACAAGACAAAACCTTCCACAGTATAGTTTATTTAACATCCAACATAAAATCCAGTACAAAATCAGGCTTTGACCAGGCCACGCCGTTACTAAGAGGTCATTTTAAAGATTACCTTCCATACATTTTAGATTATAAAAGAAAAAAAACTTCAGCTTGATAAAGAACACATTTTTAATTCCAAAACTCCAAAATTGTGAATGTCAAATAGATTTTTCCCTGTACAGACCAGTGAACACAGAGTTAAACAGTTTATTATTTAAAAATTTAGACTTAAAATTTTATTCAATGAACCAATAACTTGTGGGACAAAAACTCCTTGCAAAACCCACATCCTCAGCAGTTTTCAAGGAACAATCGCAGCTAAAGTTATCTCAGTAAAAGCACCCTCAACTTCCCAAATGTCCCTAAACGCAGCATAAAGAGTAACATTGGAGAAAGGGAGGAAAAGTTGATTTTACGTCATGTAGAAGAATATTCTTTTAAAAGCACTACACAAACCAAAACAAGAGTTCATGAGACTCTAAATATCAATGAGCAAGTTCCATAACTAAACTTATTCATATTAACAGTTGCCAATGTTTAAATCAACAATTAAGAGAGGTTTTAAACTACATTTCCCATGGTTCATTGCTATATCATAGACCAGTGTTTCCCAACCAAGGGTACGGCTGTCAGAGACTACAAAGAACCTAAATCTGGACTAACCCAGGATCATGCTGAGGGATAAAATGGAGATTAACAGAAAAATGCAATACTAAAAAACAAACAGGGACTGAATATGAACTAAACCAGGACTAAACCAGGTTCAAAACCAGAACTAAACCAGAAAAACATGTCTAAAACCAGAACTAAACCAGAACTCAAACCAGAACTAAACCAGAAAAACATGTCTAAAACCAGAACTAAACCAGAACTCAAACCAGAACTAACCAGAAAAACATGTCTAAAACCAGAACTAAACCAGAACTAAACCAGAACTCAAACCAGAACTAAACCAGAAAAACAAGTCTAAAGCCAGAACTAAACCAGAACTCAAACCAGAACTAAACCAGAAAAACATGTCTAAAGCCAGAACTAAACCAAAACTCAAACCAGAACTAAACCAGAAAAACATGTCTAAAACCAGAACTAAACCAGAACTCAAACCAGAACTAAACCAGAAAAAACATGTCTAAAGCCAGAACTAAACCAGAACTCAAACCAGAACTAAACCAGAAAAACATGTCTAAAACCAGAACTAAACCAGAACTAAACCAGAAAAACATGTCTAAAACCAGAACTAAACCAGAACTCAAACCAGAACTAAACCAGAAAAACATGTCTAAAACCAGAACTAAACCAGAACTCAAACCAGAACTAAACCAGAAAAACAAGTCTAAAGCCAAAACTAAACCAGAACTTAAACCAGAACTAAACCAGGAAAAACATGTCTAAAACCAGAACTAAACCAGAACTCAAACCAGAACTAAACCAGAAAAACATGTCTAAAACCAGAACTAAACCAGAACTCAAACCAGAACTAAACCAGAAAAAACAGGTCTAAAACCAGAACTAAACCAGAACTAAACCAGAACTAAGCCGGAAATAAACTAGGTCTAAACAAGGTCAAACCAGGACTACACCAGGTCCAAACCAGGACTAAGCCCGGTCCTGGGGCTACGCAAGACCAAAAAGGTTGGGAACCACTGTCATAGACATTTGGAACAATAAGATCTTTATTGGCCCATGCAGGTTTTCCATTATGGCCACCAGTTGAAGATCACAGCTCTATTTTCGCTGACACCAGTAGTCCACAAACTATAGCAACTGCTTCTTCGTCGTCCGCCATGTTTGTGTTCACCGAAGTCACGTTTAATCTCGTGAGGTTTTGTGAGATTTCCCGTCTGACCTGGGAATGTTGGTGAGTGAAATCTGTTGGTGTGTGGTGTGATAGCTTTGATTTTTTTATCGCCGTGTGTGGGGTCTCTCAGGTTTTGAAAATCTTCCGACGATTTTAAGATCTTGCTGAGGAGAGCGCTGTCTTTTGGAGTGAAGGGGGCGCTCCTGAGGACTTCTGACACTCTGTAAAGAAAGTCTGTGTATTTAATTTGCTCATATTCTATTTATTCCACGTTGAGCTGAACCCTTTTAAAATTTGTTTTTGTGGCAGCCTTAATTTAAAAGGGAAAGACATTTTGGGGAAACTGTCCACTTTTAATTTGAATCTGTGTTTTTATTTTTAGATGAACTTCATTTAAATATTGGAAGGTCTTTTTTTTTAAATAGAACAATGCTTTTTTATTTTGTGACATGCTTTTTTATTTTGATGAGTGAGTTTTTTTTTAAACAAGCTTTTTAAAAAATTGACACATGGCTTTATTTTAACTGATTTGTTAATTTTTAGAGGTGAGTTTATTTTTTTAAGCAACACGTTTAAAAATCTTTTATTTTTCTAGTGGACAAAAACTATTTGGTGATGCTTCTTTTAAATATAGATGTTTATTTACATTTTTTTTTTTTTTTATTTGAGGGATTTTTTTTTTTTTTTTTTTTTTTTTTAAAGAAAGATTTAAAAAATAAAATCTACATCTGCTTTTATTTTTATTGTTGCACCTCAGGGCCAAGTAATTTCCCCACTGAAGGACTAATCAAGGTTTTCTTTTTCATTTTTTTCTTAGATTATTGAAGTTTCCTAATGAGTTTTTCAGTATCTTAGTGTGTTCTGTTGCATGGCTGTATTCTTGTTGTGTTTTCAAGGCTTTAGACACCGCAGCACCAGGGGCCCGCTCCCCGCCGGCCGCCTCTGGCTCTGTTTGAACGAGTCCAGAGAAAAGTAAAGAGTCAGTGTGAACCGCTGCATCTTAACTGAGATTTCTGACCAACTCTTTGTGCTCGAGCCAAAGGTGAAGCCGCCTGCACCGAGGCAGCAGAGAGCGGCGCTAAATCTCCACCGAGCTGCGAGAAATAAGGAAGAAAGAGGAAAAAACATCTAAAACCAGAACTAAACCAGAACTCAAACCAGAACTAAACCAGAAAAACATGTCTAAAACCAGAACTAAACCAGAAAATCATGTCTAAAACCAGAACTAAACCAGAACTCAAACCAGAACTAAACCAGAAAAACATGTCTAAAACCAGAACTAAACCAGAAAAAACATGTCTAAAGCCAGAACTAAACCAGAAAAACATGTCTAAAACCAGAACTAAACCAGAACTAAACCAGAAAAACATGTCTAAAACCAGAACTAAACCAGAAAAAACATGTCTAAAGCCAGAACTAAACCAGAAAAACATGTCTAAAACCAGAACTAAACCAGAAAAAACATGTCTAAAGCCAGAACTAAACCAGAAAAACATGTCTAAAACCAGAACTAAACCAAAACTCAAACCAGAACTAAACCAAAAAAAAAAATGTCTAAAACCAGAACTCAAACCAGAACTAAACCAGAAAAACATGTCTAAAACCAGAACTAAACCAGAACTAAACCAGAAAAACATGTCTAAAACCAGAACTAAACCAAAACTCAAACCAGAACTAAACCAAAAAAAAAATGTCTAAAACCAGAACTCAAACCAGAACTAAACCAGAAAAACATGTCTAAAACCAGAACTAAACCAGAACTAAACCAAAAAAACATGTCTAAAACCAGAACTAAACCAGAAAAAACATGTCTAAAACCAGAACTAAACCAGAAAAAACATGTCTAAAGCCAGAACTAAACCAGAAAAACATGTCTAAAACCAGAACTAAACCAGAAAAAACATGTCTAAAGCCAGAACTAAACCAGAAAAACATGTCTAAAACCAGAACTAAACCAAAACTCAAACCAGAACTAAACCAAAAAAACATGTCTAAAACCAGAACTAAACCAGAACTAAACCAGAAAAAACATGTCTAAAGCCAGAACTAAACCAGAAAAACATGTCTAAAACCAGAACTAAACCAAAACTCAAACCAGAACTAAACCAAAAAAACATGTCTAAAACCAGAACTAAACCAAAACTCAAACCAGAACTAAACCAGAAAAACATGTCTAAAACCAGAACTAAACCAGAACTAAACCAGAAAAACATGTCTAAAACCAGAACTAAACCAGAAAAAACATGTCTAAAGCCAGAACTAAACCAGAACTATACCAGAAAAACATGTCTAAAACCAGAACTAAACCAGAAAAAACATGTCTAAAGCCAGAACTAAACCAGAAAAACATGTCTAAAACCAGAACTAAACCAAAACTCAAACCAGAACTAAACCAGAAAAACATGTCTAAAACCAGAACTAAACCAGAAAATCATGTCTAAAACCAGAACTAAACCAGAACTAAACCAGAAAAACATGTCTAAAACCAGAACTAAACCAAAACTCAAACCAGAACTAAACCAAAAAAAAAATGTCTAAAACCAGAACTCAAACCAGAACTAAACCAGAAAAACATGTCTAAAACCAGAACTAAACCAGAACTAAACCAGAAAAACATGTCTAAAACCAGAACTAAACCAGAAAAAACATGTCTAAAGCCAGAACTAAACCAGAACTAAACCAGAAAAACATGTCTAAAACCAGAACTAAACCAGAAAAAACATGTCTAAAGCCAGAACTAAACCAGAAAAACATGTCTAAAACCAGAACTAAACCAAAACTCAAACCAGAACTAAACCAGAAAAACATGTCTAAAACCAGAACTAAACCAGAAAATCATGTCTAAAACCAGAACTAAACCAGAAAATCATGTCTAAAACCAGAGGTTGTTGGTGGTAGAAGTGGAGGGCAGTGTTTTTTAGGCTAAGTGCATGTTTCCTGGTGAATCAGAGAAGTGTAAGGAGTCGGTGGATGATGATAACGCTTCATTAGAGTCAAGCAGAGCAGCAGGGAGAACAGCAGGGAACAGGGAGAGGACAGGATTCAAGATGGACTCCGGTCTGGAGCTGTCAGTCTGAGGAACGGACAACATAATACAGGCACAGGCTCACAAATTCAACTTACTCTTCATCCTTTATTTCATCAGGCAAAATATTAAGGACACATTCTGGGTGCACTCCAGCTGTGCCGTTACGTTTCCAACACGAGGAAGGGTAACAGGTCTAATACGCTGCAGTTAAAACGGTCTTCGTGCGACGTTTTGGGAAAAGCGTGCATGCGAAGAGCAGCGAAGGCAGCCGCAGCAGGATACGAGAAGCTTCAAAATTACTACCGATGTTCTCCTCTTCTTCAGAAAAGTGAGTGTGAAGATCAGTGGCGTTGTTAGCAGTGTTGCATGTGGTGTTTATTCACTTTTTGTCCTGTGCTTTAGAGCAGTGTTGCCAACTATTCTTAATATGAAGTCACTAGATCCTGCTCAAAAAGTTGCTAAATGTCGCCAGATTGTGTCATTTGCATATTTGTAAGGTCATCATGCCACATTTGCATAATACCACAAAAAGATTAAATTCAGTACTGTTTTCGCCCTTAATCCCACTCTACAAACTTTTTTAATAGAAATAGTGTCCTGTAAAGCTTTTTTGGAATCTTTTTTTAACTTAGATAAGCAGAAGTTACATCACTGATACTGTTCTGGAGAACCAACGTTGTTTTGTTTACAATAATAGGCCCTTTTCACGATGACGTCAGACAACTTCCGTTTTGAGACGATGGGATGTATCTTCATTTCCAGTGCTGCTGCTCGCCAGTAAGGAATTTACTCGGAGTCTTAAAAATTTGCCAAATATAAGGCTACATGATGTACAGAGATTTGCTGATGAATTAAAGTAAACACAAACCATTGTAGTTTTGGCAGTAGATGTGAAAAGTCTATTATTTTGTCACAGACTGATCACTACAGCAGTCAGTGTTCCAGCACAGAGCTTAGATAGATAGATAGATAGATAGATAGATACTTTATTAATCCCCATCAGGAGAAATTCAGGTGTCCGGTAACATACACAAACACATAATAAAACCATACTCAGTGAGGCAATAATAAAAACATAATAAATAAATACATTAAAAGTTACTAGCAATAGTACTAAAGTGCACCTTCAACAAGATCTATTGTAAAGTCTTATGGCCGCCGGACTACATTTTTTAGCTTTACTAAATGAAAATATACTGTAGTACTATCCAGTGGTATTTCCTGATAAGCAGATTGTCAAATATTCAGATAAACTCAGATCATGACGTGATCTAACACTGTTTTATAGCGCAGCTCTATCACTTAGCCATGTTGCTAACGCTATCTAGCTACATAACAAAGCACTCACTTCATAATCCAAGTATCCTTCGTTGAAGAATTAATATCCTTTCGCAAGTTTTGAACGTTTTGTGGGTAAATATTCATTTGAAAATCGCTGTATATTGTGTAAACTTAATTTGAAAAAAGTCTGGGTGAATTTTTTATGGGAGAAGCGCGGCACCGGAACTGAAAATACATCCCATCGTCTCAAAACGGAAGTTGTCTGACGTCACGTGAAAAGGGTCTATTCTGGCTGTGAGGAGTGATGAGTCAGTTTTATGAATATGGCCTGAAACTGTTACACAACTGTAAGAACTGAATTGGAACATATCAGAAACATTTTATAAGATTATGATGATGCTTAACATGAGCATGAGTTCTTAATTAGAGCGTTTTCTGTCCAAACCGAGCAGACAGTCCGTCCTGCTCGCTGCTGTGTCGCTGAGTGACAGCTGACAGCACTCACAGACGGGACAGAGGCTCCTCTGTCTCACTACGGGACAGAAAAAGCAAATGTGTGCGAGGAAAGCAGGGAAACGACACCTCACGCTCTCCCAGAATGCATCTGACGACCATTTAAAGTCATTAAGGGTCGCCCAAAATGTTGCTAGATTTGTAGCTTAGCGGCTTTTTAGGAAAAAAGTCGCTAAGGTGGTCTAAATTCAGTAACAAAATCGCTAAATTGGCCACGCTGCTTCAGGAGTGTTCTGCACTGCAAAAAATCAATATCTAGCATTAGTTAAAATTACTTGAATTCAGATTATTACCCTTGATTTGAGTAATGTTTTATTAAATTAGATTTATTTACTAATATTTCTAGATGATTTGACTTGTTTCAAATTATTTCTGTCTTAATTTTTTAGCCATTTTTACTTATTTCAAGCAAAATTATTTGCCAATGGGGTAAGTGGAATTTTCTTACCACATTGGCAGATAATTTTGCTTGAAATAAGTAAAAATGGCTTAAAATTAAGACAGAAATAATTTGAAACAAGTCAAATCATCTAGCCTAGTAAGTAAATAAATCTAATCTAGTAAAAAGATATTAAAATAAAGGTTAATAATCTCAATTCAAGTCATTTTAACTAATGCTAGCTATTGATTTTTTGCAGTGTGGGCCTGGTTTGAGTGCATCCTTTGATTTACAGATTTAGCCTCACGAAAACCAAATCCAGTTTAAAGTTCAAGTTGTGTGAAAAGCCAAAAAGACTTTTAATTGCCCCTTATTTAGCCTCAAGCCATCCTTTTAGCAACATTTAACACACAGTACACAAGTAGCACAGAAGCCCTGACATCCCTCTCCCCAGACGATTCCTCAAGAAAGTATAAAGAAAACTGAGTACACATTGTTTTTGCTGCTGCACCAATCCATCTACAGCAGGCCTGATCCTTGACTTACAACTTAGCAGCACCCGAGAGACTGTAGCACCTGACGAGGGCAAGCCACCCTTTTACAACAGAAAAACCATAATCTCAGACTTGGAGCCTCTTCACACTCCTGGTCCTGGTTCACTGGAGCCCAAAGGACAAAGAGATAAGATCCTGTGGCCACTAAAAATCTGGAGCTATATTCAGCAAAATCGACGTTTCTGAGCTTTCTCCCAGGTTGCAAGGTTGTTTCCTTAACAGTGTGCAGGTGTTGTCATATCTAGTATTCATTATTAGTTCATTTTAAGAGTTGTGTTATGTTTTTTTTGTATGTCGATAAAGTTAATTCAATCTTAGGCACATCACTTCCTGTTTTGTTGTCAGCAGCTTCCAGAACCTGATGCCCTCCACTGGTTAGGACGGGAAATCAATGTCATAACTGATGGCAATGAATAAGTTTCGTGTTAGAATATCATTGATTATTTCTTTAAAATATTATATAAATTACGTTGGAAAGGTTTTAAAAATGTATGTACAGTGTTTGTTAATGGAACCCTCATGTACACACTGCAAAAAATCAATAGCTAGCATTAGTTAAAATGACTTGAATTGAGATTATTAACCTTTATTTGAATATTGTTTTACTAGATTAGATTTATTTACTTACTAGGCTAGATGATTTGACTTGTTTCAAATTATTTCTGTCTTAATTTTAAGCCATTTTTACTTATTTCAAGCAAAATTATCTGCCAATGTGGTAAGAAAATTCCACTTACCCCATTGGCACATAATTTTGCTTGAAATAAGTAAAAATGGCTTAAAATTAAGACAGAAATAATTTGCAACAAGTCAAATCATCTAGACATATTAGTAAATAAATCTAATTTAATAAAACATTACTCAAATCAAGGGTAATAATCTGAATTCAAGTCATTTTAACTAATGCTAGATATTGATTTTTTGCAGTGCAGTATAATGTTTGTCAGGCTAAATAACTAAAGACAGCCTTTGTAGACTGATTTTCTTTGTTTTTCTGTCGTTTTCACTCCATGTCTTGATGAAGAAATCAACAGTAAAGTTATAAAAATTTAACAACTCATTAGTTTATCCTGAATGGAGTTTAGCCTGAGGTTTTTACACCTTTATGAGAGCACTAAAGCTGTTTTTTCCACAGAGATTTTTCATTTTGTAGTAAAATGGCATCACACAAAAAGTTTAAGGAAGTGAAGTGCTTTTTTTTTCTTTGATTATGTTCCAAAAACCGCTGCCGCCTGCTGGTATCACCTGTTCCTTTATGGCATCGGTAGAGAAAGTATTAAAACATTTTCTTTCAGTCACAATGCTTTTAAAAGGTGTTTTTAAATGCCTAAGCTTTAGAATACTTAGATATTTGTGTACGGTAACATCTTTCGCGTTTGCTCATTAGCATCATGAGGGAATTTAACACCATTCAAAGTGACATAAACTCAGGTCTGACAGCTTTATCCCAGGGGCTGATTTTGGAAGCACTTTGAGCTCTCAATGCGATCAGCCGTCATCTTAATTCAGAGCGTTTAGCGCGAGTGACGAGATAATTCAACATTTAAAGGAAGAAAGATGGCATCTCTGCATCTTTTTATGGACGCCTCGAGGCTCGTCTTTGTCACTTTTATTCCTGTTTGTTTAGAAAATCAAAATGCACAGTTATGGTTGTTGACAGTTTAAAGGTAAAAAAACAAAGAGGCAGTCAGGAATAGGAGGATTTTTGAAGCTGTGTTTTGCTGAAGCAGAAATTGTTTACTCCTCGCCGGTCTCTGAGTGGTTTTGATCATGTCTGTTGTATCGAGCCTCATTAGAGAAACGCTGCACTGAGCCGTCATCTCTCTCCTCAAACGCTTTCTCATTTTATCGCCACCGTCGTTAAGTATTTCTGAGCTTCAGCTGCAAAGGATAAAATAATTTGCCGCAATAAAGCTGTTGGAAACTGGCTCTCGTGTGAACAAAGTCTGTTTGTAAAGGATTGGTCTTTTTAAAGGACGCACAAAAAGCAGGTGGGTAGTCTATTGTTGTGATTGCTGCTGCATGGAGCAGGCCCATTGTGAGTCGAATTAATTCACCATAGAAACGCAGGTAGGAAATGTGGCCTTGAGCACAGCAGGTTTAAGGTCAGGCTTAAACAAAAGCTAATTCTGAATAGAAAAAAAATAATAAAAAATCTGGATTTTATGTGATTACAGTTAATTTCAGAAGTAGAACTGGCTCTGCAGGGTTGCCCCAGGTTGTAAAAGTATTAAAAAGATTGAGTTTTTTTCATCTAGGTCAGGTGTGTCCAAACTTTTTCCACAGTCCAAGGGCCAACAGTCCCTCCTTATGTTTTTAGGAACCACAAAAAAACCACAAAAAGTATACTGTTTTATAAGTATTTTGTTTTCAAAAGCCATTATTCATTTTCCTTGACAACAAAATCCAAAACAAGATCCAACAAAATAACATCGATGAACATAAACATCCTCTAGGTAATATGTGTTTAGCTCAGGCTGATTTTAATGCTTACTATGAGTAATGTGTAATAGAGTAATTTGTAATTCTTAAAAACATGCTAAACATAGAAAACACAAGGCAGGGAGATGAGATGCACAAATGGTCAGATAAAGCCATGGAAACCCTGTACAAAAGTGCTGGTGGGCCATAAGTAATACATTTTGTAATGGAGGCTGAGGGCCGTATGAAACCTAAACACGTGCCACAAAAGGCCCCCGGGCCGCACTTTGGACATGTCTTATCTAGGTCACCTTAAATCTTCAAACTGGGACATTTAGGTCAGGTTTTTCAGTATTGGATGTAAATTTGGCAACAAATTCTATCAACAGTGGTTTTACGAATATCTTAAAGTCACCCACTTGAATGTGCCTTTATTTAAAGTTACACTGTGTAACTTTTCTCCTAAATATGTGGGGCATACTGACTTGTTTTTGTGATTTTTTTGAGCGATTATAAGGCCTGAGGCGCGATCTGTTGCTCCGAGCGGGGCTTCTGTACTGAGAAACCGCCCTCGCAACTTGGCCGGGAGCGCTCCGCTGTTCAGGAAGAGTCACGTGACAGGGAACGACTTGCTTTACGGCATTCCCTTCTGCTCTTATACCTGAGGTGCAGTATAACCATGAAGCTACTTTTAGCGTTGTTATTTTCGCCAGTTCGTCAGGGCCGAAGGACACAAGAAGATGAAGACAATGTCGGACGAGGCAAGAAAAAGAAAATGTGAAAGGGACCGCACCAGATCGCAGACAAGAGTCAACATCGGACAGACTTTTGCTCGCTGGCGTCAGATGAGAGACAGAGAAGGCTGCAAATCGGATCACGTTTTTGCTTCTTTATTGTTGGGCAGGTAAATTAGCCTCTTTATTTTTTCTTTAGAACGTGCTTTTTCATACAGTTATTAGTTGTTTTTACTGCAACCATTGCGCGATATTTGTTGATAAGCTAACGCTAGCGCTAACTCTATAGAAGATCCAGTCCAAACTTCCAAAGGTAGCAGCAGGTCAACTAAAGTTGAAACAATGATGGAAATAGACGCACGCTCGCACAGTTTCAGAAGGAGGAGGGGCCCTAGTGTTTACGTTTTGCGACGGTGCAGTGGCACCTGTGGCCTCTAGAGGCGCAAGACCGGGAATCTTACACAGTGTAACTTTAAGTTTTTTGGAAGCTAGGTTTACTGTTTAATGGGCTGTGTTATGTTGCCTGCATATTTGTTGCAAAAAACATCTCCACGATACAGTAACTGCTGTTACCACTGAAATGTATGGAGTTATTGAAGTTATTTCACCTGCATTTGGATTTGAAAATAAAAACATTGAGTTTCAGAGAGTAATACTGATATTTTATTAGTTTATGAGCAAAATGTATGCAGATTATTGTTCTTTTGCTGGCAATCTTGGCGTTAAATTTTATTCTGAGTGGCATTAAAATGTCTTAAAAAGAACTGGGGGTACCGTTCACGAAGGGATCTCAGACCGAGTGGGTGCAATTAGTATCGAACATCTCATTTTTCTCAAACATATTTCTGTCATGGATGGTTTTTTGAAGGACGTTCTTTCTACTTCCAGATTCTGGCCCCAACAGAGCTCACTGTGACATTCAGAAGTTCAGAAATCCTTCTGTGACCAATGCCATCAGCATGTTTTGTTTCTTCTTGAACCTAACTGGATAAAAATGAAAAAAAAAGTACTGCATATTCTGTCACAGAGGTCCAGATCTCAGTATTTTTCTCATACGTTTGCTGTACATCTAGCACCAGAAGCTACAACAGCTTAAAAACATCATGGGAAATTAATTGTTTTGAGTTTTAAAAAGTCAAAACAAAACCTCAAGGATAAACTAGGTCTAAATAGAACAAAAGAAGGTCTAAACCAGGACTTAACCAGGTTTAAACCAGGACTAAAAAATATCTAAATGGGACTAAAGAAGCTCTAAACCATCAGTCTATGTTTTTAAATCACATTTAAACATTCACCTGTTCAAATTGGCTTTTGACACATAGTTTGGATTATGTTGTTGTTGTTGTAAGTTGTCATTTTCTTGTTTTTTGTTGTGACTGTGTGTTTTATTGCACCGTGTGAAGCGCTTTGTGCACTATTTAGCTGTTGGAAATGCGCTATACAAATAAATCTAAATTGATTGACTGATAAACCAGGACCAGAAAAAGACTAAACCAGGAGAAAAACAGGACTTAACCAGGACCAGAACTAAACCAGATCTAAACCAGGACTAAAACAAGGTCTAAATGGGACTAAAGTAGTTTTAAACCAGGACAAAAACAAGACTAAACCAGGAGTAAACCACAACCGAACCAGGATTTAAACCAGGCCTAAACCAGGACTAAACCAGATATAAATCAGGGCTAAATAAAGGTCTAAATGGGACTAAAGAAGAAGTTTTAAACCAGGACAAAAACAACACTAAACCAGGTCTAAACCAGGACTAAACCGGATATAAGCTAGGCCTAAATCAAGTCTAAATCAGGACTAAACCAGGTCCAGACCAAGCCTAAACAAACAAATTTCCCTACGAGGGCAATGAAGTCCACCTTACTCTGTCATTGTACTTTTTGCAGGGGTTTTATTGTGCCTCTATTCAGAATTTCTCCTGTTAATTAAACCTGAATTGCTTTTGCTTGCTTCATTTTTACCTTACCCCATGTCCTGACAGATTAAAAAACACAAATGTCCCATATTTTCCTGTTGAAAATGTGCCAAATCTGTGTCCAACAATGTCCGAGCAGCGCCAGGAAGCGACTGCCTGAAGTGTTTAGTGCAGTCCTTTCAGCCACCTGCCCTGTCCTCTCTGCACATCTTTATTTATACCTTCGATAAAGAGGAACTGAGCTGTCGACCCTAAACGCTTTGTGTTTCTGCAACAAGGAAAAATCAATGTAAAGAGCGTCCCTTCTTTACGCCTCACAGACCACAGCTCGGAGGAGTTCGCTCTGACATCTCTACTATAGTGCGCACGCCGATCGCTGCTGAATTAGTCAACTGCCTCTGAAGTTTGTGTACGCAGAGACTGAGGCGTGCAAACAGGTAGAAAGAAGAGCTGCTGGGATAAAAAACAGATCGTATGCTGAAGGCTTTTAGCTTTTCTGTTTCTCTTGGCACGGGAACGCCACTGAGTTGTAAAGTGGAAATGGAAAGTCTGGGCGTCCCTGCTTAGACAGCTGTCTTCACAACAAATGAACAGAATAACGTATTTTCCAGACTATAAGTCGCACTTTTTTTCATAGTCTGGCCAGGAGTGCGACGTATACTCAAGTGTGACTTATATATTAAAATATTTCAGGTGTTGGTTAGAGGGCGCTCTAGGCTTGTGTACCAGCATCTGCTGCACCTGTACCACTGACAATTTAAAATGTAAACATTACCACTAACAACTTAGGCTATAAAGACAACTGAGAAAGAGCGGAATAATTGGAAATGGAACTGATGCTGAGTCTGACGACAGCCACGCAGAGGAGGAAGCGGCGCTTCGTCTTCCTCCGGAGTTGGCGGAGTTGTTCAGAAGCGACACCGAGGATGAAGAATTTAAAGGATTTAGCAATTGGGAGTGAGATCGGTGAACTTGTTATATTATGTTCTTTTTAAAATTTATTTATTTAACCTTTATTTAACCAGGAAAGTCCCACTGAGATTCAGAATCTCTTGTGCAGGGGAGTCCTGGCCCCATGGAGGACCTATTGTACATGTTTTTAGTGGTAGGGGAAACCGGAGCACCCAGAGGAAACCTACGCAGACACAGGGAGAACATACAAACTCCACACAGAAAGGTCCCATCCAGGAATCGAACCCAGGACCTTCTTGCTGTGAGGCAGGAGTGCTAACCACTATGCCACCATGCCATTTTTTATGCTATAGTTATGTGAATAACTGTTAATATATTATGTTAACATACGAGACACCTATTCAGTTCGTTGTTTATGCTTCATGTAGCTGAATCACCATCAATGTGTTACGTTAGCAAACCACACACCTATTCAGCTGTTGTTCTCTATTCTATTATTACTATAACTTGCCTTTCAACATGAAATGTCTGTTCTTGGTGTCGGATTATGTAAAATAAATTACCCCTAAAAAATGCGACCTATAGTCCAGTGCGACTTATATACGTTTTTTTCTTCTTCATTATGCATTTTTTGGCCAGTGCGACTTATACTCTGAAGCGACTTATAGTCCGGAAAATACGGTAAGTGGGAGACAATGCAAATATGGGATATAGCTTTTGAAATTCTGAAGGAGCAGATCGTGGCCCAAACAAACTAAACCACAGTGAAACACCTTCATGACTCTGGAAACCCTGGGTTTAGTCTTGCCTCAGCGATCATAAACAGAAATCTCCCGTCATAGCTCAGCCCTCCGGACCTAGCACAAGCACAACCTGTACCAAACCGTCCATACTGACACAACCTGTACCAAACCGTTCCATACTGACACAACCTGTACCAAACCCTTCCATACTGACACAACCTGTACCAAACTGTTCCATACTGACACAACCTGTACCAAACTGTTCCATACTGACACAACCTGTACCAAACTGTTCCATACTGACACAACCTGTACCAAACCGTTCCATACTGACACAACCTGTACCAAACCCTTCCATACTGACACAACCTGTACCAAACCCTTCCATACTGACACAACCTGTACCAAACCGTTCCATACTGACACAACCTGTACCAAACTGTTCCATACTGACACAACCTGTACCAAACCCTTCCATACTGACACAACCTGTACCAAACCCTTCCATACTGACACAACCTGTACCAAACTGTTCCATACTGACACAACCTGTACCAAACTGTTCCATACTGACAACCCTTCCATACTGACACAACCTGTACCAAACCGTTCCATACTGACACAACCTGTACCAAACTGTTCCATACTGACACAACCTGTACCAAACCCTTCCATACTGACACAACCTGTACCAAACCCTTCCATACTGACACAACCTGTACCAAACTGTTCCATACTGACACAACCTGTACCAAACCGTTCCATACTGACACAACCTGTACCAAACTGTTCCATACTGACACAACCTGTACCAAACCGTTCCATACTGACACAACCTGTACCAAACCCTTCCATACTGACACAACCTGTACCAAACCGTTCCATACTGACTCATATCAAACCCTGAGTGGAAATGTGCTTTTTGTGCCAGAATGACAACCACGCTGGCTGACTTGCGACAAATGTTGGCTGAAGAATGGGATGCGTGTGAGGGTGGGAAATATTGACAAAAATTAATATCTCTCTATTTTTTGGAATTAGCATGATACAGTAATTAGATAATATCTTGCACACTGCCAAAAATGTGTTTGTAAATGTCTTACTATTGTACTAGCTCCATTATACAGTACACTGCAAATTTTCAATATCTACATTAGATAAAATTACTTGAATTCAGATTATTAATCTTGATTTCAGCAAAAATCCAGACCATCAATCTTGATTAGAGCAATTTTCACTAGATTAGGTTTATTTATTTATTAGGTAACTTATTACTAGATTATTTCCCTTGTTGCAAAGTATTTTTTACTTATTTCAAGCTAAATTATTTGTCCATGGTGTAAGATAACTTTGCTTGAAATAAGTACAAATAAAACCAGGCGGAGGCCCCGGGGAAGACCTAGGACACGCTGGAGGGACTCTGTCTCTCGGCCTGGGAACGCCTTGGCCCGGTAGAGCTGGAGGAAGTGTCTGTGGAGAGGGAAGTCTGGGCATCTTTGCTTAGACTGCTGCCTCCACGACCTGGTCCCTGGATAAGCGGAAGAAGATGGATGGATGGATGGAAGTACAAATAGCTTGAAACCGGGAAAAAATACTTTGAGACAAGGCAAATAATCTAGTAATAAGTTACCTAACATAGTTTTTTGCTTAAATCAAGATTAATAATCTGAATTTGATTTTTTGCAGTGTAGGTGTCTGATGTAGTTTTCTGTCAAAGTCAGTCAGTCAAGAGGTTTTACTGTCACATTAACAACAACAATTTGGATATTGTTGTTTACACCTAGCTGTGTGTGACCTGCCTGGTGACCAGCGGGAGGAGAAGGTGCCTGGCTGTTGTGGCTGTGAATGGTTCTGGCAAAAAAAAAAAAAAAAAAAAAAAGGTTTGGCAAAATTTTCATCACCTAACTAACAACTTGTGGGATGCCTATGAAATGCCCAAACCCACAAATGATTCCTGTGCTACTGGGTAAAAAATAAATCTCAAATAAAAAACAAGTTATATTTCATTTAAAGCTGCAAATGAGAGTGAACCAAACAAATGTAATGGACTGTTTTTCTCACCAAGGTCTGCGACAATATATAATATACATAAATAAATAATATTTACTTGTATAGCACTTTTTATAAACAAGGTTTACAAAGTGCACACAGCATAGAAAAACACGAACTCATCAACTCTTCTTGGAAACCAACTTTGCAATCCAGGCATTTTTAAACAGTAAAATATCACAGTCTGAAAGTGCATTCCTTATTTCTGTAAAGCTTCAAAATAAATTGCTTCTCGTTGGTATATTAGGTCTAACCCTGTCTTCAGCTGCCCGCTCTCTGAAATATACCGCAGTGATTAATGACCCCGAGACTTTTACGCCGTGTCCAAATGCTTACAACTCAAATACAGCCTCCCAGTCTTTGTTTAGTGAGCACATGTATATACAGCATAAGTACAGAGGCCTTATATCACACTGTCTCTGCATACATCTCCTTAACTTTATTAGGACGCAGAAACGCACCACTGACTGCGCAGTTAATTAAAATGGCCGCCGTGCGCTCTGGATAATCACGAGGCAATGGTCCTGATCCTAAAAAACTGGTTTATGATCATTCCCAGGCCATCAAGGCTAAACAGAAACACATTTACTGCAGCATTTCTAAACCAAGCATTTGGAGATGGTATTTCTCGAGTTGGAAGTCTGTGTGATGACATACTGTTCACGTTTATATGAGTGTAGGCCTGGAGCTAAATGATAATTGCATGAATACTTTTCCATCACTAAATTATAAATGAACTTGCCGGCTTATAAGTGAGTGGAAAAGACAGATGCTTTTGTAGCTGCAGTGAGTTGTATGTTCCTGAAAAACTGGCACGCATTGGCTTTCAAGGGACTCTCACCTATAAAGGTCATGACCAAAAACTAAATATATAATTAATTAAAAAAAAGTTTAAAATTCTGTTTGTTTCTTAAAGTTACACTGTGTAACTTTTCTCCTAAATATGTGGGGCATACTGACTTGTTTTTGTGATTTTTTGAGCGATTATAAGTTCTGAGGCGCGATCTGTTGCTCCGAGCGGGGCTTCTGTACTGAGAAACCGCCCTCGCAACTTGGCCGGGAGCGCTCCGCTGTTGAGGAAGAGTCACGTGACAGGGAACGACTTGAGGCGCAGTATAACCATGAAGCTACTTTTAGCGTTGTTATTTTCGCCAGTTCGTCAGGGCCGAAGGACACAAGAAGATGAAGACAATGTCGGACGAGGCAAGAAAAAGAAAATGTGAAAGGGACCGCACCAGATCGCAGACAAGAGTCAACATCGGACAGACTTTTGCTCGCTGGCGTCAGATGAGAGACAGAGAAGGCTGCAAATCGGATCACGTTTTTGCATCTTTATTTTTGGGCAGGTAAATTAGCCTCTTTATTTTTTCTTTAGAACGTGCTTTTTCATACAGTTATTAGTTGTTTTTACTGCGACCATTGCACGATATTTGTTGATAAGCTAACGCTAGCGCTAACTCTATAGAAGATCCAGTCCAAACTTCCAAAGGTAGCAGCAGGTCAACTAAAGTTGAAACAATGATGGAAATAGACGCACGCTCGCACAGTTTCAGAAGGAGGAGGGGCCCTAGTGTTTACGTTTTGCGACGGTGCAGTGGCACCTGTGGCCTCTAGAGGCGCAAGACCGGGAATCTTACACAGTGTAACTTTAACTTGTGCAGCAAGCAAGATTTAGGTTCACAAGCTCACAGAAATCCATCCTGTCAGGTGTAAGCTTACCCACTTTAACCAATGGTGTAGCAGTTTTGTCGCATGTGGGCGTTTTTTTGCCGACAGCACCAACAGGGTTTCTGCAGGCTTCAGTCAGTTTAATTTAAGACTTTTTAGACTGATTTTGTAAGCATGCAGTGTACAAAAAGTTGAGAACATTTGTGACAGTGAGTGCCGCAAAGTTTCGCTAAGCTCTCGTATTGGCGCCGCTAAAAATGCCTTTGAGCGTTTAAATGGATATTTTAGGTAGCTGCATGTACCTGACATATTTGAAACCTGAATAAATGTATTTAAGCCCTAACAGTCTGCATCTCAGCAAATTTAAGACTTTTTAAATCCTACTTTACAATGTAGACTTTTTAAGACCCTTCAGTTTTATTTGTATAGCCCAGTATCACAACAAAAGTCGTCTCAAAGGGCTTCACAAACAGTTAATCAAACATAAACACACAATCAACACAAACAATAACTACTGTCCTTAGACCCTCCTTCACGGTAAGGAAAAACTCCTAAAAAAAAAACAGCTGTGGGAAAAAAGAAGAAACCTTATGGAGCCCATATTGAAGGAGAGATCCTCTCCCAAGACGGACAGACAACATGTGTCAGGAGTTAGTCCATTAGCTCAGTTATAGGATCATAGATCAGCTCTGTAAGGATTCATCCAGACAGGGGAGCGGGGGTGAGGTAGGGGTCCAGGGGAGTGGGGTGAGGTAGATCCGGGAAATCCTTAGAGGTGAGGTTGAGGGCACAGAGGTCGGGACAGGAGCACAGATGGGGTCAGCTAAGATCCAATCGTCACTGGGACATCTGCCGGCAGCCAGGCATCTGAAACAGAGAGGGACAACCTGTGAATAGCAATGAACTGATTAAAGATATAGAATATTAGATAATATTACTGACAGTGATAGAAGAGGAGCAGCAGATGAAACCAGAGGTCAGAGGTCAGTGCACCATACTTCCCCCAGCTTCTAGCTCCTGGAGCAGCCTAGCTTCAGCTGTGGAGTTAACCCTGTTCCTGGCCTGACCATAAGCTTTCTCACAGAGGAACGTTTTAAGCCTAACCTTAAATGTAGAGACTGTGTCTGCCTCTCTAACATGAGCTGGATATGTCAGGTTTTGGGGCCAGGGCGGTTGTTGTTGTTTTTATTTTGTAGGTTGTTTCCGGTATTTTATTTTGGTAACTGTTTTGTTTCCGGTTATTCACTGTTCCCTCTCGTTTCAGGTGTCTTGACTTCCCCTTTCCCGGTGTGTTCCCTCCCTAACCCTGATTACCTGCCCTCCCTGATGTGTTTCACCTGTGTGTAATTGTCTCGCCCTTCCCCTGCTGTTATCGTCTGCGTGTTCCCCGCACTCGTCGCCAGATTGTTTTGTACTCTTCACGGGTCCTAGCTTGTGTACCAGCCGTCCTAGGGATTTTGTTCTTCGTTTGTGTGTGCAGGATTTTCCGGATCTCGCTTTTTGTGACTTTAGCTGTGACTTTCAATAAAGGTACGTTTCTTGGAACTATTCTGCGTGTTGCATTTGTGTCCTTCCCGTTACTGACCCTGACAGGATACTTGTAAACAAATCTGTCAGTGACTGTTTTATTTATTTATTTTTTTTACATTGTTTCACTTTTGTACCGGTTTGTTGCTTTGCTAACCCTGAATTTACACCGGGGATATCATGGCAGCAGCTTGGTTTACGTGCGTATGTTAAAAATCGTCAATTAACAGAGCGTCAGAGCTGCTCGTGTCGATGTCCGCTCTGTTTTACAGACGAAGGCTACAGAGCCCCATGCCTTCTCCTTGTTCAGGTTGTTCTGGCTGCTTGGTGTTATATTCAGATTATATTTTTCCCCAAGGACTTACTTCTCGATGTGCAATGTTCACAATATCGCTGTGTTAGTGAGCTTTTATTTTGACAGTGTAGTGCACATTTATTTTGACATGTGGAGCCTGTTTCCTGTGTTTCCCTGGCTGTAGCTCTGCAGATTGACGCATAGACTTGGAAAAATAAAACTCCAACTTCTCTTGACCGGAGCAAGTCGTACCTGGGATGCGTGTGTGCTGTCGCCAGTGTGAATCCACAGATTGGTTAAACAGAAAGCAGTTCCTATGCCGCAGACGCAACGCTGTCGTTCCTGCTGCTGCTTTTGGCGTAAATTAAGGTTAAGTCGTCTGAGTCTTGGCTGTAATTGGTTAAAACACATCACAGTAGACGCTCAGTAGCTGGAGCTTTATCCAATCACCTCCAAATATTCTACTGAAACTTCACTCTCCTTTCTAAATCACAGATGATATAATGTCAGCGCTCTGTGAGGAACAGAGTGCTAACATTGCTGTATATCAACCTGACTTTTGCCAAGTTAGTGTATTGCAACTTTCCAGCTGATTTAATGTTTTAAACCTCATCGCAACTTCATTTTTAATGTAATCTTGAGGAGCTTAAAGGGTTAAAAAGCTGTATAAATGTTGTTCCTTATGGCCACTGTAAGATTGGTAACATCAAGGGTTGTTTTTATGTTAAAGAATGAATGGTACTGTCAAGATCTATGTGTTATTATTATTAAATATGTCCAAAATAGGATCAGAAAGTATAAAAAGTCATGTTTATGGGACACAATCTGGGCTCGTTGTGTCATGCGATAAACTTTCTCTGTGCTGGACTCTCGCTCGTTTTTCCTTTTGTGGGGGCTTTGGAGTCAAAAAATGGAACTTAATTTTGGATTTAGTGGTGTCAGATGCAAAGGTTTATCGGTAAATATAACACAACGTCGGCCCTTTGTTGACTCAACGATCTTTTACAGCTTGAATCCCCTCTGCCAGAGCCACACGTTGTAAAACCCACCACAAAATCCAGTGTAAATTTACAAGGATTAGCGGCTTTTATAGGCAACTACAGTCTGTCTGTGGAAGATAATGTCCAATAACGACGATATTAAAATGAAAGTCACGCTTCACCGGGCACTAAAATGATTCAGTGTTTTGTAAAAGTTTTTTTTTTTTTTTACAAACTGGCTCAAAGTACTTCCATTTTGCCCATCTCTGTAAATAAACTCTCACTCCAGCAGCTTTTATCTGCCCATCGTGCGGTGAGCGGTGTAAAAACCAGGACTCTTCTCTCTTACAGTGGGCTCTCCAGGGGAATTTAGCTGCTCCGGGCGCTCGCTAAAAGATGACCACTCGTAGGTTTTTCACAGCTACATCCGGCCAACGCTCTGATCATCTCCACATAATTCTGCTCTGTCCCAAATTCCCATTTCAGTGTCGGAACGGTCTCAACAAGGGATGCTTTTCTGATCAGAAAACAGAAAACCAATGTAATTTATCCTCAAAGGAATACTTTACAGAGAAGACACGTAGAGCTAAATATAGAAAAGACAGGCAATGTATTCAGCTATGGGCAGAAACAATGCTTTTGTGCTGGACAGGGGATTGTTAAGTAGTGGGTTAAGGCCCAAAAGTGGTGCACAGAGAGGTTCAATATAGATGTTCAGGAGCCTAAATATTGTTCTTATATATTAGTATAAAGTAATTTGGTGAAAGTATAGCCACTACATCTGATTTACACGGTGGCCCAGAGGTGCAAAACAAATTTACAATTATAAACTAAACATTTCACAAATTCACGAAATACAAATATGCAAAACACCTTTACAATTTGTTTTGTCACCGAAGATTTATGATGAAGTATTGATATAATCAGACAAAACATACACAACATAAACAGAGGTGGGTAGAGTCGCCAAAAACTGTTCCCAAGAAAAAGTATTGGCAACCCTTGGAATTACTTGGATTTTTGCATGATTTGGTCATAAAATGTGATCTGATCTTCATCGAAGTCACAACAACAGACAAACACAGTCTGCTTAAACTAATGCTGCAAAAAAAAAGACATTTTCATATAAAGTTACTTGTTACGCCTCTGCTTACATTAAACTGTGAAATAGAGGGAGTCAAATAATTCAGAAAAATAACTTTGGTTTAGTAAAACGTAGGCCACAGTACACAATAAATCTTATGAATGTGTTCTTTAGATGTTATACATTATTCATTAAATTAAACAGTGGTTCCCAACCTTGTCTCGTGTACTCCCTGGGCTTTTTGCTATACCATAAATACCCCTTCCCGCATTTGTGTTGATGTTACTTTAAAAAGTAAAATAGTTGTCTTTATGGGTACAAAGATATTTTCTACATTGTAAATATTTTCTCAAATTTTAGAAAAAAAAGTAATAATAATATGAATAAAATAAGTAATATTCTCAATAAAATAAAATAAAAATAATAAAATTGAAAAATACATTTACTTATTTTTCGACTTATAAATAACTACTATAATATAATACTATACTACAAAGTAATTTTAATAACTTTCTCTATTAAAGCTGCACTGCCTGATTTCTTTTTTGTTGTATTTTGGTAAAGATAATTATTTAGTTATTAATGCAGCATAACAGAAGTCATCTGATTGGTCGATACATCCTTTATCTATCCAGAACTAAAATCTATTAGGGATAATGTCAAGGAGCTATTGTTTTATTTCAAAATTCATAGCTTATTCACAGTATTTTTATTTTTTATTTTAAAGAATTAAAAGCAAACTCCAGATCTGTGTTGTGTTATTGTGACAGCTCCTGGCTGTGGACAGACTTCCAGGTTTGTGTGAGACTGTGACAGAGCAGCCCACCTCTAATAATTAATACTGTATTTATTGTTTACAGAAAACTAAACATTATTACTGATTATTGTTGAACTGCTCTGGGGCTGACAGCAGAGTTAGGCCTGATGTCTGACGTTCATAACTGGAGCTGACAGAAACCATGCGATAACTTTTTAGTCTTAATTACAAAGTGTTAGCACAAATTAATTCAACCTGGAAAGACTCAAGCAGAGATGAATTTATGCATTAGAAAAGATTTATTGAAAACAGTTATTGAAATAGCTTTGGCGCTTAGACCGCAGCAGGAAAGACGCTGTGCGATGCATTGAAGGTGCAGAGCAGGGTGGACCAGTGGCGATTTCTCATTGACAACAGGGAAAACTGAGCTTCCCCTAAAATTTCATAAAATAAATGGACCAATATGCACAGTTTCCTTTCATAAAATTAGATATTAAGTTGCATTAAAAGTGGCTAGAATGTGTTTGAATTGGTGAGTATGTCTGTTACGACCCATAAGGTGAACATATTTAAAGAGGATACGGGAGTCAAAAGGGTTATAAGTCCAAGGTTTGTTTTGTTTATTTGACTTGTTTTTTCTTGGGTTTGTTGTGTTTCTTTGGTTCTTCTTTAGTTAAACAAAACCCCTCAAACAAAACCCTCGTGCCCAAAGTAACAGAAGAAAGGTGGACACTGGGAAGCCGGCCCAACAAAACATAAGGACAGTGCAGTGGACGAGCCAACTCCTATGGAGCCGATGTCCTGCCGCCGCGCTGCTGCCCCTGCCCTAACACAAAACAACCCCAAACTAAGACCTAAACAAGAGAAAAGTGAAAACAGGACGGCCGGTCTCCCCAGGTCAAACAAAAGCTAAAGCTAACAAAAAGAGCTACACAGGCGTGGAGTGGGCCCGCAGCATGGCAACCGCCGGTGCTCACGGACGCGAGCGGGCACGAGCGGGCACGAGCGTGCACGAGCGTGCACGAGTGTGAGGAGAGAGGGAGCCAGAGCAGAGAGAGAGCGGGCGGTGCACAGGTGACCTATATCTAGGCTCTGGTGAGCAGCAAAGAAAAAAACAACTAACTTAGTTAACTTAACTTAGTTAAAAAAAACTATCATAGTACGTTCAAAAGAACAAGATCGAATAAGCAAAATATACAAAAAGGGAAAAATAAGTAAACATAGGCAAAAAAGGTGCACCAGCACCTAACAATGTCGTTCATCCATCAGCTTTAGTCTGGTTCTCAGCTGAGATCTTCCTCTCACTTCAGAGCAGACGCTGTGTAAATCCCACTGACGCTGAGCTTCACTGGATTCCTGTGAGACTGCGCAGGGCGGGTTTTTTCATAGCAAAAATGCAAGACACTGATTAATGGATTAATTGGATTAATGCTCCAGAATCGTCCCGCCTGTGGACGCTGAGCGTCTCTGGGGGTCAGTGGAACAGTGGGCGGGCCCTGATGCTGGCTGATCGATGATGATTGGAGGAACTGGTGGAAGATTTTGACAGCAGTGAGCGCCAACAGCAGCGAGCTGTTCACCGACTTCACAGCAGGAGATGGAGCAACAGAGGAGACGGACGTGAGCTGAAGGAGCCGTGCAGAGTTTAAAGTTGAAGTGATTTACTTCATTTTCATCGTTCGTACAGACTACACAATAAATAAACAACAGTTATAGCGCTGTTGAGTTTGCATATTGTTTTAGTTTTTTTTGTTTGTTCGTTCAATATCAGGAGACTAGCTGCTAGTTAGCCCAGGATTAAATGCTTTCAGCTTCTCCTTTGTCAACGACCTGCAGCTGCCACTGGGGTGGACAACAGGACAATCTTCCCCCCGGAGCCTGGAGGTGAAGATGAGGTGGAGAGTGGTGATAGGCTGAGTCGGGGCAGAGGAGGCGTGGCCTGTGGAAGGTGAGGTGTCCTCTCAGCGGCAGGTTTTGGCAGAGCAGCAGCTTGATGAGCAGAGGAGTCTTCCAGGCTGAATTTACGCTATAGCTTCATTTTTAAAATTCATTAGTTAGTACTTCTGCTATGACTTACAGTTGAATCTGTTTCTGCCTCACCCTCTCATGTGTTCATCTCATGGATGGGTTTATGGAAGCTCTTGCAGCACCATCAAAGTTCATACTGTTTAATGTCTACTAATGAATGTAAAAGCCTGCCTCAAGTTTGACATTTTTATTAGAAAGCATTTGTGCGCAGGTTTTGACTCAACCCTCTCCATTTATCCAGGCTTCAGACTGGCACTAAGACTGCACTGACTTGTGACTCCTTGTGGCTGGATTGCATCATAATGTGTTTTATTCATTTAAAAAACAAAAAACTCCTCGCAGCTGCGGATTTTCAGTCACATAAAGAAGATCACACTAATCACACACACTATAAGGCAATCATCTTATAATAACATACAATAAATCTTTAACATTTTAACCATGACAGCCTCCATTAATAACGTGTTCAGAATAAACGTCCTTGCTCTGGAGCCTACAGGAGCTGGTGCTGCAGACTCTGGAGCTGAGGAGACTGTAATTACAGCTCCTCTCTGCGCCGTCTGATATCCGATCTACAGCAGTCTGTGTTATTGTCATTAATTAACGCCTAATTCTGTTCATTTGAGGAGATTTATCGACCACACACCAGAGCTGTCCCTTATACAGCAGCAGTACGTGAGGAAAGATGTGAGGAAGAAGCTTAAAGTGAAACCTGGTACAGAAAAATAACACTGCTCCAAGATTTTTTGCATTGGACTTATTGGATTCTATACAACTCTGCTTCTATTAAATGTATTGAACAGGATTTATTATGATTAGTAATGATGCTGACAGTGCTGGAACTAAACTAGGACTAAAACCAGACTAAACCAGGCCTAACCAAGAACTTAACCAGTATAAAACAACAGGACAAAACCAGAACTAACACTGGACTAAAAGATTTAATCATGGCTATGCTTCATCTAAAGTAAACCAGAACAAAACCAGAACTAAACTAGGTCTAAATCAAGAATAAATCACAGCTAAACTTAATCTATAATAAACCAAAACAAAACCAGAAATCAAGAATAAACCAGGACTAAACCAAGAAAAAAACAAAACAAAACAAAAAAAAAAAAAACAGGACCACAATAAGACTAAACAAGAACTTAACCATAAAACCAGAACAAAACCAGAACTAAACTAGGTCTAACTCAAGAATAAATAACAGCTAAACTTAAACAGCTAAACAGCTAAATCAAGAATAAACCAGGACTAAAATAAGACTAAACAAGAACTTAACCAGCTTAAAAATGGGACAAAACCAGAACTAACACCAGACTAAACCAAAACTAAATCTTACTTAAAGTAGGTCTAGAATAAACCAGAGGAAAACCAGAACTGAACCAGGTCTAAACCAAGAATAAACCAGGACTAAAACAGGACTAAACTAAGACAGAACAAGAACTTAACCAGGATAAAACAACAGGACAAAACCAGAACTAACACTGGACTAAAAGATTAAATCATGGCTATACTTCATCGAAAGTAAACCAGAACAAAACCAGAACTAAACCAGGTCTAAACCAAGAGGAAAAAAAAAAAAAAAAAAAAACAGGACCAAAATAAGACTAAACAAGAACTTAACCATAAAACCAGAACAAAACCAGAACTAAACTAGGTCAAAATCAAGAATAAATCACAGCTAAACTTAATCTATAATAAACCAAAACAAAACCAGAAATCAAGAATAAACCAGGACTAAAATAAGACTAAACAAGAACTTAACCAAGATACAAACAGAACAAAACCAGAACTAACACCAGACTAAACCAAAACTAAATCTTACTTAAAGTAGGTCTAGAATAAACCAGAGGAAAACCAGAACTGAACCAGGTCTAAACCAAGAATAAACCAGGACTAAAACAGGACTAAACAAGAACTTAACCTGGATAAAAACGGGACAAAACCAGAACTAACACTGGACTAAAAGAATAAATCACAGCAAAACTTCATCTAGAATAAACCAGAACAAAACCTGAACTAAACCAGGTCTAAACCAAGAATAAACCAGGACCAAAACAGGACTAAACTAAGACTGAACAAGAACTTAACCAGGATAAAAACAAAACAAAACCAGAACTAACACCAGACTAAACCAAAACTAAATCTTACTTAAACTAGGTCTAGAATAAACCAGAGGAAAACCAGAACCAGCTCTAAACCAAAAATAAACCAGGAATAAAACATGACTAAACAAGAACTTAACCAGTATAAAAACAGAACAAAAGCAGAACTAACACTGGACTAAGCCCAGAGTGAATTGTGCTTAAAGTCAGTCTAGAATAAACCAGGACAAAACCAGATTTAAACCAGATCTAAACCAGGACTAAACTAAGTCTAAACAAGAACTTAACCATAAAAAACTGACAAAAGCAGAACTAACACTGGACTAAACCAAGACTGAATCGTGCTTAAAGTAGGTCTAGAATAAACTAGAGCAAAGCCAGATCTAAACCAGGACTAAACTAAGTCTAAACAAAAACGATGGGGCGATGGTGGCGCAGTGGGTTAAGCATTCGCCCAGCAATCGGAGGGTAGCCGGTTCGAATCCCATCTGAAGCGCATACTGTCGTTGTGTCCCTGGGCAAGACACTTCACCCACCTTGCCTGTGTGAATGTGTTAGTGTGGCTGTGTTTGGTGGTGGTCGGAGGGGCCGTTGGCGCAGATTGGCAGCCACGCTTCCGTCAGTCTGCCCCAGGGCAGCTGTGGCTACAGAAGTAGCTCACCACCACCGAGTGTGACTGAGGAGTGAATGAATAATTGATCAATTGTAAAGCGTCTTTGAGTGTCCAAAAAAGCGCTATATAAATTCGATGAATTATTATTATTATTATTAAAAACTTAACCAGTACAAAACGTAGAAAAAACAGAACTAAACCAGGTCTAAACCAAAATTAGACCAGGCCAAAATACACAGGTGTGTACTCGGTCTGCAGAACTAAACCAATCTTGGTCACCTTTAAAACAACAAATTAAAAACATTATCTGACAAAAAGAAAGTGTTTCCAGTAAGTAAGAGCTGATTTTGAACAGAAACAGTAAAAAAAAAGCTGTTTACTTTCCTTAAACTGTTTGTATGATGCCATATTGAAAAATGTCTGTGAGGAATCAGTGGAAACAGAGCTGTGCACTGTTTTTTTGGATAAATTAATGAGAGCAGAGTGGATGCAAAGGCTTAATGTTGATTGGTCATTACTTCCTGGAGTGGGCGGGGCAGAGGTTTGTTTTGTTACCTTGGGAACGCAGAGAAGGCGCGAATGAAACAAAACACAACTCCAGGTCTGTTTTTGATGAGGAAACAACATTAGAACATGGGAGGAAGCTCAGAAAAGATGATTTTGCAGCGGTTAAGACTCCTGCGTACCGCCAGAATAAACCTACGTACCACCTTTTTGGTTTCGAAGTGAGCTGAGACTCGTCTTTTCAGTAACCCGTGCTTTTGACTGACAGCTTTCACACCTGCTCAGGCGAACCGTGCTCCAGCCAAACACCAGGTGTGAACGCAGCCTCCATCAGTCATTCATTTAAAAGCATTTTGTCTCCTGGCTCTTAATATCCCTGGCACACATTCTCCAGCTGCTATCCAATTATATTAGTCACTTTTGCATTTATCAAACAGAGAAAATAGACTTCATTACTCTGAGAACAATATTTCTTTGCAGATCTGAATGCACTTCACCTTGTTCCCTGCTGTTTCTCTGTTGTGACTTCGCCATTGTGCGCTCAGAAATCAGAATAAAGTAATTGTTTAAAAGACTCGGCTTCAAAATGCGTTTTTTTCTCTCTCCCTTGAATGAGAAAACTGAAATTGAACACTGAGTATTCGTCTCTGAAAAGTACAATGTGAGAGCCAAATGTTCTTATCGCCGCACTCAACCAATTCGAGTAATAAAAGTTGCGGTGCTGAAATGGAAAATCGTGCCCCGGAGGAAACACAGAATGAAAGCGCGGCGTAATCGTTGTAATAACTTTGTGAATTTTGCATGTTGCCTGTTGAGCGGAGGACACGGCTGCTCCCTTTTAAAGAGGAGACGTTTTTCTGCCGAGTGGAATCCAGGGGCCTTCTTCTGTCAATATTATACATATTATATTTTATAGGCTCATCTCAGGATCTGGAGGCGACGACAGGAGAAGAGTTATGGAACTGGTCTGGTCCTGTTTATGTCTTGGTTTAGCCCTGGTTTAGTCCTGGATTGGGCTCAGTTATGTGCCGGTTTAGTCCTTGTTTAATCCTGAATTTGTCCTGATTTAGACCTGGTTTGTACCTTGTTTTGTCCTGGTTTAAGTCCTGGTTTAGTCCTGGTTTACTTCTGCTTATGTCTTGGTTTAGTCCTGGTTTAGTTCTGGATTGGTCCTGGTTATGTGCCGGTTTAGACCTGGCTTATTCTTTCTTTTGTTCTGGTTTACATCCTGGCTCAGTCCTGGTTTAGTCCTGGTTTAGTCCTGCTTATGTCTTGGTTTAGTCCTGGTTTACTTCTGCTTATGTCTTGGCTCATTCCTGGTTTAGTCCTGGTTTAGTCCTGGTTTAGTCCTGGTTTAGTCTTGGTTTAGACCTGGTTTAGACCTGGTTTAGACCTGGTTTAGACCTGGTTTAGACCTGGTTATGTGCTGGTTTAGTGCTGGTTTAGTCCTGGTTTAGTCTTGGTTTAGTCTTGGTTTAGTCCTGGTTTAGACCTGGTTTAGACCTGGTTTAGACCTGGTTTAGACCTGGCTTGGTCCTGGTTATGTACTGGTTTAGTCCTGGTTTAGACCTGGTTTAGACCTGGTTTAGACCTGGCTTAGTCCTGGTTTAGTCCTGGTTTAGACCTGGTTTAGTCCTGGTTTAGACCTGGTTTAGACCTGGCTTAGTCCTGGTTATGTACTGGTTTAGTCCTGGTTTAGACCTGGCTTAGTCCTGGTTTAGTCCTGGTTTAGACCTGGTTTAGTCCTGGTTTAGACCTGGTTTAGACCTGGCTTAGTCCTGGTTATGTACTGGTTTAGTCCTGGTTTAGTCCTGGTTTAGACCTGGTTTAGACCTGGTTTAGACCTGGTTTAGACCTGGTTTAGACCTGGCTTAGTCCCGGTGTAGTCCTGCTAATGTCCTGGCTCATTCCTGGTTTAGTGCTGGTTTAGACCTGGTTTAGTCCTGGTTTAGACCTGGTTTAGACCTAGTTTAAACCTGGTTTAGTCCTGGTTTAGTCCTGGTTTAGACCTGGTTTAGACCTGGTTTAGACCTGGCTTAGTCACTGCCTTCTGTCAGAGGTCCATGCTGATCCAAAATTCGGAGGAGACGACAGGAGCAGGGTTTGATCATTTCAGTCTGGATAAAATAAGGTTATACAGGTCCACTGTCTCCTCTGCGCTGGGGAAATCTGATTGTGTCGGCTCAGTAAATCCAGTTTTCGACGGTGAAAGCTGGACTGCGGGATGATATCAACCCAAGAAAACAAAGTCTCATTTCCTGATGAGTTGCAATTTATGCCAGATGCCCTTCCTGGTGCAAGCTTGCAAGATAAAAATACAAACTACAGCCACAGAGGGTTAAGTTTTAGTGGATTCTTTACCTTTGTGAGATAGCAGAACTTAGATAGAGAGCATTTACCCCTGAACCGGTTTGAATCCAGGTCTGGGCACGGGATGTTTACCATTGTGAGATAAGGACAATGCCTTGGGGGGGGTTTGTGTGCTCTCCAAATGCTTCTAGTTTTAAAAACAGAAATGTGTTATTATTACTGCAGGAGGTGTTAAAATGGCCGCCACAAGGGGTCACGGCCTAGTGCCAGTCCCAAACCCAGATAAATTAAGACGGTTGTGTCAGGGTAGGGCATCTGTCATAAAACCCATGTCAAATTTAACATGTGAACCAGACAGATGCACTGTGGCAGCCTCTAAAGCAGTGGTTCCCAACCTTTTTGTCCCGTGCACCACCCTGGGAGTTTTGTTTTACCACGAGTACTCACACGCTGACAATCCTTCAACAAAATATATGAGAAAAGACATTTTATACTTTATTGTAAATACTAATTCTCCTGCATTTTTTTCTTTAAACACAATATATACATGAAAAAATAAATAAATCTAATAATAGTCTTTAAAAAGGAAATATAAAATAAATATTAGGGGTGTAACGATGCAGTAACTATACCACTATATCGATACACATCACTTTGTACTGAATCATATTCTTTTCTATGTAGAGTATATCGATATACATGCAAAAAAAAATCGATAATATTGAAAATATCAATATTAGAAATGTGTATGTTAAAATAAAACCAGATATTTTTGGATGTCATTTTTGTGTTTTTAATTAAATAAATGTTATATTCAACTTTTCTTTGCTCTCTGTCTGGACATAATCAACCCCAGCCACGATGCTACATTTGAGAGTAAATTTTTATGATTTTTGACAAAAAGTTGTTGTGTTGAGTTGTATCAAATCCTATCGTTCCAAATTAGCCGTTATCATTCTGGAATCGTATCGAAACACTTCTAATCGATACATATCGTATTGTTGCAAAAACACATCCCTAATAAAAATCTAACAGTATACATTCCTATTATACTTGGTTGTTTTACAGTATATTTCATAGTCAAAATAAACTTAATAATAATCTTAAACTCATATTAAATAAAGAAAATTTTAAATAATTAAAAAAACAAGCAAGCTAGAATGTATTATCTATATATTTTTTTATTTATTATTATTATTATTATTATTATTATTATTATTATTTTATTTTTATTTATTTTTTTTGCTATATTTTTTTTAGCTTTTCATCAGTCATAAATTACAATAGTTGACTATGAAAAGACTGCAAATATTTTCAATCATCCAGGAAGTAAATTATGAAATAGCGCCAGACAAACCCCCTGCACAGTGCTGACGTCCCCCGAGGGGTCCGCCTACCACTGGTTTAGAGTTTCATTTAGGTTTCATTTCCTAAACAAGGATTAATGCAGCGTTACGTTCTGGAGACGCGAGGCCTCCGCAGAGACACGGAGAGCAGTGAAGGACGTCTTTCCTCTGGACGTCACTGACTCCTGCAGAGACAGAGAGGGGGACATATGGACGAGGAGATGGAGACAGATGCGACGCCGAACGGCTAAATGAGCTGAACAAAACCGGTGTGTGGAGGAAAAGACAGCTCTGGGACGGGACACGGAGAGAGGACAGCGCTCGCTCAGCTGTGGGGACGGCGGCTGGAGTCAGACTGCGAGAGAAAAACACATTTCTGGAAACTTTCAGTCATTTTTTTTACTGCTTGCCTTGTCTCAGGTGTTGTGGCTGCAGATTAACAACCTGCACATTTATCAAATGCAGAGAACAAATTTCCCAGCGGGGGATACTATAGTACAGATTCAGTCCTGGTCTAGGTTTAGACCTAGTTTTGACCTGGTTTAACCCTCCTACACCCCCAAGACATTATTTTTTTAAGTTTTGCAACTGTCTTTTCTTTTTTTTTTTTGTGGATAACTTTTGCTGTGTTGTTTCAAATGGCATAGATTTTGCTCCAGGTGTATATTTTGGGATGAATTTTCAGATTTTTTTTGTAAAAATCCGGTATCTAAAAAAATAGTAACACCTTTTCCCCATTTTTTATAATACACTGTCATTGCAATATATTTTCACATTTTTATCAAGTGTTTTATGGATTCATGATGGCGAGGGATTGGAATTTTTATTGTTTTCTGTTAGAGAAATGTGTATATACGTTATCTACTTTTATATGTCTTATAAAATCCTAAGTACAATATGTGTGTTGTGAATGTATTAATCATGTGCTGAGTTACAGAGTGTTCCAGTAGATAATGCTGACGCACGACTGACTGCTTAATCTATACGGCCATACTGACCGTATAGATTAAGCATGGCGTGGCCGCAGAAGAATGACCAACTGGATAAGAAAGTGCGGCCTCAGAACTGATAACCAGCGTTGTTATGTTAAATTATCATAAGTAGAGTTGATGACTGTCTCTGTCCTAGTTCCCCAATTCCCTTATCGGACAGAGACGGTGCATGTAACCAGGGGCGTGATTTTTAATAAAAAGCATGAGAGCACCAGGGAGCCCAGAGCACATGGAGGGAATGTCCCCGGTGCATGTCACTGGGTCTTTATCTCTGTCTGCTCTCCTTGCAAGTAAACCATTTAACGTGTCAGTGTTTCTTCTTGTTTTAGTATTATATAGTTGGATTAACCAGCTCCAACATTTTCTACTAGGTGGCGCAGTTTCCCCATATAAAGCAGACAGAGGTGTACATGGCCCCATTAGTGTTTGTATAAATTATTGAAACTAAAATGATTTGAGTGTGTTTTAGGGTTGTCATAAATTTGTATGAAAGTGTTTGTTGAGAAATGAGTTTGTTTGTGTTTGCGTGAGCACAAATCCAAACTGTAGTCTTTACTGAGATCTGCATCAGAGCAGAGGCCTCTGTGTGAGCCACAAAAACTGAAATTTAAGAGGTACATTTTATAAACAGAATGAATTTTTGCTCTGTATGATGAGGACTGAAGTTAATCATTGTAACTATGAAAAAGAAATTGAATTATCAACTATTGGATCATTTTCCTATGGCAGTGTTTATTGGTGCATTTTTTGTGGCTTAAGGTGAAAAGTGTGACTAAAAGTTAGGGTTAACCCTGGTCTCAGCCTGGTTTAGACCTGGTTTAGTTGAAATTTACTTTGGTTTAGTGCTGGTTTATATCTATGTTAGTCCTGGTTTAGTTCAGGTTAAGTCTATGGCTTAGTTTAGTTCAGATTTAATCCTGGCTTAGTTTCGGTATTGTCCAGGTGTACATCTGGGTTTGACCTACTTTAGTCCTGCTTTAGTCCTGGATCAGTGCTGGGTTTGGCCCAGTTTAGTTCAGCTTTAGTCTAGGTTTGATCCGGGTTTAGTTTAGTTCTGGTTGAGTTTAAATTCAGTCTTGTTTTAGTTCACGTTTAGTCCTGGTTTTGTCCAGGTGTAGATCTGTGTTTGACCTACTTTAGTCCTGGTTTAGTCCTTGGTTTGGCCTGGGTTAGTTCAGCTTTAGTCTAGGTTTGGTCCCGGTTTGGTTTAGTTTTAATTGAAATTCTTGGTTTAGTTCATGTTTATTCCTGGTTTTGTCCAGGTGTAGATCTGTGTTTGTCCTACCTCAGACCTCCTTTAGTCCTGGATTAGTCCTTGGTTTGGCCTGGGTTAGTTCAGCTTTAGTCTAGGTTTGATCCGGGTTTAGTTTAGTTCTGGTTGAGTTTAAATTCAGCCTTGTTTTAGTTCATGTTTAGTCCTGGTTTTGTCCAGGTGTAGATCTGTGTTTGTCCTACCTCAGACCTCCTTTAGTCCTGGATTAGTCCTTGGTTTGGCCTGGGTTAGTTCAGCTTTAGTCTAGGTTTGATCCGGGTTTAGTTTAGTTCTGGTTGAGTTTAAATTCAGCCTTGTTTTAGTTCATGTTTAGTCCTGGTTTTGTCCAGGTGTAGATCTGTGTTTGACCTACTTTAGTCCTGGTTTAGTCCATGGTTTGGCCTGGGTTAGTTCAGCTTTAGTCTAGGTTTGGTCCCGGTTTGGTTTAGTTTTAATTGAAATTCTTGGTTTAGTTCACGTTTAGTCCTGGTTTAGTCCTGGTTTTGGCCTGGGTTAGTTCAGCTTTAGTCTAGGTTTGGTCCGGTTTGGTTTAGTTTTAATTGAAATTCTTGGTTTAGTTCACGTTTAGTCCTGGTTTAGTCCTGGTTTTGGCCTGGGTTAGTTCAGCTTTAGTCTAGGTTTGGTCCGGTTTGGTTTAGTTTTAATTGAAATTCTTGGATTAGTTCACGTTTAGTCCTGGTTTAGTCCTGGTTTTGGCCTGGGTTAGTTCAGCTTTAGTCTAGGTTTGGTCCCGGTTTGGTTTAGTTTTAATTGAAATTCTTGATTTAGTTCATGTTTAGTCCTGGATTAGTCCTGGGTTTGGCCTGGGTTAGTTCAGTTTTAGTCAAGGTTTGGTCCGGTTTGGTTTAGTTTTAATTGAAATTCTTGGTTTAGTTCATGTTTAGTCCTGGATTAGTCCTGGGTTTGGCCTGGGTTAGTTCAGTTTTAGTCTAGGTTTGGTCCCGGTTTGGTTTAGTTTTAATTGAAATTCTTGATTTAGTTCATGTTTAGTCCTGGATTAGTCCTGGGTTTGGCCTGGGTTAGTTCAGCTTTAGTCTAGGTTTGGTCCGGTTTGGTTTAGTTTTAATTGAAATTCTTGGTTTAGTTCATGTTTAGTCCTGGATTAGTCCTGGTTTTGGCCTGGGCTAGTTCAGTTTTAGTCTAGGTTTGGTCCCGGTTTGGTTTAGTTTTAATTGAAATTCTTGGTTTAGTTCATGTTTAGTCCTGGTTTTGTCCAGGTGTAGATCTGTGTTTGTCCCACCTCAGACCTCCTTTAGTCCTGGATTAGACCTTGGTTTAGCTCAGATTTAGTCTTGGTTTAGTCTCCTCCACATTCCTCTCTGTTGTCCCAGGACCAGGCCTCCTCTGGGCTCTGTCTCTGTCCCGTGCGGTGTCTGTGTATAACTCTGTGTGTCCTGACTCCACACGGGCCTCACAGCGACGGAGCGGGGTTTCCTCTCACCTCTGTCCCAGATCCTTAAATCCTGACTGATGCCTGACAGCCGACTGAAGAGGATTTCTCTCTCCTCACCTCTCGCTCTGAGACGAAACCTGTCACTCTGTCCCGCTCTGGGATAAGGACCGCCACGGACCACCGCTGTCTGTCAGGGAACCTAAACCCTACGAGTTTGCTCCAACTTTAAAATCCATGTCTGACTGTTTATCCACCTGAAAGCATATTGTTATTATTATTATTATCATTATTATTATTCATTTTCTTTGAGCTTCAGGAGATTTGGCAGAGGTTTTTTATGCTGGATGCCCTTCCAGACACAACCGTCTCAGTGTATCTAGCTTTGGGACCAGCACTAGACATGACTTTTGACCTCTTGTGGTTAAATTGTGAACACTGATTTGAAATAAAAAAAAAAAAAAAAAAAAAAAGTGTAGTCCTAGTTTATAGCTGATTTAGTTTTTTGTTCTGGTTTAGTCCTGGTTTAGGCCTAGTTTAGTTTAGATTTAGTGATGGTTTAGTTTAGGTTTAACCCTGGTCCAGACCACTGTTTAGTCCTGGTTTAATTCAGATTTAGTTTTAGTTTAGGTCTTGCTTTATTTCAGAATTAGTCCTGGTTTAGTCCTGGTTCAGTTCAGGTTAAGTCAAGGTTTAGTCCTGGTTTTGTCCTTGATCTGTCCAGGTTTAGTCCGAGTTTAGTTCAGATTTGGTCCTGGTTCACAACTGGTTTAAGCCAGGTTTAGATGGTTTAGTGATGGTTTATAGTCCTGGTTTAGACCTAGTTTGGTTCAGGTTTATAGTCCTGGTTTAGCCCTGGTTAGAATCTGTTAGTCCTGGTTTAGTTTAAGTTAAATCCAGGTTTAGTGCTGGTTTTGTTTAGTTTTATAGTTTTATAGTTTAGTCCTAGATTTGTCCTAGTTTAATTTAGAGTTATTTCTTGTTTAGACCTGGTTTAGTCTTGGTTTAGTTCAGGTTTATAGTCCTGGTTTAGATCTAGTTTAGTTAGGGTTTAGTCCTGATTTAGACCTGATTTATTTCAGGTTTAGTCCTGGTTTTGTTTAGTTTTATAGTTTAGTCCTTGATTTATCCTAGTTTAGTTCAGAGTTATTCCTTGTTTAGTCCTGGTTTAATTCTGGTTTAATCCTGGTTTCATCCTGGTTTAGTTCAGATTTAGTGATGATTTAGTTCAGATTTAGAGTCTTGGTTTAGTCCTGGTTTAGTCCTGGTTTAATCCTGGTTTAGTCCTGGTTTAATCCTGGTTTAGTCCTGTTTGAATCCTGGTTTAGTCCTGGTTTAATCCTGGTTTAGTTCTGGTTTCATCTTGGTTTAGTTCAAATTTAGTGATGGTTAAGTTCCGACTTAGACTCTTGGTTTAGTCCTGGTTTAGTCCTGGTTTAATCCTGGTTTCATCCTGGTTTAGTTCAGATTTAGTCCAGATTTAGTCCTGGTTTAGACCCTAAACTAAGCTCTAAACTTTAAATCCCAGTACTGTTATCACAAAGGGCCCTCTGTTGCTGTTTGTTATTGGGCCCCGGGCAGGAAAACCCGGGCAGTGTGTCTTTAGTCCAATGTCAGGACCACAGACAGCGCCAGGCACTCAATTTCCCTGAATGGAGATTTAGTGAGGCGCGCGGTCGGGACAACAGGACGTCCCGGCACTTCATCTCCGCGTATCCAGCCTGAACGGTGAGCCGCGGCCCATCGTCTGCAGAGGAAGAGCCGTGAGTGTCAGGGCGCGGGTCAGGAGAACGTGATGGACCGTCCCGGCACAAGGATCCGGACCAGGACGTTTTAAATAAAGTGTTTTTGAGGATGATCCATGACACGGAGGACGGGGAGCAGAGAGAGGGGAGGGTCAGCGCGAGCCTGGGGACACAGCTACAGACTTTTTATTTACACGTTCAGTCCTGGTTTAGACCTGGTTCAGTCCTGGTTTAGACCTGGTTCAGTCCTGGTTTAGACCTGGTTCAGTCCTGGTTTAGACCTGGTTCAGTCCTGGTTTAGACCTGGTTCAGTCCTGGTTTAGTTTGGGTTTTTACCTGGTTTAGTCCTTGTCTTAGTTCAAGTTTATAGTCCTGGTTTAGTTCAGGTAAGTCAAGGTTTAGTCCTGGTTTTATTCCAAGTTTAGTTCTGGTTTAGATCTGTTTGGACGTGGTTTAGTCCTGGTTTCGACTTGGTTTAGACCTAATTTAATTCATGTTTAGTCTTGGTTTAGTTCATATTTAGATCTAGTTTAGACCTGGGTTTGTCTTGGTTTATCCCATGATTAGTCCTGGTTTAGTCCTGGTTTAGTCCTGGTTCAGAGCTGGTTCAAAGCTGGTTCAGACCTGGTTTAATCCTGGTTCAGACCTGGTTCAGACCTGGTTTAGTCCTGGTTTAGTCCTGGTTTAGACCTGGTTCTGACTTGGTTTAGTCCTGGTTCAGACCTGGTTCAGAGCTGGTTCAGACCTGGTTCAGACCTGGTTTAGTCCTGGTTCAGACCTGGTTTAGTCCTGGTTCAGACCTGGTTCAGACCTGGTTCAGACCTGGTTTAGTCCTGGTTCAGACCTGGTTCAGACCTGGTTCAGACCTGGTTTAGTCCTGGTTCAGACCTGGTTTAGTCCTGGTTCAGACCTGGTTCAGACCTGGTTCAGACCTGGTTTAGTCCTGGTTTACTCCTGGTTTAGTCCTGGTTTAGACCTGATTCTGACTTGGTTTAGTCCTGGTTCAGACCTGGTTCAGTCCTGATTTAGACCTCGTTTAGACCTGGTTCAGACTTGATTCATACCTGGTTTAGTCCTGGTTTAGTCCTGGTTCAGACCTGGTTCAGACCTGGTTTAGTCCTGGTTCAGACCTGTTTTAGTCCTGGTTCAGACCTGTTTTAGTCCTGGTTTAGACCTGGTTCAGACTTGATTCATACCTGGTTTAGTCCTGGTTTAGACCTGGTTTAGTCCTGGTTTAGTCCTGGTTCAGACCTGTTTTAGTCCTGGTTTAGTCCTGGTTCAGACCTGGTTTAGTCCTGGTTCAGACCTGGTTTAGTCCTGGTTTTGTCCTGGTTTAGTCCTGGTTTAGCCCTGGTTTAGTCCTGGTTTAGTTCTGGTTCAGACCTGGTTTAGTCCTGGTTCAGACCTGGTTTAGTCCTGGTTTAGTCCTGGTTCAGACCTGGTTCAGACCTGGTTCAGACCTGGTTTAGTCCTGGTTTAGTCCTGGTTCAGACCTGGTTCAGACCTGGTTTAGTCCTGGTTTAGTCCTGGTTCAGACCTGGTTCAGACCTGGTTCAGACCTGGTTTAGTCCTGGTTCAGACCTGGTTCAGACCTGGTTTAATCCTGGTTTAGTCCTGGTTCAGACCTGTTTTAGTCCTGGTTTAGTCCTGGTTCAGACCTGGTTTAGTCCTGGTTCAGACCTGTTTTAGTCCTGGTTTAGACCTGGTTCAGACTTGATTCATACCTGGTTTAGTCCTGGTTTAGACCTGGTTTAGTCCTGGTTTAGTCCTGGTTCAGACCTGTTTTAGTCCTGGTTTAGTCCTGGTTCAGACCTGGTTTAGTCCTGGTTCAGACCTGGTTTAGTCCTGGTTTTGTCCTGGTTTAGTCCTGGTTTAGCCCTGGTTTAGTCCTGGTTTAGTTCTGGTTCAGACCTGGTTTAGTCCTGGTTCAGACCTGGTTTAGTCCTGGTTTAGTCCTGGTTCAGACCTGGTTCAGACCTGGTTCAGACCTGGTTTAGTCCTGGTTCAGACCTGGTTCAGACCTGTTTAGTCCTGGCTTAGTCCTGGTTCAGACCTGGTTTAGTCCTGGTTTAGTCCTGGTTCAGTCCTGGTTTAGTCCTGGTTTAGTCCTGGTTCAGTCCTGGTTTAGTCCTGGTTTAGTCCTGGTTTAGTCCTGGTTCAGACCTGGTTCAGACCTGGTTCAGTCCTGGTTAAGACCTGGTTTAGTCCTGGTTCAGTCCTGCTTCAGACCTGGTTCAGTTCTGGTTCAGACCTGGTTTAGTCCTGGTTCAGACCTGGTTTAGTCCTGGTTTAGTCCTGGTTCAGACCTGGTTCAGTCCTGGTTCAGACCTGGTTTAGACCCGGCTTAGACCTGGTTATGTACTGGTTTAGTCCTGGTTATGTGCTGGTTTAGACCTGGTTTAGTCCTGGTTTAGTCCTGGTTTAGTCCTGGTTTAGTCCGGGTTCAGACCTGGTTCAGTCTAGTCTCATGCATGTATTTTTCAGTGTTTAGCTGAGTATTTGTCTTTGACGCCGGTGATAAACTGATGAAGTGTTTACTCAGAGAACCATGCTTTTGTATCTGATGACTCAAACCCTGGCTGCACAAAAACAACGTAACCGAGAGCTGTCATCAGAGATAAAACAGAAAAAATATCACAGACAACGTAAACAGAGAGCTATGAGACTCTTGGAGAAACATGGACAGAGGAACAAAGCTGTGTGTGTTTTTTGTTTTCCTAATCCAGGTGATGGTGCCTCAAACTAAACTCACCTAGACCACTGTTTAGTCCTGGTTTAGTTCAAATTTAGTTCTAGTTCAGGTCTTGCTTTATTTCAGAATTAGTCCTGGTTTAGTCCTGGCTCAGTTCAGGTTAAGTCAAGGTTTAGTCCTGGTTTTGTCCTTGATCTGTCCAGGTTTAGTCTGAGTTTGGTCCTGGTTCACAACTGGTTTAAGCCAGGTTTAGATGGTTTAGACCTAGTTTGGTTCAGGTTTATAGTCCTGGTTTAGTCCTGGTTTAGCCCTGGTTTAGCCCTGGTCAGAATCTATGTAAGTCCTGGTTTAGTCCTAGTGTAGTTTAAGTCCAGGTTTAGTCCTGGTTTTGTTTAGTTTTATAGTTCTATAGTTTAGTATAGGTTTGTCCTAGTTTAGTTCAGAGTTAGTCCTTGTTTAGACCTGGTTAAGTCTTGGTTTAGTTCAGGTTTATAGTCCTGGTTTAGACCTAGTTTAGTTAAGGTTTAGTCCTGATTTAGACCTGATTTATTTCAGGTTTAGTCTTGGTTTAGCTCAGATTTAGTGATGGTTTAGTCCAGGTTTAGTCCTGGTTTAGTCCTGGTTTAATCCTGGTTTAGTCCTGGTTTAATCCTGGTTTAGTTCAGATTTAGTGATGATTAATTCAGATTTAGAGTCTTGGTTTAGTCCTGGTTTAGTCCTGGTTTAATCCTGGTTTAGTCCTGGTTTAGTCCTGGTTTCATCCTGGTTTAATCCTGGTTTCATCCTGGTTTAGTCCTGGTTTCATCCTGGTTTAGTTCAGATTTAGAGTCCTGGTTTAGTCCTGGTTTAATCCTGGTTTCATCCTGGTTTAGTCCTGGTTTCATCCTGGTTTAGTTCAGATTTAGAGTCCTGGTTTAGTCCTGGTTTAATCCTGGTTTCATCCTGGTTTAATCCTGGTTTCATCCTGGTTTAGTTCAGATTTAAAGTCTTGGTTTAGTCCTGGTTTAATCCTGGTTTAGTTCAGATTTAGTGATGATTTAGTTCAGATTTAGAGTCTTGGTTTAGTCCTGGTTTAATCCTGGTTTAGTTCAGATTTAGTGATGATTTAGTTCAGATTTAGAGTCTTGGTTTAGTCCTGGTTTAATCCTGGTTTAGTTCAGATTTAGTGATGATTTAGTTCAGATTTAGAGTCTTGGTTTAGTCCTGGTTTAATCCTGGTTTAGTCCTGTTTGAATCCTGGTTTAGTCCTGGTTTAGTCCAGATTTAGTGATGATTTAGTTCAGATTTAGAGTCTTGGTTTAATCCTGGTTTAATCCTGGTTTAGTCCTGTTTGAATCCTGGTTTAGTCCTGGTTTAGTCCAGATTTAGTTCAGATTTAGTTCAGATTTAGAGTCTTGGTTTAATCCTGGTTTCATCCTGGTTTCATCCTGGTTTCATCCTGGTTTTATCCTGGTTTAGTCCAGATTTAGTGATGATTTCGTCCTGGTTTAGACCCTAAACTAAGCTCTAAACTTTAAATCCCAGTACTGTTATCACAAAGGGCCCTCTGTTGCTGTTTGTTACTGGGCCCCGGGCAGAAAACAAACATGAACGTAGAGCTATGAGACTCCTGGAGAAACATGGACGGATGAATAAAGGTGCGTGTGTTTTTTGTTTGTCCCGGGTCAGTCTTGTGCTGTTTATCCTCTGTGGCGTCTTTGTACAGACCACAGAAGCTCTCTGTTCACTCTCCTGCATCATTAACATTTTTAATAATCAGAGCATTAGCAAACTGAAAAGAAATCACAGGGCATCGTTACAGAAAAGTACACAGCAGATAAAGATAAAGACGCTTATAACGTACTGAACTGTTCACTTTCTCTTCTGTAGTAATGAGCAGAGGTCTTTCTTCTTTGTGAGTGACCATTTTAAAAAACAAAACACATTTTGTCTCTGATCCAAGTTTCTGAAGTAGAGAGAGTATTTACAGAGAATACAGTTTATCAATGAAAGTGCAGTAAATGAAATGCCATCAAATATAGGAAGTACTTCATGTTTTTATTGCTACAAGTACCTAGTCTAAGTTTTACTCGCGTTTCCCATCTCGGTTGATTTAGTACAGATCTATCACAGACGTTTATCTGCAGCGCGTCTCGAGCAGAAGCTAACAAATGTAGCGCTGGCTACAGAGCTAATGTATTAACTTCTCTGGGCTGATTAACAGAGTTTAGGTCTTTCCTTCGTCACCTGTTGGTTCTGCTGAAGTCCTCGTTGTTGTTCAGTCCTCTGTGGGATTTTTGTCTTCGTCCTGTTTCCATTTTAACAACAGTAAAGTCCCTCTGACGTCCCACAAACACATTCAAACAAACCCACTTTCTAGAGGTAAGATCGGGCCTAAAAAATCCAGCCCGACCCGACCCAGGCCCGCGGGCATTAAAGCCCAACCCAGCCCAAGCCCGACCAATTAACTTGATTTGCAGGCCCGAGCTCGAAGCAAACCCGAAATTTCAATTTATCCCAAAGTATTTTTGGCAGAAAAAAATGCAAGATTTCTTAAGGTTAAAATAATCTACATATTTTTATGATCATGATAAATGCATTTGCACAACGAAATAACGCTGGAACACAGACAAAGAGAGTGAAAGAGAGATGTTGATGCGCACTCGCTTAATTACGCGGAGAAATACTGCAGCCCACTAGGCTTTAAATAGAATAATGCAAATCAAATAAATGGGAAAAGATACATATGAAATTGTTATTTTCTATAGTTTTGTTTAAACGAAATTTAAAATAAAAGCTATTTAAACAAAATAGATGCGGACTTGCGGAGGGAAGATTACATTCACGACACGTGCGCAAAGCGTGCCCTGGCTCTGCGCTTCCTGTTTAGTAGTAGTTATATAGCAATTACCTTACAGCGCCTTCTCTGTTTTAACCAAATTATTTATTTATAACAAGTATTCCTTAGTTTAGTATCCACACATCGTTTTAGTATACATTTTTATAAACATATATTTATTAAAAAAGTCAGCGAGAGAGAAGCCCAGCCCGACCCGAACGTAATGATTGTCATTTTAGTCCCGAGCCGGCCCGAAATCGGGTTCTGACTCGGGCTCGGGCTTAAGATCTTACCTCTACCACTTTCTACACAAGTCTTTGTACAACTGGCTTCTGCTGCTGTCCCTGTTCACAAATAAGGACAGAGCTGCTCAGAATACACCGTCTTCTGTTGTTTTGTGAAAAAAAAAGACAAGAATCCTTGTTTGTTTACGTCCTGGGCCCCAGTGCTGCCCTGGCTGCACTGCCTGATGCTACGCCCCTGAACTAAATCTAATAAGAGTTAATATTCTGTTTTTTATAGATTGATCTTAACGGCAGGAGTATAACTGTATTTTTTTTTTTTAATCTTGAATTTAAGTTATTTTTTCCTAGTTTTATTGCATGTGTGTGTTTATTGTTTTAGAAGTCCACTGTAGCAAAAAAGAAAAGAAAAAGAATCTCTTCTGTCAGAAACATAACTTAAACCACAACAACATTCACTTTTATTACACAATGGCTTTCTTTCATTTCTGTTGCACTAACTAACAATCCAGCCACAAAGGGTCACATGACAGTCTTTGGGTCAGTCCCAAGCCCACATAAATACTGTATACCAAATCAGTCGATTACTCACCTGGAAAAACAGAACTACAAGAGAAATAAATCTGTCATAATGTTTTACTACTACTACTTTTACTTCTACTACTACTACTAATACTACTACTGCTACTAATGCTACTACTTTTACTTTTACTACTACCACTACTGCTACTAGTACTACCTCTGCTACTGCTACTAGTACTATTTCTCTTACTACTACTACTTCTACAACTACTACTATAATTTCTACTACTACTACTGCTACTACTGCTACTAGTACTACCTCTGCTACTGCTACTAGTACTATTTCACTTACTACTACTTCTGCAACTACTACTACCATTTCTAATACTTACTATTACTACTACTTTTACTACTACCACTACTGCTACTAGTACTACCTCTGCTACTGCTACTAGTACTATTTCTGTTACTACTACTTCTACAACTACTACTATCATTTCTAATACTTACTACTACTTCTACTACTACTACTGCTACTAGTACTATTTCTGCTACTACTACTACTTCTACAACTACTACTGCTACTAGTACTATTTCTGTTACTACTACTACTTCTACAACTACTACTATCATTTCTAATACTTACTACTACTGCTACTACTTTTACGACTACAGCTACTTCTACTACTACTACTAGTATTGTTTGGTACTACTACTACTTTTTTAATTTTTATCTTGAATTTAAGTTATTTTTTCTTAGTATGAATGGATTTGTGCATTTATTGTTTTAGAAGTCCACTGTGGCAAAAAAAGAAAAAAAAGAAAAAAATCTCTTGACCAATAACAGTTTTAAGCCACAACAACATTCACTTTTATTACACTATGGCTTTCTTTCATTTCGTTTTCCATTTTTTATTTTGCATGAAAGCCTAAGTGACAATATTTCAAAACAACTGTGACTTTTTGCATACTTCATACTTTATTCTTTTCTGTAAAGGTCTTTGCACTCGCCCCCTGTTCATGAGAAAAGGTTCAAGCCTCACTGCACTCATTTTATCAAAAAAGAAAACTGTGGCGTCAACATGTGATTTAGCTCCGAACGATCAGCTCTTTAAAGACCCCTCAATACAAATGTCACAGAAGGAGCGGCGGGGCGGCAGTAATGGACCTAAATGAGGGGTCGGCTCCAAAACGCACAGAGGCCGGCGGGCTAAAGGCTGATCCGAGAGACACGGTTCGGGAAAAAATGAAAAATTGCTAAAAATCCACTTTAATGTAACTACAAGGAAGTGTGCAGTGGGCCGATGTGTTCATTTCCTGATAAAAATGTGGGATTAATTGGTTCGTAATTAACGGCTGCGTCTGAAACCGCTCGCTGCTCTGAACAATGCGGTGATTGTGCCGCTGTAGAGTGGAAAAAATGTGGTCAAAGTTTCCCACAATGCATCAGGGAGAGTGGTGAACGCAGCCAGGGTCAGCCAACTTCATTATTTTTCCGCCAACGACTAAGTCTAGTTCCTATGTTTTTAAAATGAATTCCCAGCAGGAA